>VSDK01007050.1:257352-270772 GCA_009767595.1 Symbiodinium kawagutii | reverse complement strand
GAATGCCTTGACGCAGCTTCCAAACCCACGGAGATACACCCTTCACCATCCAACGGCCACTTGGAGGGCAGATTCTGTGCGGTGCCATTGGAGGAAGTGACCATGTTGAGAGGAAACTGGGTCTGGGAAGCATTGTTTTGGAATATCCTGCCCTGAAGCATCCGCTGAAGAGATCCAAGTGTGACCCGCCTCCCAGTTGCAATTTGAATGCGATGACGTTTTGGAGACCTTTGGCGAAAGTTTGGTGGATGCCCGTAGCCTCAGACTTCTATCGTTGTTGGGGCAGTGCAAGGGGACGGTGTCATGCAAATGATGTGGCTTTGTGTAGATAATTATTGGGAGATGAAGCAGTGTTCACTGGTAGTGGCAGCTGTAGCTGGTGGCGAGGTGTAAGTCTTGTCCGCTGTATCATCGCTAATATCGCCTTCCAGATCCTTGTAACGTCTGCAGATTCCCTTCCACACGAGGGAGGGGGCCAGAGGAGGCCCTATACATTCTTGGCGTTTGGGGGGGGGTTCTGGAACTTCCATTCTGATGGTTCAGAATCAGAATCGTTCTTTATCATTCTTTAGCCATCATCAATCACGAATCTACCTTCTTCAGCCATCATCAGCCACCTAACCCAGAGATGTCAAGGTCAACTATGGTTGAACGGGTTCAACGATGTTTAACTAACCCATCAACCATGGTTGACTGCCATTCATTGCTGGTGAACTGGCACCAGAAACAGGTGCTGTCCATTGCTACCATGACAGGTGGCAGTGACAGCGCTGAGGCCCTTACTCTGGGAGAAGACTTGGCCGCTTTCTGTGTGGTCCTTGGGTGGCCGTGCCGTGGCCATGATCACTGGTTTTTTCGAGCAGGGATCATGACTGGTTGAGTAGCAGGGTGAACCCTGTTGGATGTGCCCTAACAACAGCTGGGAATTTTCTTGGCCTAGTAGGGGATGGATGGCTTGGGGGAAGGATAGCTGGATAACTGGGTGTTTCTGAAAATTGGAGTGCCCCCCAATCATCTAAAATCGTCCATTACAACAATAAACTAGCCATGTTTAGCAGTTCCCCACTTTAAGAACCCCCCTCAGAGGTATCATCTCAGGGAGCGACTAATCTGATCGCCAAAAAACAGAATGGCTGGGAACACCTAGGGCTTCTCAGAGGGACCTTGGGGAACGCTTGAGGGAAGTTTGAGTCAAGTACACATCCCCTTCTCAGCTAGTACATGTGCAACAGATAGCAATCAGATGTGCCATGTGATTGACACCGCAGCTGAATTTCCAAGCTGAATTTAAAGAGAACCAATCGGCCAAACCCGCATTTGATCTTCATTCCATGTCCTTCAGGAATCCAAGGAATGTACCGTCCACCCTTCAAACAGAGGTTCGCACCGAAATTACTGTTTAATGGGTTGAATTCAATATCGAATTGTTCATGGAAAACCGTATGTGAATTTTGCTCGGATCAGATGTGTTCAAGGCTTTTTCCACTTGCTCTGCAGCACACTGAGGTTGGGAAATTGACATTTGTGGTTCAAGGCAGTCGGACCGGCTTTAGCATGGCGTTGCGGGCCATGCTCACAGCAATTCGTGGTTTCAGCACTATGAGCAAGCAAAAGTACCAAGTGCACCAAGCCCCCCATTGATCGGGAGAGCCTTTCTACCATCTTGCAGATCTACATCCTGAAAGATCATCCCATCTCATCATCCCTTCATGTCTCCGTAGTCTCTTCGGTCTAGTCACGCCAGCTGCAGGGACGAGAAATTGTTTGATTTTGAGCCCGAAGATGACGATGACGAGGAGGAGTTGCTCGAGACATTGACATGGGAGGTGATGTGGGAAGAAAACGAGGACAGGATGTGGAAATGCTCAAATCGTCCGAAAACAGGGGGGCATGTTTGTCAAACCTATTTTTCAAGGTTTTGTTTCATGGTTTGAATGCTTCAGCAAGAGGGGGTAGTTCCTTTCGGTCTTCACACCAACCAGTCTCTGTTTGCTGAATGTCCGTCACTAGGAGTCGAACGATTGCCCAATCATTTCGCATCATTTCCCTGATAGCTCGGACCTTCCACCTTGGCTCAAGAGCGGCGTCGGGGTGCGGCGCTGCTGGGAGTTGCTCGGGACCAATGATCTCGACGTGAGCCCCATGGAGCCGGAAATTCAGTGTGGCTCACCTGCTGTGGCCTCCCGCAGAAGCCGCCGCCAGGATGTAGAGCTTGGGGATAGCCCACCAGCAACGCCAAGTCCCAGACCTCCCCCAGGCAGTGTTGGAGCACATCGCTTTGCAGCGGGCAGAGCCATGGCTCTCCTCCAAGCTGCACGCAATGGATCTCCTCGCAGCCCCAAACCACGCGCTCAGACGTTCTCAGGTGAAAGTGACCATAGTGATCCTTTCTGCCAGAGAGTTCCCACAAGCTCGTCTCTGAGCCCTGAGCCGTTCCAAGGCCCATTGTGCCCTCCTCGTTCGCGAAGTGAAAGAAGACCCCAGAGGCACCCGAAGATTAGTTTTGACTCGGCTAGCATTTCAACCCGGGCCGACTCGCCTAGCCCCGATGCAATAGATGCACTGCCATGGCTAAGCCATGAGTTGGAAGTGAGGAAGCAAAGTAAGTTGATGTTGCCAATTGCCAAAGTAAGTTCTATTGATCCAAATGCTTCGAGTCAGCCAGAAGGTGAAGATTCCAATTTCCTTCTCTCGAAGGTAATTCCCGAGCCTCCCACCTCATGGAGGGCTCCAGGCCATGTTCCCGTTGAGTGTGTGATTCGGAGGAGGAAGAAGCGTATCAAGGAGACGAGGTTGGCCCTTCCCTTTGCAGTGCCCAAAGATGATCCGCGATTGGGACATTTGGCTGAGACAGGGGAACAACGAGGCGAGCTTACAATGATGAAATCGAGTTTTTCCTGGGCCTAAGAGCCTGTGGGAGCCGTGGGGAATGGACCATTGGGTGCAGTTCCTATGCAATGATAAGATGTGTAGTGGTAGAACATCGTGGAATTATTTAGACACCAAGCAATTCTTTGGAGTGTCTTGATGCTGTGCAGGGTCCAGGCCTTTTTTCTGCTCGTCCCAGCCCTTTGTGCTGACACTCGGCACCCCAGGTTTCCAGAGATGTGGCTCTAAAATGCTCCCAACCGCTGGGTTTCCCTCATTTCATGACATATATTGTGGCCGCAACCTTGAACGGCAAGATGTGCCGTGACTCTCTGGAAACCAGGAAGTAGACGTAGATCTGATCCACAATTTTCAGCAGACTTAACTTTGGTAAACCTGCACAGAACGAAAAAGCTTTGAGTTTTTTTCCGCCGGTTTTGTGGAGCCAGCTCAGGGTCAAGATGTTCTTTAGATGCCTTCAATCATTTGAATCAGGGTGTAGGCCATTGTGTTTTCCCATGCTGGGGCAGAAAATAAGATCCATTTGGGCTCTTCACAGATGTATCATTGGAATGGTCGATAGGGAAAAATCTGCAAGTTCACAATGCCTCCATATCACAAGTTGGAGGGCATTGTTGGTCACCTTTAGGATGCTTATCGAGCCATCCGTACATGTCATTACCAGCTACTGACCATTCCCTCTCACATATCTTTCTGCAATCACCTGGCCGCGCGTTCCAGGAGGAGCCCATACCAAGGAGTGAGGCCAAACAAGACCTCTAGGGGCTGAGGCAACATCTGGAGATTGCAGCATGCAAGCATCATGCAGCATGGTAAGATGGCCATCCTTAAGAATCAAGAGCCAAACCACCAACAACCATGATCGACCATCGCTAATCCCCATCATGCGGAGGAACCACCAGACCGGCTGCGATGAGAGCGGTTGAAAGGGATGCGCTGTGCGGGTGGTCCCCCCCTCTCTGAAGGAAGAGTCTGAAGCCACGGGTCAAGCATGCGCAGCATCAATGATGAGGGAATTATAGTGCGGTGTTAAAAGACAGGTAGGCCGGTAGACCTTTGCCCAATCACCAATCCAGCAAGAATCATGAACAACAGTTTGTTTCCATCGATGATACGGATACGCAACGGGTCAATGGGTTCAATCACCTTTGCAGTAGGGCTCAAGCCCTTGGGGTTGCACCGCCCCTGCGCGGGTTTGAGGACTGGTTGGGTGACATGGCATGGCTTGGTATCGCATGAGTTTTCGTGTCCCATGTATCCACTGGATTCCACTTGGTGTTCTGCAAAGGTTCTTGTGATGTGTTGCCTTGCAGGAGTGCCAGATGACCGGCATGAATCCTCCAGTTGCATCGTGTGGAGCCTCGAATTAGTCTTGCACCTGGGGCCATTTCCATCTTACGATTGTCTTCAGTACTTAGCCAAGCCTCCTTTCCCGAGAACTAAGAGGTATCCGGTACCCCTCCATTGGTAGCAGTAGAACCGAGAAGAATGCACATGGAAGGGCCTGTGCTTGCGTATCTGACCACGCCAAGGTAGGGCCACAGCAGGGTTTATCCCACCCTGGCACCCGCCCAGGCCTGGTCAAGCTCCGAGCCGCGTGATCACGCAAAGCCCTGCAGTGGGTTTTCGTAGCATGCTGGGCCCGGGGTATCCTGTGGCGATGGTCACCATCGCTCGCAACGCCAAATCCATGTGGATTGCTTAGTGTAGCGACTGCAGTTGGCACACCCAAGAGGAGACCATTGATGCTCCTCCGTTCTCACGGTCCCTTGTGCCTGTTGGCCAGAAATCTGGGAGCCAGAAATCTGAGAGATCAGGGTCTCGTCAGGGCATTTCTTTTTCATGATGAACTTTCCATGCTTGAACTGTTGGAGATGGTGGTAGTGCAACTTTGGGAACTGAATGTGCTTGCGAAAGCAATCGATGCCACTGAAATTTTGGAACCTTGGACAGCTGTCAACATGTCACCGGTGCCCAGCCAAGGTGTGACCTGCAGGCCGTGGGCTCAGCCCTCTAGGCTCTAGTGGGGCCCAGGGCATACCCGTAAGGCCCCAGGACAGCTTCTCTCAGCATGGTTTTGGGTGGTGAAAATCATTATGGCCAGGGACACGGATAGCTGATGTAATGCAGATCGTCATGGTCAGGAATGGTCAGGATGTGTTGGAAGCTATTTCTTGGTTCTTACTGCAAACTATCATTTCAAATGAGCCTGCGATAGGCTTCAACAGATAGCCACACATGGTGGCATGCTATTTGGCATGTAGGGGATCGTTGCAAGCCACTGTGGCTGCTCGCCAAGAAAGCGGTCCCTGTCTGGCATCACTGCGTCCTATCGCAAAGTCGGATTTTGCAGACACAAATTGCCATGGATTGGTCGTGAAGCAGAATGGTCTGAGGTAGTGACCAGTGCCCGTGTTCGTTCGCCACCTGCAACCGCACAGGCCAGCGGGGTTCAACTTTTGAGGTCCAAAGAACGTTTGGAACGACGTGTTATCCCGTGCACTTGAATGTGGCATAAGCAGACGCAGGTTTTAGATGCTTGTGTAGATCGAGCCTGCCCTTCAATCGTGCTCCTTGATGTTTATATCACATATTGCCACACATCCATCACATATCATTGTGCGGAGTCATGTGTATGTCAACATGCTGTTACAGGTGCATGCTCTTGTATTCGTTCGTCCCTACATGCATGCCCACATCCACTTATGGATTCATACATACCCACGTACGTAGCTACTCGTACCTAATGCTACCTACCTACATGCATACGTGAAGATACGTGGCAGTACAAAGCATATCATTGCGTCACATGGAGTTCCGTTCCATCACATTATACATTTTTTTGCATTACGTTTTGTATTAGATTACGTCAGATCACACTACTTGGCATACGTACACCTGTCTATTGCGTGTGAACCACTTTGTTGATGTTTTTGGCAGAGCATACCTGAGAAAATCAGGGCATGCTTCTCCCTGCATGTTCAACTGGAGTGGCAGTGTGGCCAGGGCAGTCCTCGAGCCAGTCCAATGCATCAAAGAGGTGGGTTTCTGCATTTCACTGCCAGCCCTGAGAGAAATCTTCCAAATTTCTGCTGAGACATTGCCACGAGCCTCAAACCATGGGTCGTCAGCAAGACCTGTGAAGGCCGAGCGCCTGAGACGATGGCTGGGAAACCCGGTGCCAGCTTGGGCTCCGGTGTCTTTGCCTCTCCCAGCTGGATGACACTTATTTGACAAATTTTTGACCATCACGAGATATCACAGTGGCAGCCTCTTTGAAGCTGCTAGATGCCAGTTGTCGTGGCATCTTAGGCCTCCGGAGTGTTCGGTGCCCAGATACCTGGAACGTGGGGGGAGTGTGCCCAACCTTTGGAACGGAACCATTCAACAAAGCCTTGCATCTGGTGGCCAAGGGTTAGCGAAGTTGTCACAGCTGTTGCGGCAGAACCCGAAAGATGGTAGATCCATAGGAAGGCACCACCGAGACAGTAAATCACCCGACAAATCACCAGTGGTCTGTGCTTAAACTGGTGGCGGTCTATGGCATTGCCGGATGGACCAACCATGGACCTGGCACCCCTCAACTTCCATTGGAGCAGTTTCCAAGAACCTGGGGACCAACCAGTCTAATCTTCACTGAGTCAGCGGCTGAGCTGATTGGAGAGGATTCATTTTGCTTAGCAGGAGCTACCGTAGCTACCCATTCCAAAGCACTCCAACATCGCATCAGGCAAGGCGTTTTGACTCCCCAGCAGACGGTGCAAAATGGAACTGCTGGTGCTTACGTAGGCGCAGGGCCATTCGGGCGCACACAGTTGCAGCGACATTGTGCTATCTTGAGGTCCTCAGGATAACCATTGTATTGTGACTTCAGATAGATGAGGTATCTTCAGGTTCGATGGGGTGCCAGAAACACAGGGAGCCATGTCCAGGGCGAAGTGCTGCTGGCCCGTTCCAAGCTCAAAGGTGCAGGTGTAGTGCAGGGGTGCTGAACCTGGGCTAAGACTGTGGCTGAGAAGGTGAAGACCCAGCTCTACTGGTGCTTAGCGATGGTACATGGCACGTTCATGACATGTGAATGACATGTTCATCGCCAATCTTCGCTCTCGCCCCTGCCGCGAGACTCGCCTGAGGCCCGGTGAACGTCTTGCTCCGCGGGCACCCTTCCAGCAAGGTGGGTCAGGGTCCAGTTCAGTAGGCAAAGCATGGCGTGATACCAATCAGAATAGCACCATCTGCCACTCAGTGCTTCGCCTTGGAGGGAAGCCACAGCAGTGAGATGAGCCATCACGCGTTCTCAAGTGTTGCAAGTATTCTATGACAGGCTGTGTAACCAACCGTCAATCCATATCAGCTGTTGTCACTACCATCATCAATCATCAATGATTATCAGCTGTCATTGATCATTGAGCCCGGATCATGGTCAATCATCACTAAGCTTGGTCGTTATTGACCATCATTA
The DNA here is from genome assembly GCA_009767595.1 of Symbiodinium kawagutii. Lineage (NCBI taxonomy): Eukaryota > Dinophyceae > Suessiales > Symbiodiniaceae > Symbiodinium > Symbiodinium kawagutii. Next base: position 263,421 of record VSDK01007050.1, on the reverse strand, counting down.
TGGCTATTCACCCTTATTGAATTAACTCCTTTTAACCTATGATTAGCCATCATTAACCCCTATCAACCCTCATTAACCCCTATTCACCTATGAAACCGTATTAACCTTGATCCGCTTGAGGCCCGTTGCAAACGCTGGGAATCTCCAGTCGAAAGGTGCCGTCTGAGGCTCAAAGGTTGGCCCCGTGGCCGTTGGCTTAGGTGGTGGGTTAAAAGAGGTCCTTGGTGGCAACCAATCAATTCCAGAAGTTTCCAGGTCAACGGATTAATCAATTCCAGAATTTTCCAGATAAACAAATTCAAATGAAGTTATTGTCCTCTTTTCAGGTGAGTGCAGTTTCAGCTGATGTTGATGATTGCCGCTTGTTTTTTCGGCACCCCCTTGTTGGATCCCATGAGAAATGCATTCTTTCTTCAGGCCTCCATCAGTTCGTCGAACCTTCACAAACACTCATTCAGTGGAGGGCCCAGCATTCAATCGACACTCATGGGAGGGTGATGACTTCAGCCGAAGGCCATAGCAGCATGGATTTGGTGGCAACCATGCTTGCGTACAAAAAGTGCTCGTTGAAGGTTTGCCAAATTGGCGGTCGAGTCTTTACTCCAAGATGGAAATTCGCTCGCCACCAACGCACCGTCCCAGGCGGTTTGGTCGAGCGGAGCGGCCCTTCGATCAAGTGGAGGGCCAAGGGGCAGAAATCAGATCATCGCCTTGGAGGTACAAGAGTATTGGGACACCAAGAGACACCTTATGAGTGCCCTGGGGTCGACAGAATATCAGAATATCCTTCATATTCAGTGTTTAGATCATTTTCTTCTTGGAGATGTTCCAATTTGATTGAAGTTGATATTCTTTCGAATGGAGGATCGGTAGATACAGATAGTTGGGCATGGAAAAGATACCTTTATTTTGGCAACAAATCTGATTGCGAGCAATCGTGTGGCTATCAATTTTTCGCTGCCCACAATCTGTGTGAAGCGATCTGAAGGCTACCCTGCCATGTCTGCAACACTCCACAGCGAGGTAGTGCCGATCGAAAGTCTTTGCACGTTTGGGACTCCCAGTGGACACAGCGAGACTCCACGTAGACTTGGCTTTGTGGGTGCGCAAATCACCGATGTTTAAAGAACACAACCCCCCAAAAAAGAATGCATTGAGGCTTTTAGGTTTTGGGTTGGGGGTTTAAGGTTTTGCATAGAAACCACAATGACTGAGGAGTTCATTGGGCACTATTTTTGTTCTTTGCTGGAATATGCCAGGGATATTCCAAGCAGAATTGTAAAAGGAATAGACCGCAACAAAGGAAGCACAAAGTAATGTTCAAAGATATGTGGTAGATAAGATCATGACCGAACCAGGCAAAAATAAATGAGTGATCCTACACCAATCGCTTTGGAGACCCCCCTATCAGGCGACTTATCTACGACGTTGTCCCCACGAGGTGGAAGTCTTGGGTAAAAATTCTTCAGTGCACTGTTATTATGGAAGCTATCCCAGGATATATGGCTTATCCAAGTGGCTTATCCAAGTGGCTCATCCAAGTGGCTCCCAGGATTTGTCCAGTCGTCTCAGCTGCAGCTGTGTAGTGAGGTTCAGATTCCAGGCCCTGGAGGCACACTGGGCGGCCGTGTGAGGGTTGGTGATTCTGGGAGCTGCCATCCTTGCAGATCCGAACACGTCATGGATTCTGTGGATCCCTATGGTGGCCCAAAGGTCCTTCAGCAACCTATGAGCCATGCCCAAGCATGCAGCCATGCATGGCATAGCCACGCGTAGCCACGCATTAGGGACCTGTTTGCTTAGAGTTTTGAGGTGCTGCGCCCGGAAGACACATCTCCAACTCCGTGTTTGAGCCTTGGCGCTGGGACCGTGAGTTGAAGCTGCTGATATATGTGGGCGTGTGTAGGGACATGTGTATGTAGGTGCAAATCCATGTGTGTAAATACTGTACATAGATATATCTATACATGCAGCACACACACAATGCAAATCCTTCCTTGTACAAATCTCAATATAAGTAGAAGTAACAAAATTCCAACTTTTCAAACATGTCTTCGTTTGCGGACGCCTATATGAATGCGTTTGCATACATGCAAATATGCAACCGAAGGCCGCAAAGAACCTATTATAGGAAGAGTTCTCGGGCGCGGGTGTTCGGAATCAGATTGATGTCAGTAAAAACCAAGGACCCCTAGTTAACCTTCTCTTGATGGAAGGTATCTGCAACCCCAGATGAAACATCGTTTCTCTTGTCAAAAGCCGCTTCACTGGCAAATAACTGTATGAAACCCTCCCCCATGATTTTCAAGGCTTCCCAATACTATGCCATGGGCCATGGTCTAGTTTCACCATGACTTTGTAGAGGTATCAACCAATGATTTGGTTTCACCATGATTTCCGATAGGATGGGTTGATACCTCCCCCTGCTTAGCCATGTCTGGCCTAGGTCCCAGGATCTTCAGACCCTGCCCTTTGCGACGGCGCGGCGTGTGAGTCTGGGCCCAGGAGCAGCCCAAATTGATCCCCTAAGGGGCTGGGAGGCAGCAAGTGAGAATGGTGAATGATAGTTGGGTAGTGGACAGGAATGACGGTTTTGGGGGTTAAGATATGTTGGCCAAATCCGGCCAATTGTGGTTGATAACCTGCAACCATGGTCAATCATGATTGGCACTGGAGGTTTACTAAACAGAGCTAATTCAACTTGTTGGAACCTGTAGGTCGGAATTGAATCGTGCAGGCTTTTCGGCACACATTTGGAGATTGCCCGGGGGTTGCTCGTGGTAGATCCCAATCTTAAGCCTCCTATGTGGCTGATGGTGAGTCACCAAGTGGCTGCTAAAACAAGGGGAAGCCAAGGTCCGACTCGACCTGCCCGACCTGCTGGCACGGTGAAACTCGGTGCATCTGCCGTCAGGGTCTTGGTTCGGTCAGCTTGCAGGGCGCCAACTTGGTCTCCGAAGACATCGGAAGGAAGATCTCTGTATCTATTTTGGAGTTTTTGGAATGAGGAGACCGAAAAAAGTTAAAGCAACCAACAAAAGAAACAACCGCCTTGACATCAAGAAGCAACCAACAAAAGAAATATGTTGTGTTTCAAAAACGGAGGTTGCTCAAGCAGCTGACTCTGCCTGGTGCCGGCGCGTGGCGGAGGCTGCTCCAGTGCGGCTGCAGCCCAGTACTTCGTACGGAACCCGAGAGCCGTTGAAAATCCTCAGCTGCTACGGCTGTTGCCGTGGGGGCTAATGGTGGCACGCCTGATGGGCACAGAGCTGCCTACTGGTTAATTAAGGTGGGAGGTCACAATATAGGAACTCAAGTGCGAATTGTGACAAGCGCCGCCCCTATGCCACATGGCATGGAAGGGCATATGAGGTATGTGAATCATACATGTGCATGTTATCTTCGATTTCATCAGCACCACCATCACCATCACCATCACCATCATCACCATCACCATCACCATCATCATCATCATCATCATCATCATCCTCATCATCATCATCATCATCATCATCAGCATCATCATCATCATCATGATGAGCATCATCATCATCATCATCATCATGATGATCATCATCATCATCATCATCATCATCCTCATCATCATCATCATCATCATCATCAGCATCATCATCATCATCATGATGAGCATCATCATCATCATCATCATCATGATGATCATCATCATCATCATCATCATCATCCTCATCATCATCATCATCATCATCATCAGCATCATCATCATCATCATGATGAGCATCATCATCATCATCATCATCATGATGATCATCATCATCATCATCATCATCATCCTCATCATCATCATCATCATCATCATCAGCATCATCATCATCATCATGATGAGCATCATCATCATCATCATCATCATGATGATCATCATCATCATCATCATCATCATCATCATCATCATCATGCACCTCCCATGCGCCCGCCGACAAAGTGGATGGCCACCTGGCAAATGACCCAGCTGAGTCACGACTGCGTGCAGCCCAGGTCCATGTTGGCTCCTGCCAAGGCTGGGTCAGCTTTAGTCATTGGATCTCATTCCACCCAGTCCCTGGAGAGCCACCCCTTGAGCAACCATAAAATTAATGGATTCCTTGGATTCTTTCGTGCCTTGGCTAGATGCAGGGGATCGATTTTTGGGAGGTTCCGCTAAAGCTGGAGCCAGGTGCCGCCCGTCTCCCTGGTGAGTCGAAGGGACGAGTCCGATGAAGCCGGGGAACCACAGGAGGAGCGGTGGAGAGATCCGATGGGGATCGCGCTTCCTTGTTCCATCGCATTGTTATGTGACAGGTGATGACAAGTGTAGGTCTCCCAGAGCATCCCTAACCCGTGTTGTCGACTGTGGATGGCAGATGTTTCGTGGAAAGCCATGGGCGGCGGTGAGGTGATTCTTCGGCAAGTGACCAAGCTGCAGAACTCCTTGATGCAGCAGATTGAGAGTCCTTGCCTTGGTGCGGTTGCGATCTTTGATCCGTTCCTAGCAGGTTCCCTGCGATGGTATCCTCATTTGGGAGCCTCAAGTGGTTAGTTTCAGGGAGTGTAGTGATTTGGTAAATCACCATTAGTTATACACCCGATCAATAGCTGGTGATTTGCCAAAATAGTTTTTTTTTCCCCGTTTTAACCAATTAAAGTCTAAAGAAAACTGATGAAAGAAGATAATTTCCTATACTTTTTGGACATTGATGGATTTTGCGGAGACCTACTGTATTTGGCTGTGGTCGTGGTGGTCATGGGCAGGGGATTGCAGGAGCTTGCTTGTGGTGTTCGTGAACGTTTTTCAGTCCCTTGTCTCTCAGGAACCTCACCCCATGTTCCCAAACCATGTCTCTGGACCCGTGCGGAACTTCGACGCCTAACGTAGAACCCTCCGGAACTAGAACCATGTCATGTCTTGCCCACACAAGGGATTTACTGATTTACGTGAATGACTGCAATTGGCAAATGACACACCGCGTCAAACGGCCACAAGTGATCTTGCACAGTTGCAAGTGGCCCCTCGCCGGTGACCGCATTGCTGGATGGTGACTATGCTGACAAGGGATGCTGTTTTTTGTTGTGTTTGCGTCCTTGCTATTATCAGAGGGTGACCTCGATTAGTTCAAGGTGCATGTTGCTCAGGGCATTGCAAATGCAAGAAGGCCAGATCCTCCCTCTCAGTGCCAGGGAATGGTAACATCATCAATGCATCTGGCTTAAAAAAAAATGGGTCGCAGGTAATACTCATAAACTCTGGGAACTGATAGCGACCATCGAGGGTCAAAGGAGCCCCGTGCAATGGGACGAGCGTCGGGTTGGTGTAGGGTGGTCACCTCAGAGAGTGCCAAGTTCTGGGGGCTTCTGAGGTACGAAACAACAGATTCAGAGGTGCGGATGGCTCCGATGGGATCTGAAGGATTCTGCTGTTTTGACACGCTCCTTGCAGGGACAGGCTTTTGGATGATGAAATCATGGCCAAATTTTATGTGACAATCAAGTCTCACAGTTCTAGAATTCATCAGTTGAGGAGTGGGCACCCGCTCGGAATAGTAGCCGCCGCCAACATGTGTTCAGGATCCATGTGTTAAAGGCATAGTTTTTTTGCTGGCCAATGCTGAGGTCCGCATGAGAAAACTCAGCAACTAAACTGGTGCAATGCCATACTTGTCCAATCGGGATCCTCAAAGCAGTCTCCAGGGGGACAAACACACATCATGCTGAAAGGCATAATGAAATTCTAATATTTTTCCGACATGAAAGCAATCCACTGTCAGTAGGGGCTGTTTGGTGCCAGAAATGTTTTCGAATGGAATTGAACCAACCTCATGCAACTTTGCCCTGGACTCACAGTGGGCTGCCTCCTTTTGCAGGCAAAGTGCGTACGGTGCAAAAGCAGTCAATGGACTGAACCCGCAGGCAGGGCCCTTGCCTGCAGCGGAGCTGCGAGTCAACGGAGCGAGTCTGGTTGAGTCACTGGTGCACGACTTGCGACGCTGCGAGGCCGTTGCCGCCATGACTGGCACTGCCCCTCCCAGGCTTCGCGCGGAGCCGCGCAGCCCAGCG
>VSDK01007050.1:243412-257142 GCA_009767595.1 Symbiodinium kawagutii | reverse complement strand
GCGGCGGAACCGGCACCGGAGCTGCCGCCGGAGGCACCGGCTCTGCCTTCGCAACCGAAGAAGTTGGACGCGCCCAGTTCGAAGCTCAGCACGGGGATGATCGACTGCATCCCTGCCATGTCTCCGTGGTAAGGCCACACCTCCAAACTGGCGGCTGCGAGGTGCCACTGCTTTGATTCGCCCACGCATGATTTCGGGGTGGGTCAAGAGTGAGCACTTGCTGTATCTTCAGCTTGACTCTGAAATTTTCATCTTTGGAACCCTGCCAGCGAACGCACCTGTTGATTTCACTTGTGACGGGGGAGTGCGGGTCAACCTCACTTTGGTTGCTAGGATCCAGCGTGCCTGGCGGAGATGGAGGACCTTGAACGGAGTCAAAGCTTAAGTGAAGTCTAGCACCGAGAATTCTGCGTCAGTCGAACCAACGGAGAGATATAGATAGAGAGATAGGTACTTATATAGGTAGATACATAGATGATAAATAGTTAATACTGTAATTACATTGGATACAAATGGACTGACAATACTGACAGATATTTCAGACCGAGAGATATAAGTGGATGTGGGGTAGATATTCCTATAAACATGGACCAAAAATAGCTAACGCACGCAGTACACATGGATGCATAGGTACGCCATGTGCACGGCCTCTGTATTTTGCAAAGGCATCATCAAGAGAACAGTGCCACTTGCGTAAAGTAGTGCACTATGTAAGAATGAGTCACCTTGGCACAGCAAACCATACATGAGTATCATGAGTCGCTTCATTCCAGGGCAAGGTTTGTAGCTTCCATTGCTTCCTATGGCCACTGGGCCAACCATGGGTGCTACGCTGCCATCCTCCAGCTGTGACAGGACCCGTACAAAAGAGGCACTCTTGCAAGGGTCTTCTAAGGCGCCATGGCTGTAGCATTTTGTTGCCCTCGGCACTGGAGACTTCCTTTGACTTCCAATTTGTTCCACATTGTTCCACCCATTTTGAATTGAAGTGTTGGCATTCGGATGGTGGTTTCTTGGGGCAACTTCATACATGACTTGCATACCCCATGTGTTGTTGTAAAGCACCGCCGGGATGATCCCCGCCAACGTGACAAGCTGGTGAGGAACACGTGAGTAGTTGGATGTGTCCAAGTCCATGTGGGTCGTCCCACCGTGTTGTTTGATGTGAGCTGGAAAGTGCTGGAACCCCTCGTGTGGCCCGCCAGAAGTTGACCAAGTTGTCGCCAAAGCACTTTGCTGCTGCGCGCATCCAACGAGCGTGGAAGATCAGCAGATGGCGACGGGCTCGAACCTCAGGGGCCTCATGGGGCAAGGATCAGAAATGCTGGTCTCCACATGATTCAGGGAGCGCTTGTAGGATGCAGTTGGGCAATGGGTTAGGTAGCAAGGTTGGAGAAATTGAACCGGGAGAGTTCCTGACATGGAAGAATTGATCAAGGTCAGGTGATTGGTTGGTCCATTGGTATAAGGCCATGAATCGCCATAGTTCACCCTAGAAAATCGTATGGTCCATTGGTTGTTCCCTTGAGACGAGTTGTGTTTTCCCAAGGTCTTCATGGCCGATTGCAGGCGGGACTTAGGCCAGGGGCCCAGCGGAGCCTGGCTGGGTTGGGGTGAAACTGCTCGTAGCGCTATGGCACATGCATCGCTTGAAGCCGCTGGTCTGAGACACCTGCTAGAATGAACAGAAATGGTATAAGTAAGCTGTTGGTGTAACCCTGTCGACGGCGTTGGAGAGAGGGATTGGTGAGCAACTGCTAGGAACGGACAGCCAACAAACAGTTGATGATGGTTGATGTTTGGCTGTTGGTTTGATATCTGGCTGTGGTTCCTGGTGTACTCTGGGTGAACATGCCAAAATGACCTTAAATCAGTCTCTGTTGGGATGTGAGCTGATTTAATGACCCGCCTCCAGCCAGTGGAGCTCAGGATGGTTGGGATCGCTGGATTGGCTGCAGCGACACAACATGCTCTACGGAACGGAGCTTGCGGAAACGGAGGAGATTCTCCCGACACAGACAGCTGTAGCCATTAATCCCTTCCCAAGGAATTCTGGAAGTTAAACGGGCGACTTATACAAAGTTCAAGCAAGTAGCCCTGAAGCAGAGATCTCAGAGAAAAAGGGATGTCAAAAGGGACATGCATGTGGGTGACGGATAGGAATAATGCAAAATGCGACACCTTTCCATGGTTTGGGGCAAAAGTGTGAAGAGTGCTCGACGCCTCTTTGGCGGCAGATGTCCAAAAAGTGCGCACAAGGCGCATTTGGATGTCAAAGTCAAAAAACCTCACATGCTCTCGCGACCTTAGTTGCGTTGGCGTGGCATGCGCAAGTCACTCAATCAGCAGATCGCATGGATCGCAGATAGTTTGCCATCTTCCCTCTCCTATAGGTAGGAAGCTTCTGCCACGTCAAGAATAGCCTCGGAATGCTCATCAATTAGAATTGGATTGCTGGGTGGACTTGTTCATAATGTCTCAGGACACGTGCAAATCTTGAGAGCAAGAAACTATGAGTTTTTGATAGTTTTTGCATGCTTCTTAGCCAGCGCTCGGTGATGCAGAGCATGGCCACCTTGCGAGTTTAGTTCTTAGCACACGGTCCATTTTTCTAAAACATAGCTGCTGCTTGAACCAGTGAGAAGTGAGTTTACCATACTTTGGTGTCAGCTCCATCTCAGGTGATGTGCACAATATGCATTCAATGTACCAATCTGGAAATCCTTCTTGCAAAGTCTAGAAGGGAAAAATATTGTGCTCTTCTCGTTGCAATAACCCCCACAGCTCTGAGTTGACAGGACCTTGAATGGTGGTATCATCAGCAGTCTGGGGCAGGGGCTCTCAGCGGGTTCCCATGGGATCTGTCCCAATGCTTCAGCGCAGGAAGTTCGTTAAGGAAGCCGATGTATCACCAGCATAAGCAACCAGCAGAAACTGTGCTGATGGTTTCTGGGGATCAGAGTCAGGTCCCAAGAATTGCACCGTGGGTATTGGCTGGGGGGTGGGGGGTGGGGCAGCCACTGGCAGATGTCCCCCAAATGGTCATGGCAATCCATTGAACGGTGGTCTATCAACAGCTGGATCTCGCAGGACCCAATGGTCCACTTATCTACTTGGAGGATCATCCCACAGGTTGCATTCACCATGGTTTTAATATGTTTTAGCCATCCCTGGGATACCGTTTATAGGCATGATTTACGATTACCACGAGTCAAAAAACAATGGAATCCCAGCCTATAGCATGTGATCCCAGCTGCTATGACCTATGGAAACCTGTACATGTCATCGCCTACATTGGTGCTGGTTGATGCCACCTGGGTTGCCTCGCACCGAGGCTCCCTTGGACTACGAAGTCGATCCCTGGGGCTGTCGCAAGCTTCGGGAGCACCTCAACAGGAGACCTACGGGGGGAATGAACATGGGAGACCGCTGGGTCAACTGCTGGGTTTGGAAGACCTATGGGGGTTACACATGGTCTGACCCCTTGGCAGGATAAATCATAGGTGGATTCATTGGAGGGGGTACCAATTTGATAGGAAACCAGTTGGCTAAACTGGGGGATACCCCTAATCAACCAGGAGTTCATTTATGCTTGGTTAACATTGATCTATGGGAAAACTCAGTGGAGACACTGGGGATAACTCATCCCTGAGATCAACCTACCGGAAACCTCCAAAATGAACAGGCCCCCCCACTAAACCATGGTTCGGCGGCTGTGTGGTAAGATCCCTCAGGTCCTATCGAAGTTCTTGACGGCATTTCCTTGCAGCATTTCTCATCCTCAAGGATCCTTCAGCATCCTTCGGCACCATGGATGTACCGGCTGCATTTGTTGCCAGCACCAGCAGCAAGCTGCCGGTACCCGTGCCACTCCAGCATCCTTCAGCACCGCGGCAGGCGAGTGGAGTGGGTGGACTGCGCAGCCCTGCTGTGAGTCTCGCTCCGCTAGCGCTGGGTCTGTGGAGATGTCGTCGTTCCAAGCCTTCAACTCGACGCTACGACGTGGCTGAGCCACGAATGACCACCATCCACTTGGAGCAGGCAGAGCAGGCAGCCGTTCGCAAGGACCCAAAGTTGTGCATCATCACAGGTGGCACGGGTCGCATGGGCTCTGCCATTGCTCGTGGTTTGGCCGGGTCTGGATGCTTTGAGAGGATACTCCTCCTTGGCCGCAACCATGAACGTGGAGAGTCCATTGTGAAGGAACTCAAGGACACGGTCGGAGTGCAAGTGGACTTTCAAGCTATGGACTTGGCGGATCAAGCCCAGGTCAGCCAATTCTGCAGGAGTCTGGGAGATCGAGCCATTCACACAATGGTGCTGGCAGCTGGAGTGACAGCCCTTGAAGACAGAGAGGAAACTTCTGATGGCCACGAAATGCATTTCGGCCTGAATTACCTCTCTCGTTTCAACATGGTGAGTCGTTTGATGAAGAATCTCGAGAAAGGTGGCACTCCCGAGAATCCCTCCAAAATCCTTCTCTGTAGCAGCTCTCGTCATCGTGGAGAACCACAGCTGGGCTTTGCTGCCTTGGGTGCTGCTTTGCCGCTGGCAATGGGGGACTTGGAGGACTTGCAGTTGGAAGCTCATGGCGCGTACAGGCCGTGGAAAGCCTTTGGCCAAGCAGCACTGTGCAATGTCATGTTCGCCTACGAACTTCAGAGAAGATTGCCTGCGGGAGGTCCAGTGACAGTGAGCTGCTTTGACCCTGGGCCCATGACCACTGCATGGGACCTCTATAAGCAAGAGGAGAACCGCTGGTTGTCTGCGGGCATGTCAAGCTTCGAGAAGGATCTCTTCAGCTACTTCACGCGGCTGGTGCGGGCCCCCGAAGAAGCTGCAGAGACAGCCATTGCCTTGGCCACAGCTGCGACATTGCCGGGACGGCACCCCAGTGGACCCCAGGTGGGCTTTGCAAACTATTGGGAGAACGGCATGCCTGGGCTCAGCAAAGTCCCCTTGCCGTGGAACTGGGGAAACTCCTATGATGAGGTGACCTGGAACCAGCTTTGGCAGCACTCACAGCACTTGTTGGAGAATGACCGAGGAAAGTGATACTTGGAGTGAGCTGGAGCCTGATTCCCATGAATTTTGTTTGACCATGCGAGCCTGAAAGGACGTGTGGCCATGCTTGGGGTTTTCCTGTTGAAGTCTGCCCATAGCGACTTAGCAGCCTGTCATTCGTTCATCAGTGATTTCCACAGTACTGCTGTGTAACGCTTGAAGATCAAATTCAGCAAAACATGCCCCCCAAAAAACGAAATAGATTTTCCACAAATTGGACGAAGGTTGCGCTACGGATTTTCTGTGCTTTTCTGCCAGCAACACCTGTTGTTTGGCCTTGGCTTGGCAGGCCACTTCCGATCTTCCCACTTCAGCCGCAGTTTTCTGCCGGCCAATGGCCACAGTTGGGCTCAGCGTGCCATAGAGGTAACCATCCGGAAGTAAGAATTTTGTTCAGAGGAAAAATCCATTTGTTGGGAACGTATCATCTGTGCCCTGGCCATAGGGTGAGCCGACTGAGTTCAGCTGGAGCCTGGCCAGGCCAGTTCTCGCTTGCAGAGCCAGTCTAAAAAGGAGCCATTCGAAGCCATCACTAGGAATGCCTCAGCCCTCAACCAGCGTCACGAGCCGCGCAGGATGTGGTTCGGAGAAGGCTACGAGGCTCAGCAGGCTAAGGCCGAGCCGAGTCTCGTGCCGCAACGAACCTCCCAGACGAACCCCTCGTTGCCGGTGGCCCAGCGGCCCCAGAAACGTGCCAGCCTGGGTGCCCCACGCAGTTTGGCGCTGGGTGCCATGCCTCGACCAATGGGAGCAGCCCGGAGTTTAGTGGCACCCGTGGCCATGCCCATGGGCCGCCCGGTATCCAGCACCATTTCACCTCGAGTGGAGGCACGCTGGGAGCCACAAGGACTTGTGTGCAAAAAAAACAGTGTAGAAGCAAATCTATTTTCTAAGATCCAAACAAACAAGGAGGGAAAGAAAGAAAGAAAGAAAGAAAGAAAGAAAGAAAGAAAGAAAGAAAGAAACAAAGAAACAAAGAAACAAAGAAACAAAGAAACAAAGAAACAAAGAAACAAAGAAACAAAGAAACAAAGAAACAAAGAAACAAAGAAACAAAGAAACAAAGAAACAAAGAAACAAAGAAACAAAGAAACAAAGAAACAAAGAAACAAAGAAACAAAGAAACAAAGAAACAAAGAAACAAAGAAACAAAGAAACAAAGAAACAAAGAAACAAAGAAACAAAGAAACAAAGAAACAAAGAAACAAAGAAACAAACAAACAAGGATCTATTACAGTTTTCTGATCCTCCAATGGCTTTCATGTGCTTTGCTGTTTGGTGAACTGCTGAACGTCACTGGCCAAGTTCTTGCAGGGACGTCAGATTCTGAGTCTGGAGCCCTGGAACCTGCCGGGCTGGTGGACCTGCTCCTTGCAGTAGGTCGCCGATGGCCGTCAACGTTCTTGGCAGCTTCTGGTATCCGGTTTCTTGTGAAATTTGTTGACATATAGGAACTCTAGGACCAAACCCCTCGTTCTGCCCAAGTTGTCTTAAAGCTCAGATTCCGGGCCTGTGTTCTCGCTCCCCCCAACGCTGAATGCAGGCTTGGGAAAACATGAGCCTTGCGTGTAACTTTATCTTTCCAGAGCTTATGCTTCCTAAACTTTGGCAAAAAAAACAGCTGAGATGGAGAGATCTAAAATGAGACGGACACTTGATGTTTTGGGAAAAGGAAACAGTTGCTTTACTTGAAAAATGCAAAGGTCTAGGCATAGATCCACAGTTAGATAGATAGATAGATAGATCGATCGATCGATAGATAGATAGATAGATTAGATAGATAGATTAGATAGATAGATGGATAGATAGATAGATAGATTAGATTAGATTAGATTAGATTAGATAGATAGATAGATAGATAGATTAGATTAGATTAGATTAGATTAGATTAGATTGGATTGGATTGGATTGGATTGGATTGGATTAGATAGATAGATAGATAGATAGATAGATAGATAGATAGATAGATGTTATATATATATATGTATACAGAGAGAGATTGCCAAATTCCGAAGGCTCCCGTGTTTCCCACCAAGGGAGCACCGGATGGTGCCGTTGTTAAGGCGCTTCAGTGACGACCTTGCATCGGGCGGTCTCCCCACTGCTCGGGAGCTCAGCAGGGCGATGGGTGGACCTAGCTTCCAACCAGAAATTGGTAGCGGTTGAGGTTGAACGTGGTGGAAGGGTGGGAGAGTCATTTGAGCTCACGCAGTTTCACCATGAAGTATGGATCCATGTTGATCATGGCAACAAATGTGTATACACCTACATTACCATCAATTTCCACCAATTAGGCAACATCCAAAGCCATGAAACTCGGGTAGCCATGGTGGGTGGGTGGCCGAGGATGAGCCGCAGGCCCGCGCCGGGCCCTATGGGCGCCCCGGGTTTCCGGCTGAGTGCCACCACCATGTCACCCATCCAAGCTGCAGACTCAGCGGTGCACTGGGGAAGGGGAGCGGGATGTGCCTTGGAAAAGGCGGTGGTTGATGGTGGTTGATGGTGGTTGATGGTGGTTGATGGTGGTTGATGGTGGTTGATATGGTTGGTTAGTAACTATTGCTGGTTGATGGTTGGTGGATGGCTAGTAATGAGAGTAGTAAGTATCAGTGCTTAACATTGTCTAACCTTTAGTTGTCAATAAATAGCTTATCAAACATCCGCGGTTACAGCAACTAGTGCCATCGTTATTGACCATTCCGAACTACTCTTCACCATTATACACATAGTGAGCAAATCATTCACGGCATTTATTCACCATTACTCTACTTTCATATTATTCCATTGCTGTCATGCAACAATCATTTCATCATTATGAATATTATGAGCCACAAGTCAATCATATCAATCATCATTGTCATGGACCGTCACCACCCGGAAACATCACCATGAATCACCATGCAACATCATGAGCCATGAGTCACCAACCATCATTTTCACCATCATGATCCAAGCATTAGCCACCATGAGCCGCATCACGATCCATCAGCCACCATGAGCCGCGCCGTACCATGAGCCACCAGCCATCAGCCATGATGCTGGCAGTCCAAGGCCCATAGCGCTGCAGCTCCGGCGGCTTGCAGCCACCGGTGTCAGATCAGCCAGGAGTGGCCGATGGATCGGATGGATGGGTGGATCGGGTTGGATGCCAGGTTTGGTGGGGAGCGAGCTAAGGATCCAGGGGTGGCCAACCCAAATGGTAGGATGGTGTGTACGGGTATGGCTGGGTATGGCTGGGGAGGCTGTGAAAATTCGAGCCTGGTTGGATGCTGATGATGCTGATGGTTGGATGGACGGTCAGCGATGTGATTGGAGGAAGATGCTTGGCTATGATGGGTGATGGTTGGTTGATGTTAAGCAACGATGGGCGTAACGAGTTCATGATGGTATGATGAGCTTCTTGGAGTGTGGGCTGCTCATGAATCAACCTGAATCTCGACATTCATGGTGATTTCCAGCAGCAAATATTGCTGTTCTTTAAGTGTGGCAGGGACTTGCCGGCAATTGAAACTCAACAATCATCATGAAACATTGGAAACCAGTATGAGCACATATGGGCCATATCATCATTCAACCAAATTTCAACCCCAAATTATGTAACCGACGTATATCATATTTGATCAGCATTTGACCATCCAGAACCCTTGCCGCCAAAAGGCGTGATTCACCATCATTGACCCTGCTCCTTAGTCTTGGACGCATGTTACCAGCTGCGCTTGTGTCAGGCCCCACTCGGTTCCCGCTGGGCCTGCTTTGCACCTCAGATTCGAAGAGGTCGGCGGGTCGAGCTGACGAAGAAAAAGTTGGGCTTCACGGTGTGCAGTCGAAATGGGATAAGGCTGGTGAATGATGTTTTATTTACCCTTTGGGGTTTAGTAATGCTAATCAATCAAATGAGGTAATTATGGTCTAACGATTGCCAGTCAATTGTGGTCTAATAATCAGTTGTTTTTACAATCCTTCTGGTTGAGCAATGGTTGAACCATAATTACTTTGCCGGTGATCAATATGCTATTGATGATCATTACTTATCACTACCAGTCATATTGCTAATCCCTAGTTATCATTTCTTTTTCTCATTATTAGTTATCATTGCTAGCTATCACTACTAGCATTACTAATCAGTAGATGCGACTTAATTGAATTACTCATCATTCCTAATCAACAGTTGGTCAAGTAATACTACCGAAATATCATCACAGATCATGAGCATTGCCGATCAGCTGATCAGAGCTGCAACTGATTTGCAGATGGCACCAGCATCAGCAATGTTAGCCTCATGGCTGGGACTGAGTAATGATAGAGGCTAATGGCCGACAATGGTGGTTAATAGCCTCTATTATTAATGGTAAATGGTTGATATCAGGAGTGGTTACTAGCTAGTAACAACAGTTCAGAGCTGTGTAATGATCGTGGCTAATACCTGTAAATGATGGGCGGCAAGCAGCAACACTGGGAATTCATAGCAGTTGATGATGCTTGATACGAGGTGCGACTGGAATGGGATAGAACCAACAGCAACAGGGGTATACTGCTGGCATAGTCCTCCACAATCGACATGTATGGGTATGTCGTCATGATGCTGATTGATGGGCAACCAGGGCAGCCGCTTCAATGGTGATGGGCCTGGAGAGAGAGGAGGTTTGGAAGTTGAAGAGGTGGGTAACAAGCACCCACTAAGCATAATTTGGGTTAGTCAGACAGCAAGGATTACCAGCCAACAACTTTTGCGAATGGTTAAAAAGGGGATACAGTAAGAGTGATTGACGAATCCCCTCCCTTTATTTCAAATGCGTCGCGAATGGGGAATCTATCATTTGAGGGGTGGCCAGGAGGGGTTTCAACGACAGGATTGTAAGTAGTGCTGGGAACAAATGCCCCAGTTGGATAGTGGCCATTCATTTCCTCACTTTTTCCGACCGAAAAAGGCAGCTTACAAGCCTCTCCGCGCTTGGCCGCTCGGGCTCTCAGTCATTGAAGTCCTGCGGAGTCCTCTGCGGGCAGTGGAAGGAGCAGTGGTTGGATCCCCACATCGGTTTCAACATCCCCCGGCACTTAGACTCGCCCTGCTCTAAGGGCTGATGCCAGCGGAGGCCTTGGCAAATTCCATCCACGATGAAAACTGACTTTCAGAAATCAAGGAGCTTAGATCCATTGCTGAATCTTACATTCAGCATATTATTCCCTTGCTCCCCACTGCTGCAGCTGGGGCCGATATCTCGGTCCATGAGCCATCCTGAAGAATGGTGTTTGACTATGATCAACCACCACTATGGGTGGTTTATCGGTGGTTTCCTTGCGAAGTCTGAAGAGTCTGGGATGGTGTTTGGTGCTTCCATTCCTGGACATTTCCACGTCATCATCCATCGAACTCCGCTCCATTGGCCCTTCGGTCGCGGCAGGTGTCGGAACAAAGACATTAGTTGCCAACTGCCAGCAGCCCAATGGCCATGGAAAAACTGCAGGGGGACACTGCGAGTTTCGCCTCTCCGAGATTTGCTGAGTCATTACGGATGGATGATGATTGATCACGCCACAATGGTTAAAAGGGCAATGGCTTTCCAATGCTTGATCAATGGTCAATCAATGGTCTATCAATGGTTACTTTGAAAATGGTTTGTCATTGGTCAGTAGGTCCAAGACTAATTTGCTCAGCCGAGGTTAATATCTTTCAACTGTCCCAAAGCGGACACAGGTCACATAGGCTGGGCACCCAGTCGTCCCAGCCAAGATCTCTGGTGATCTCTGGTGAAGATGATCCCAAGCACAAACTCGTTCAGCGCATACGGGCTGAGATCAAACGATTAACAATGGTGTAGACTTGGTGATTCATGAGGCCCAATCATTGAGGATTAGTTTTGAGCTCAAACCGTCGTCGGTTCTAAGACACTCTTTGGGTTCTTGGGTGGGTGGGTCGCTAGTTGGCTCAAGTTGGTGGCTTGGGACCACATGGGCATTCCAGCGCCGACTGGATTCGTTTCTGGGATGTGAAGGCGTCACTTTTGGTTCTACGTATCCAACATTGCGAAGCCAAAACAGTGGTGAGTTCTGTTGGTGAATGATATGGCTGGGCCATTCTGCCGGCACGCAGTCGCCAGGTCAGTAAAGGCCCTGGCTGAGCGGAAAACAGAAGCCAGGGTAGGTGTGATGCCAGAAGCAGTGATTTCTGCTGTAGATCTATGGGAAATTCCAACTCATCGGCAGAAACCACTAGCTGCTTGGGGGCTTGGGGGGGGGTTCATGGCTGAGAATTTCATTGCTTCGAGCCACCGGGCATCATGCGAAGGGACGCAAATTGCAATGCACCGCTCGCCCAGCGCATGGCTACCAGCGGCCGGCAGCTAGATATATTGCCCCCACCGATGCATATCTGGCATGCCCCTTATTTGCCCATCCTTTGCCTAGGCATCATGCCACATAGTGATGCCATATCTGCGACCAGGCGATTGCTCGTCGGTGTGGATGTTGTCATGTTTTCACATGATGTGTAGAGTATTGACTCAGCTTTTCTGAAAAATCCCGTTTCCAAAATGGCAAGCCGTGCTCTCCTTGGTGGTCATTGGCGAATTCATGCCATCTTCCGAGCCCCTGGAACTGGAACAACTGAGACCACCAGAGCAGCCCCTCTGCTTGATTTGATTTTTCTCTTGATGTTTGAAGGGCACTCAAGGGGTTCAAGAAGATGGATGATGCCCAAGGTAGTAGCCCCGACATTGTCTGCACTGCTGGTCCAGCGGCTGTCTCATGACAAAAATGTCTAATCCGTCTTATCTTCAAGTTGATTCGAAGCCTTCCCACAGAATGATAAGGATGACGCGCAAAATCTTTCAAGCGGTTCTTGTTGGTTCCAGGATTTGGATCCACAACATGAGAATTGCGATTTATGAATGGAGTCAAAAGCTTGGATACGCGTCAAGTGGAGTCATTGTATCGATCAGCACCTCAATAAGATGAATACTGATCTCCTAGAGACGGCGATGGAGAGAGTGAGAGAGAGAGAGAGAGCACCTCAATAAGATGCATATGCGTGAAGATTCATGATGATTTATTTCAGCCTACTCATGTGTGCTACGGGTATGTGTTTGTTTAAACATCTATTCTTTCAAAATCTACATGCATACCATGGATATTTCGCTTGCACAGGTAATTGTGCATTCCTA
This sequence comes from Symbiodinium kawagutii, assembly GCA_009767595.1. Taxonomy (NCBI): domain Eukaryota; class Dinophyceae; order Suessiales; family Symbiodiniaceae; genus Symbiodinium; species Symbiodinium kawagutii. The sequence goes on along the minus strand of VSDK01007050.1, from coordinate 244,918 downwards.
CATTGGAGGAAAGAAGAAAAATATACGGATACTGAGATGGTGCCATTGCAATCCTGGCCATCGGCCAGTCCACAGCAACGGTCGCATTTGCGACATCCGCGGACCGAATCGGGGCGGCAGAAACCTTCCCCAAGTTTCTTGCTGAAATAGGGCTGTGCCAGGGGCTTCCGGTTGAGCTTGTCGTTTGGAAGATGATGGACCCAGCCTGGCAACGGTAAGACCAACAAAACAATGGCGGATGTGGCCACCCAAGCAGCCAAAAGTCACCACAGAAATGTTATGCGAACTGGTCCTGGATGTTTTCGGTGTCACCTCTATCTCGTGCTTCATATCAGTACAATGGTCATTTCCGACATCTACGACAATGTTTTGATGGCTAATGTGGCTCCTGTTTTGCCGCTGCAACAATGAACCGGCCACTGTGCACGACTATAGGTTTACCCTGCTGTGAATTTGGAAGCCGGGGTCACCAATACCACCGTTTCTGTCAAGCCGCAGCGCAGCAGGCAGCATGGCAGAACGTGAAGATGTTCCGAATGTCGGTGAAACTGAATCATCCATGTTTTTTCCAACGGACAAAGCCTAGAGGAAACAATGCCACTCTCAACATTGCAATGGCCTGCTGCAATTTTATTCCATCATATCAACCAGTTCAGTGATCTAAATCATCAAACCTGTTAGGCCAATTCATGACAAGGCTCTACTTTAGGATGTCCAAAGTTGTGAGTGCAATCTAGCAGCAGCACTGGTTTCACAGACTCCTGGTCCACCAGCATGTGGAAGCATGCCGAGCCGCAGGGAGCCCAGTTGGACCGCTGCAAATCCACCCCTAATTACGAGGCAACAATGATGATCAAGGATGGCAAATGATGGATGACAATGGCTACTGGCGGCTACCGGAGAAGGCGATCCGAAACTTTCAACAAATTCTGATCCTTTTTCTCTTTCGGCAGATCTCTGTGCAACGGCACTGACACAATCGGCCATCCAGGTCCACCAAAACGTCATGAGGCTGGCTCCAGGACTGCGTAAATAAAGGGGGCCCCCTCCCTCTCTCCTGCTTTGTTCCAAGGACGCTGCGAAATGGTAAAAACCAGATGCACTCCACTGAGCTACTGTTCGCGGTTTGCCTGACCAACCAAAAGCAAAACAAAGGATTTTTGGTGTTTGAGATTTCTCAAATCCAAGATCTTCTGACACTTCGGGCGGTAGCAGATCCCCAAACTCGTTTGTTCCATGTGGGTTGGTAATTAGATTCTATGTCTGCAGTCATGACCCTCCCAATCCCATCCCTTGTCAGGTCAGAGCCCCCTCAAAAACTCGGTTAGGGAATCTCTAAGGGGGACAAGGAGGGGGTTCATTCTCAAGCATTCCCACCGTTCCCCACCGCCCACCGTTCCCCACCGTTCCCCACCGTTCCCCACCGTTCCCCACCGTTCCCCACCCATGTCATCAACAAATGACCCGCCCTAGGACGCTGCCTGCGGCAGCCCCCGTGCCCCGCCC
>VSDK01007050.1:222223-239747 GCA_009767595.1 Symbiodinium kawagutii | reverse complement strand
TGCCAGGTGCTGTGGGCAGGTGCTGTCGGCAGGTGCTGTCGGCAGGTGCTGTTGGCAGGTGCTGTCGGCAGGTGCTGTTGGCTACTGAGTCAAGAATAGTTTTTTATTTTCAATTACGGGCAATAGTTTGTTATGCGCGGTCCAAAACAAAATCGAACGTAATGGATTATGCTGCCACAAAATGCATTCTTGGAGAATGGTTGCAAACCCTGAAAAGAAGTTCCAAGGAGAAAGAAGAATTTTATTCCAAGGAGAAAGACGAGTTCTGTTCCAAGGAGACGGAAAGAATTTTATTCTAAGGAGAAAGAAGAGTTCTGTTCCAAGGAGAGCGAAGAATTATATTCCAAGGAGAGGAAAGAGTTCTGTTCCAAGGAGAAGGAAAAATTTTATTCCAAGGAGGAAAAAAATCTATTCTAAGGAGAAAAAAATTCTGTGTTCTAAGAGAGAAGAAGAGTTCTGTTCCAAGGAGAGCGAAGAATTATATTCCAAGGAGAGGAAAGAGTTCTGTTCCAAGGAGAAGGAAAAATTTTATTCCAAGGAGGAAAAAAATCTATTCTAAGGAGAAAAAAATTCTGTGTTCTAAGAGAGAAGAAGAGTTCTGTTCCAAGGAGAGCGAAGAATTATATTCCAAGGAGAGGAAAGAGTTCTGTTCCAAGGAGAAGGAAAAATTTTATTCCAAGGAGGAAAAAAATCTATTCTAAGGAGAAAAAAATTCTGTGTTCTAAGAGAGAAGAAGAGTTCTGTTCCAAGGAGAAAGAAGAGTTCCATTCCAAGGTGAAAGAAGAGTTTTGTTCCAAGGAGAAAAAGGAGTTCTTTTCCAAGGGGAAAGAAGAGTTCCATTTCAAGGAGAAAGAAGAGTTCTATTCCAAGGAGAAAGCAGAGTCCTATATCAAGGAGAAGGAAGAATTTGGTTCCAAGGAGAAACGAGAATTCTAGTCTGAGGAGAAAGAATAATTAGGAGAAACGAGTCTCTATCCCAAGCCGAAACGAGACTTCTAGTCCAAGGAGAAAGAAGACTTTTGTTCGAAGGAAAAAAAAAAGGTTCGGTTCCAAGGAGAACGAACAATTCTGTTTGTACCGATGCCCATAATTCGTTATTTCCCCCGATGTTACGTTATTCCCGGTCGTGGATTCCAGAATTTACCGACGACCCAAGAAATAAATTAAATGGACCAGAAAAGATACCGTAATAACCGTTCAAATGCCAAAGTCTATCTGGGGTCTATGCCTGTGTAATTTGTTTCTGTCTCCCTCGTTTCAGTGTCAAACCCGAAGGGGATATTTTTTCAAATGCCTCATCTCTTGTAAAAACATTTGGAACCATCTCAGTGTCAACCAGGATGGCTCTTCAAGCATGCGTTGGCGTGGCCGGTGCCTGCTTCTTGACTGTGATCCTGGCCCATTTACTGGGTGATGCCCCTGGCATCTTGCGTGGCACTGCCATGGCTGTGGCTGCATTCTCCATGATGGCCAACCCAAGCAGCGGATATTTCCCCCCCGCTGCAGCACTGTGCGCCCTGTATGTGGAAAAGGTGGGGTGCCCCATGGGCCATGGGCCGTTCTGCACACCCTGGTTGAAGCTGGTTGAAGCTGGTTGATTGCACAGAGGATTAAAACGGATCAAATGGACCTGGATGTACCATCACAGGTTAAATGGATGAAATGGATGAAACAGATTCAATTGATGAAATGGACCTGTGTTGATTGTATAGGCAGAAGATGTACCATTTCGTTGATGGCATGGATATGCACAGGGTATCCAACACTTACCAGCTGCTGGATGTCAGGTAGTGTCCTCTCGGGGAGTGGCTCCTGAGTACAGCTACGCACTCTTCCCTTGCGCCACTGGGGTGGCCTTGCTGTTGCTGCTGTGCCGCAGCATCACCTTCGTTGCGCATCCATTTTGGCCATTCTCTTCCAAGCACAGCCAGGAAGTGATGGCAAAACCTTGCGCAGTCAGCTGTACAAATGCTGAGGTTTGAGACGGAGCATCATCCATCAACCAGCTTGTGAAACAATGGTCACTCGTAGCTGATAGGCTTCTAGACATTAGCTACTTCCCTTTTTATATGCTCAGACTCTTCCCACAAACCACCTGAGGCATGCATCAACAAGACAAGATTTTGGAAACAATCTGAAACATCTATGCGCAGTACGTTGTGTCCCTGGCTTGGGGGATGCCATGCTGAATCCTATGCCTCCCACAGCAAGTGGTTTGCATCTGAGCATCTCGTGGACATGTCCAAGGTTACATGTCACACCAGTGGTTTCTATTTTCCATCAAAGCATAGCGCCTTGGCCCATCGCAGCCGGCAGAAATCCATCTACCTGCGTTTTGAAAACGAAAAAAGGTTGCGTCGAAGGAACCACTGTTGGTTGCATTCGTGTTCATGCACGGTTGTATTGAACATAGGTTGGGTATGGACTCACCTGAAATTGACTCCGCTCAGTCAGCTTCAATGTTCAATGATGGCTGACAGAATGGCAAAGTATTCAATGATCAGAAATCCTGAAGATGCTATCCGAATGACAAAGACCAAACCGCACATACTCATTGGTGCGATTAGCTGATAGTAGGATTGATCAATCCATTTGGCCAGCACATTTCTTGGAGGATGGTTCAATCAGCAACCAGTTGCTGGTGGTTGTTAGCTATCCCCTATAATTTCACCATTGGCCATGACTGCAAGGTGGGCCCCCTAGTTGTAACAGGGCTAGTAAGCCACCAAACTATACTTTCAGTATATCTGCCATAACAGGTAGTTACCCTAGTTAAAACCCGACTTAGCGAACGATTGTGGGCCCTGGTTCCTTGTAACAACCGTGATGAACCGTGGCTAACCACCAAGCAGCACCCATGGAAGTTCACCGTTGTGCCCAGCTGCTGCCTTTAGGTCATCAATGGATTGGGGTCGGGCCCTTGGCAGCGCAAAGGTTGGAACTTGGTGGGGCAAATTTCTTCAGAGCGCCACCAAAGTGTCTCAGCATATTCCAACCGGCCAACCTCCCACCCACAAATATGTATATATATATATATATTTATTTATTTATTTATTTATATATACATATCTTTACACTTGTATTCATATTTATTTTTGTATGTATTTTTTAAATTCCATTTTTAATATTCATATTTATGTTAATATTTATGTATCTCTATTTGTATCTAAATATGTATCTCTATATATGTATCGATATTTCAATGTATAGATAGGATCTCGCACAGTATCTGCAATGAAAAAAACAGATAATCCATGAAAAGTTCATCACACTGAAAGCAAAGATTTGCAACCCACGAATGGTACCGGAATTCTGCCCTTTGCTCACACCTAGACGCGCAGAAGTGTCAGTCCGTAAGCCCAAAAGGCATGGCTCAAAATATCTCTCCACGGGATGATTCGCATTTGTGGAGTGATGGCTTTCAGGTTCCCGACACAACAACCAATACTAAATGCTAAGCAATGAATGTTTTTTGTAAGCAATGCTCAGAAGCTACTCAGTGGCTAGCAAGTCTTATATACATTTGTTTTTAGTTATATATATATATTAATTTAGTTATATTAATTATTAGTGGTCAATTGCTATTAGTTAGATATTGTTAGTCATGTTGATTACTGATTATTAGTCATGTCAATATATGAGTAACTATGAGTTACTAAGAAGTCTTCCGAATGTTCCAATGATCTCCTCATCGGATTCATCAATGGCTGCTGCGAATGGCTGCGCGAGGCCAGCTTCTACCTGCAGATCGAGCGCTGCGCTGGCGTGGCCAAGCAGTCATGCTCCGTGAGGTTAGAGGAGGACGGGGCCACCGGGCAGCAAAGAGGTCGCTGGAACCCGCATCGTGTAACCAGGGACCGTGGTTGAGCTGGGGACACCGAATAGTGAGACCTTGCAGCCGGTCAAAACCCGTTTGGCCAAGCAGATATGACTGGACTATTGGTTGAGAATTGTCACCAACGGTTCATTAAGAAGTACGGTATTTCGCAAGCATTTGTTCCCCGTGATCATTCTTCACTGTGATATTGGTTGATTCCTGATGTTGATTCAAGATTGACAGTGTTCCAAGTGTCAGTATTCATGATTCACAAACATTAAGCCTCCTACCTTTTCACCTTTTCAAACCACTATTAACCAGCATCAACCATCATTAACCATCCTTAGCCCTTATCACCATCTTCATTCTTTGGCATCATTTGCCATCATTAGCCATCCTTACTCAGTATCAACCATCCTAAAGAATCATTAAGCGCCATGTATCCACCACTAGGCTTAGAAGGTTTATGACGGTTAATTTTATTGTTAGTTAGTTGATGGTTAATGGATGGTTCATTGATTGTTATTTGATGGTTATATAATCGATGGCTAATTCATGATTAATTGATGGTAGGTTCATGGTTAATTCGTGGTTGGTTGGTCAATTGTCATTGATCGATGATTAGTTCTCAATTGTCATTAGTGGTGAGTGCTGATGGTTAATGATGATTAATGATGGTCAATCGTGGTATGATTAATGGACAGTAAATGATGATTCCTTCCGGCATCCATGGCAAGTGAATGGTGGTCAGTCACGGCAAACCATGCTCAACGATAGTCAATAATGGAGATAGTGGGTGACATGACCCACCTATGTAGTAACCCATCCGCTACGCATGGTTGCACTGACCAGGAACTCTACCTGCAGAAGGCAGAAGCGCTTAAGGAGTGCGCGGTTGGGGGTTGGCACGGGGGCGTGCCATGTGACCTCATGAAAGGGCAATGAGTCAGGATGGAGAGAACCAACCTGAACGATGAGAAGTGTCCGACAGGGGAGATTTGCGTGGAAGTCTCAAAGGAAGTTTGCCCATAGCTGGAACGTCATGTCTGAAAACGACAGCAGGGATGGACAAACGCATCAGTGCGCGCAGGAGAACATCGACAAGTTCTTTGAAGGTGCGATTGAGGCCAGAAAGAGAACAGTATCATCTCGGGAGTCCCAGCGACCCACTCGTCATCCAGCCATGTGATGCTGAGAGCTCTGCAAGTGGCAACCGCGACCATAAACAGGTCAAGAGCACGCCTCATTCTTCAATTGACGATGTGTACAGCTGCGATCAGCAACTGCTAAAGCCATAGCTGCGACAACCGACCGATAACATCCAAGTTAGGGAAAAAAACGTCATCAACCACTACCATGAGCCAACCATCATCAACCAAGGCTTTAGCATCAACCATCGTGGCATCAACGAACCAGCAACCGTGGGCCGAAGCACCAAGAATCATCGCTACCATGGCAGCCCTTGGAGGTTTGGATCGTGGACGTCCCAACGTTGTACGCCCTGGAGGTGCGAGTGATGCGCTTGGAGTGCGGCGGCCAAGGCAAACGATACCCCGGGTGCGTCCGTTGGAGCCTGGGTCACTAACTGGAGAAACAAATGAGATGCGAACAAGTTGGATGGATGGATGGATGGATGGATGGATGGGTGGATAGTTGAATAGTTGGATGTGTTGAGGATAATGGATGGAGAGTTGGATGTGTTGGGGATACTGTAGTGGATGGATAGTTAGGGGTGTTGGATCACCAAGAAGTTGACCCTGTGTTCAACTAGACGCGGTTAAGTGGGCAAAGTTTTGCTCGGACGGAGGCTTATGGTTGTTGAACAATCATGGTGATATTTGATAGTAGAGAGTGGCAGGGAGTATATCAACAAGAACTGCTGCTGCTGGGAGATTGCAATCGAGACTAATTTGCCGGGGGTGGTTTACACAAGTGTCCTGTTACATCCCGTTATATTCGTTTAGTGCTCCATCACTCGTATGGTTTTGCATTTGGGCATTTTCAGCATCATTATTCAGCTTTTCAGCTGGCTACTTTGACTTATGTGGCAAGAATATTAGTGGTTTTCATTCTTCGTAGTATTTTGCTGGGGTTGCAGCCACGTATCGTGAAAACAAGCAGGGAGAGTCATGTTTGTATAACTCAGACTTCATGCAGATCTAGTGCTAGACAGCTTGCGTTTTCTTCGCTTGAGGATTCCCTAAGCGCATGTCCTTTTGATGTTTGGGAGGAGGATGAAGATATGGAGGCAATTGCAGCATATTGCAGCTATTTGGCTGGTCGGGGGGGCCACGCACGCCACCTGGACGATCGTGGCGATACATTGAGCCATGCAGGGAGTGAAAGATGCTTTCGAGCTAACGGTGGGCGATAGCATCAGATGTGACTGGGCGACGGCATTTGGCGTCATGTTCACCACCCACGCACACACTGATAAACATGTTTGCGTATAAGATCATAGAAGCATGTTTGTACATAAGCTATTGGCGATGGGGAGGACTGAATACTGCAAAGATTTTTTCCATACCTACATGGCAGATGGGTAGATATTCGAAGGTGATTAGGATTCCGTTGGCCAGCTGTGAGCCAACTTGAGCTGTACACTCCTCATTCCACTGCGCCGCTGAAACTGCCCACAATGGAATCCTGTTAAGGCTTCTGACCCATATAAATCAACCACACCAAGTTTCACCATGAATAGCTGGTGATTTCCAATCCAATATGGATAGGTTCTACAGATGTCTCCGACGATATCATCCGGACTTCTCCAGGTGATGAGCTGGAGCTCGTGCTGAAGAACTGTGGCGTGGACGATGCCTCGGCACAGTACTTGCTCCGCACAGCCCAGACCCATGCCGTCGGGGAGGCACGGGGCCCCGTGGGACACCCAACGTGGGGCGCCCAATGGGCCCACGGGAGAGCTCCATTGCTGGTCTCTGCGGCCAATGAAATCACCACACTTCATGCTATTCAAAGAACTCCTGTACGATGAGACATGCACAGACAGATGTGATCCAGTCTGGTGATGATAGGAAGTTGGAGCGTGTGTGGTGGAACCAAACGTATTGACAAAACATACCTTCCAGGAAGGCAGTATATAAGGGTTGCCAACGGGAGTTTGTGAACTAGACTGAAAATGATAAAAATGCTGTTATTAGCCATCGCACATGATGGCATACCCTAGCATAGCAAACTCTGCTTGAATCAAAGGAGAGCCCAATTTGAACTCTTGGAATTTCTAGAGCTCTGGTTGTCGAATCCCGGTGACCAACACTCAACTCACAGCTCTGTGCTGGTGCCATGTGGGTTTTCATAGGGTAAACTCAGTGGGTTTGGGTCACCCGCCACTTCAGAACCTTCGATCAGGCCCTAAGGTTGGAGAGTTCTGAAGGAAGAGCAATCTTCAAAGCTGATCAGCCACTGATGTTTGCAGAGCTGGAACCCTTCGAATGGACCGATGTTTTCCGTCTCAGGTGCTTCCCTTGAAAAGTTTCTTCGAGTCCATTTCTCCCTCGCCTCCGCGAAAGCTGTCGCACGCCCACGGTGTGGCGGAGGCGGGGGGGTTGAACCCTGCTTTTGCCTCAGACTTTGAAGCCTTGTTGAAAAGTATGGAAAGAAGACTCTTGTTGTGGATACTGTTTAAAGTATGGAGAAGAGATACTTGCTTGTTGTGAATCTTTTGGAGTCGCGTGTCCTTTTTGGAAGAGAGAGCCTTCGGGCTAGTCAACAATCTACAGTTTCCCACCGAGAGATGTTTCCCGGCCATGTAAATCCTTGAGGATTGTCACAACCAGTAGCGGCAGGTGCATCACCATCGATTGGGAGTTCTTCAAAAATGGCACACCTATTTGGGGAAAGGTCTCCTCAGGTTTTCTGGTGAATGGGAGATGCATAATCAATGCAATAAAACATTGCAATTCCATAATGAACCATTCCAGTTTGAAGGATCCATAATCATAACAATAAACCATTGGAATATTCATTTTACCATTCATAAGCTGATCCATGATAGATTATGACAAATCATAATGATCCATAAATGGGGGATCCATTCCAATTTGAAGGTGAGATCACCAGGCATGTGACACTGGGTGCTGGCTCATGGCTTCTCGTGGGGCTCCCCCCCCTGCCAGTGCCACAGCGCCAACGAATGATAGCGAAGCATGCCTCATCACAGTTCAACATGCTTCATTCAACATAGTTTGACCCAATGATATCATTGGTTCGGTTGGTTTATAGGAGCTTTAAGAAAAACATGTTGGTTTTACGAAATCTTCTACATGAACCATCGGTTTTCGCCATAGATTCATCGACCATGCGGTAGGATGTCACCACCGTGGCGACTGCGCCGTCCGCAGGCGGGTGGCATCGACAAGTGGAACCAGAGCCACAACGACGTGCAGCAGCTGAGCCAGCTGCTGTCCTCCATGTGCCGCGCCACCACGGTGCCCGAGGCCTTAGCGGAGGCGCCCGGGGATGCGACTGGTGACATGCTGAGCGCTGGATGGATCTTGGGTGCGACCTGGGTGGCCATGACCTGGGTGTCATGACCTGATGACGGGGCTCAGGTGAGTGCCCTGATGTCCTTGGAGCACAACCTGTGGACCTATGCCTACATGCGCGGCTGGGGCGTAGATTTTGTTGCTGGCTCTGCTGACCGGATGTGCCGGGCATTTAGTTCCAGGTGGCCACATGATCTCACATGATTTTACAGGCTCATAGATGCGCAGCTGCACGTCTAAGTATGCATTTTTGTGGCTGAATGCAGTGATGCACACATGTGATTCAATCTGTATTTATGCTTGTTTGTATGGGTGGGTGGGATGGGTGGGACATTATTATGGCAATCCGATACAGGCACTAATAGAGTCGGATGGCAAAAATTGTTTATCTTCAGAACTAACCAAGCCGGATTCAGAAACGATTTTTTTCTTGAGAAACTACATTAAGCAACCAAGCTCAGAACCTGTGATCTCGCCAGCATCAGGGGTGCGCAGGGGGCAAGTGATCACGTGATTTCCGAAACTCAGCTTCCGAAGGCCCATCCCGCAACATTGGAGTGCGAATCTGGTCCCCAGGATACGAGCAGAGGTGGGAAAGATTTCTGGTTCCCAATCTGCTTTTCATTCGTTTCCTATTTTTCAACTTCTGAAGAGAAGTCTCTGAATGTAACCTGGTATAAGCTGGAAAAACCCAACGTTGATGCTTCGTGTGAATACGGTCTACTCCCGTTTGCATGCACAAGTAGTGCATGCGTGCATGTAATGGAACGCGGTGTAGTGCAGTGCAATCCAATAGAGATAGTGCAGTAGAGTGATATGTAACGTATGCATGTACACATAGCACACAGCCATGCATGCGCATGCACCTCTTTTGAGAAATGCGAGCCGGGTTGAACATGTGCGGAGGTAGAGGATTTCATCCTCCAACATTTGTTGAAGCATTGAGGGATTGGGTCGACATCGGGCTGCATTTCTGCACAGCTGGGGGTTTGAGGCAAACTCTTTGACCGTAGTCCAGACCTTTACTATGCTACGATCTCTGCCAAGCCTTCTATGCTCCTGCCGGCAGTTTACACTCCGACGGTGGGGGAGGCCTGTCAGAAGTTTGGCAAAATGCCATTGCACTCAGGCGGCAAAGAGTACCAGACCTGTTCTATTGGCTGTTTTGATTCATCTGTGAGGGAAGGGGAGCTGTCCATACACACATGGTACCTTCAAGCCAACAAACTGGAGAATGCCATGACACCAGTGTATCTTAGGTACAGCCGCGGCTGTTACTTGCGAATCTCCGACAAGGGGAACTTCAAAGAAGTCCTGCGCGAGTATGCAGAAGCGGAGCTGGAGAAGGATGCTGCCGGACCCTTGGTGGCACTGGTAAGGCGCTGGGCTTTGACTTTTGAAGCTCCGTGTTAGAATGTTTCCCAGCGGAGGGACCATAGGGGACCAGGCCTCCGAAACCCTATCAACAAGATTCAACAAGTCATTTATGTCCGTATCATTCTCTATTTTTCATTTCTTGCGAATCAACATTGCAACATGAATGATAGGCATCGACCCCACTTTCGAAAACCATGCCTCGTGACCCAAGTGCCAAGTCTGGCTAATCTTGGAAGCCTATTGCATTCGCATCCTTGTCGCCGTGAGCTGTAGTCTCATGATACGTTTGTCTTATGTGAGCTTGCCAGCCAGCAGCCACTCTTGCATGCCCTATGTTCAAGAAACATCTTCACTTTCCTCCATATGATTTCCATGTCGGTATTGTGTGCTGCTGTTGGTCCATTGTTTTTGCTCATCATGTTTGGGACGATATGCCGCGGCATTGTGCGTTGCAGATGCAACAGCGTGCGCAAATTGGCGCGTCAACCTACCCATCTCTGCGTCGCTCATGGTTTTTGGCGCGCTCCCATGGTCTGCAGGGTGATTAGCACTACTTGCTCACGCTGTCAGATGTTGCTGTACTTGGCATATTGCTGTGGGAATCACGTGGCCGTCACCCATGACCGTGTTGTTGTTGCCATCCTTTCTATATTATGCCCAAGGTGGTCTTTGTAATAGTCGGATATACTGTAGTCGGATTCCGTAGCCCCATTTCCTGTATGATGAGCCTTGCTTACTTACACTCAATGAAACACCATTTAAAGCAGCAATGACTAGGTGGGTTTCACTTCACTTCGCTTAGCAATTTTCCTGCCATGTCTTCCATAGGTTTCGACTGCTTGGCTCAGGCAACTTCCTTTGCGACTGCGTCGTCTTCTCAGATGGCGGTCGCATCTTGGGTCTGGGCGACCTTGGCGCCTGGGGCATGGGAATTCCCATCGGCAAGCTGGACCTCTACACGGTCTGCGCGGGCTTCAACCCCAAGAGGATCCCAAGAGTTTCGACTTGGAAGGGGCGTCACCTTGAGAACTTCACCACCCTCAAAGTTGCCGATGTTGCTGTTGGTGGCGTTAATGGAGTAGCAGCAGGGATAGTGTTGGTCGTAGTGTTGGTGGTAGTAGTAGTGGCAGTAGTGGTAGTAGTGGTGGTGATGGTAGTAGTGGTGGTGATAGTGGTGGTGGTGATAGTAGTCTTGGTGGTGATAGTCGTGGTTGCATCAGCAGGAGCAGCAGGAGCAGCGGGAGCAGCAGGAGCAGCAGGAGCAGCAGGAGCAGCAGGAGCGGCAGCAGGAGGAGCAGGAGGAGGAGGAGGAGCAGTAGTAGCAGTAGTAGCAGTAGCAGTAGCAGCAGTAGCATCAGCAGTAGCAGTAGCAGTAGCAGTAGCAGTAGCAGTAGCAGTAGCAGTAGCAGTAGCAGTAGCAGTAGCAGTAGCAGTAGCAGTAGCAGTAGCAGTAGCAGTAGCAGTAGCAGTAGCAGTAGCAGTAGCAGTAGCAGTAGCAGTAGCAGTAGCAGTAGCAGTAGCAGTAGCAGTAGCAGTAGCAGTAGCAGTAGCAGTAGCAGTAGCAGTAGCAGTAGCAGTAGCAGTAGCAGTAGCAGTAGCAGTAGCAGTAGCAGTAGCAGTAGCAGTAGCAGTAGCAGTAGCAGTAGCAGTAGCAGTAGCAGTAGCAGTAGCAGTAGCAGTAGCAGTAGCAGTAGCAGTAGCAGTAGCAGTAGCAGTAGCAGTAGCAGTAGCAGTAGCAGTAGCAGTAGCAGTAGCAGTAGCAGTAGCAGTAGCAGTAGCAGTAGCAGTAGCAGTAGCAGTAGCAGTAGCAGTAGCAGTAGCAGTAGCAGTAGCAGTAGCAGTAGCAGTAGCAGTAGCAGTAGCAGTAGCAGTAGCAGTAGCAGTAGCAGTAGCAGTAGCAGTAGCAGTAGCAGTAGCAGTAGCAGTAGCAGTAGCAGTAGCAGTAGCAGTAGCAGTAGCAGTAGCAGTAGCAGTAGCAGTAGCAGTAGCAGTGTTGTTGTTGTTGTTGTGGTTGTTGTTGTTGTTGTTGTTGTTGTTGCAGTTGCTGTTGCAGTTGCAGTTGCAGTTGCCGTTCTTTTGGTTGCAGCTGCTTTGTCATTTTCGTTTGTCGTCGTCGTTTTTCTTTGTTGTTGGTGGTTGTATGGCATCGGTATCTTGGTGTAAATGGCGTACAGCTCGCAACTCACCATCTTTCGCAAAGTCGTGTTGGCATCCAACGATGTTCTCAGTAGGATGTGCAGAATCCCCGTGGTGCCTTTGCAGGACCATCCCCCTTATCATTGATGCTGGCTGTACTGGGCCAGAGGGCAACACTGACAGATTGGTGATCCGCGACAGCCCCATGTACACCGGCGTGAAGCAAAGTCGTGTGACGCAGAAGTCACCTGCCGGGACAGTGGTTAATTCCGCTTACTATGGCGAAGGCGGCAGCGGGGGGTCACGGATCAAACGCCTTTGGCAAAGCGTGGCATCTGGCACTCTTGAAGGATACTATCCTCTCCTCAGCTGATTGTCCAGGATCAGTGAAGCCTGGGAATCTTCGCAGCATTTGGGGATAACTGGGGGACGTTTCCGTGTGTGAGTTTGAGTAGCACGTTGCCTTGAGTACCGAAGCTGTAAAGCGAATTCATTTGCCATTCGATTGCACATGTTTGCTCAAATTGTGCCTTACGTCCTAGGGACCCCTTTTGCCATAGATCTTTCACCAGATCCTTCGCTACGTGGTGAAAACATCTGCAGCTTGGTGTTGCAGACCTCGCGGTGTGTGTGCCGCGGATTCAGCTGGATTAGATCTGGTGGGTGTCTAAGGAAGACATTGCAAGGAAACGCAAACTGAAACTGACCTCGAAATCGATCCATTGGCTTCAGTGTGCTACCAATACTGGTAGCGGAGCCTGATCCGCAAGGACAGGCTACCGTTGCTGGGTTGGCGAATTCATCGCTGCTGTGAGCGCTTCTGGCTGAGTGGTTAACATAGCCAAATGGACAGTGGGCAGCCTATTTTGTTTTTGGGCCTGTTTGGCCTGTCAGTGTTTGGGTGTGGTCTCCGGAGGACCCATTTTGGGCCATGACCACTTTTACAGAGAAGAGGGAGCAGACAGCCACATGGAACGGCGACCCTGTGCTTTGGCAAGATTACATCAAGCGAGTGAGGCTGCAGTATGAGCGAACCCCAAAGAAAAGAAGATCACTTCTAGGAGCTGAGCTGGCGAGCCGGCTTACCGGTAGAGCCTGGGATGTGGCTTCAGCGGACCTGGATCATAGAAGGCTTCAGCAAAGCGATGGAGCAGCTTATCTACTCCATTTTCTGGAACAGAAGCTCGGAAAGGGTCCAATACCGGACAGTGGTCAGAGGCTTGAGGATTTCTTTGTACGCTTGAGGCGTACACCTGGACAATCGATGGCCGAATGGAGTTCGCAACTGCGAGAAGCGTATCGCCGTTTGCAGAGAGCCTTAGCACGACAGAGACATGAACGTGGCCTTCCAGTTTCCCCAGTGCCAACACCACAGCAGAGCCTCCAGATGCAGACAACACCGGAGTCTCGGCGACGACAGTCAGATGTGACTTCACCTCAACATCGAGGAATTCAGCCGAGAACCATCTGGGAGCAAGAGCAACATGAAGTGGGCCAACCAGCAGCAGAGCTTGGAGATCCAGGACAGAGACATGAGCCCGATGCGCAACAGGAACAACAGGCATATGAACCAGTGCCCGGTGAGTCTCCAGCTCCATCAGAGGCAGACTGGCAGGATCGCTACTCTGAAGAAGAATGGCGACGATGGAATGCTCGCCATCGCAGAGGACGCCATCGACGAGGAGATGATGACTCTTCCGAAGAGGATGCCCAGAAGCAGGGGGAGCCAGAGATCCAATGGGAGCAGTTCGACTTCTCCAACGTGGAGGTTCTGCCTCCTGAAATCCTGGGATGGTTGTTGCTTCGAAGGTCAGGACTGCCGGCCAGCGCAAGACTGAGCGTTCTGAGCTCGATCAACGACAATCTGGACCTGGATACCATGGAGAAGGCAATGCGGGATCAAGAAGAGGAGCTCCTGTTGGCTGAGTCTCACAAGAGCCATGGTGCAGTCCCTCGTCCTCGACGTTCCTTCTGGGTGGAAGAAGATTCACACTGGGGTCTGTTAGCAGATCAAGATGGAGAAGAACTTGACGATGCCTCCATCCTCTGGTGTGGGACAGAACTTCCGGAAGAGGTCTATTCGGTGTCTCCTGCCACTGCATATGCAGCTTCTAGCTGGACTACTCAGCTCTCCTCAGGGCAGGAACTGACTTGGGAGTGGTGTGAGGATGACTTCTATGCAGTGGACAGTGGCGGATGCCTCTGGTCTTGGGCAGAGACCAAGGACTGGTTGGATGTCGAAGAATGTTTGATGGTTGCCCCTCAAGAAGCTGGTGAGGTAGCTGAAGCATATGCCGTTTTCAATGATAAATTGAGAACTTTCAAGGAAAGCCGTCAAGTGAATACAGCTCGTCATCTATCACGTGGATACTACCCTCACCAGATGTTCAAGGGAACCAAAGGTAAAGGGAAAGGAAAACCAAAAGGAAAAGGGAAGGGTTTTGGCAAGAAACCTGCAACTCCAGCTGTCACTTTGGCAGCAGCAGCTTGCAGCAATTCTCCTCCGGCGAACTCTTTGGCCTTGAGTGTCCAAGGCGGCCAAGGAAAGACTGGAGGACAACGGCCTGGAAACCCTGAATACAAAGGATGTTTCGTTTGTGGATCCCTTGAACATGATTTCCGAGCATGCCCCCTTCGCCAGCAACAACATCGCCAAGCACATGCCGTCACCTCATCATCATCCCCATCTACAAGTTGGTATGCCCGATCGGTGTTCATGGTTGTATCGGATGACAGGGACTATGAGGATGACCATTCTATCTCATGTTCTATGACATCATTCATGTGTATGAGGCCACCATGTTCCATGTCCCCAAGAGTTACCAGTTTCATGCAGATGCTGTTGGAACCAACGGAGACATGCCCCACATGCACATGTTTGTCACCACCGCATGACCATGAACCACGTCCACTCCGTGCTCACTCAGGTGAATCGGCGGCATGGGTCGTCACTGGCCAATGCGATGATGAGGACTCAGGCGCGGCAGTGCTTGCGACTTTAGCCCTGGAGTTTCCGGGACATGCTATCTTGGACAGCGGGGCAACAGACTCAATAGGATCCTTAGATGCTCTACAACAACTCATGACTTTACGATGTAGCAAACATGGACATGAAGACATCGTAGTGAAGCAAGAGCAGAAGAAGTTTCGTTTTGGGAACGGGCAGTCGCAACGTGCTGCCTCGTATGTAGAGATCCCACAGTATGTGAATGGCCAGAAGGTGTACCTGGGCATCCATGCCCTTGATGCACCGGGAGTGCCGTTGCTTCTCTCCATCCAGACCCTCACCAAACTCTCTGCAGTGATCGACTTCGGTAAGAACGCGATGTGTTTGCAGGGAGTGGCGCCCAACCACTGGGTACCTTTGAAAAGAGGCAGCAACGGACACCTCTTGCTAGATCTCACTCAGGACTGGCTTCAAACACCAGAGGTGTTTCAATCCAAAGACTGTGCTGAAGACAGCACGTCCCATGCGCAGTACAAGGGTGCAGCAGCTTTAGTGCCAGCCGCATGTTTGAACTCTTCCTCTCAGCATGACCCTACCTCACATTCTTCAGTACCTTCTCGAGAAGACCCTCACACCTTTTCTCAGGCTTCACATTCTCTTCACATGTCTCTACATGCCGACAACTCAGCGGTGCTTGCAACAGAAGGGAATCAGTTGGATGAAGGAACAAAGATAGAAGAATCAAGTGATAACAGAGGTGAAGGAACTGAAGGTCTATCAGAGGAAGAGCTGCTTTCAGAGAATCAGTATGCCAACATGAAAGACAAGCACGACACTGACACCTCGTGCCCTCCAGCAAATTCAGGCTCAAGTATGCGTCAAGCACTACCAGCCCTACTCGCTTGGTCTGCGGTGACTTCTCTTGCCCATGTCGAATCCAGAGCAGCTGACCGGCCGCCCTTCAACTGTGGGAAGCGAGACGGAACCTTTGGCCAAGACGAAAGCCAGGCAGACCAAGTCCAAGAAGGAGCGTGCTCCCTCGGAGGAACGCTACGACTACCAGAGAGCCGAGGGCCCAGATCCTCGGGATGGCAGATGCCACGGCTTCCCATGCTTTGGAGCCCATGAACCGATGAAAGAGGGCAAGGGAAGTTTGTCCGGCCGCAACAAGCACGGACGTTGGACAGTGTGTGCTCAGTGCCGTTTGAGAATTCAATATGTTCCAGCTTTCGGTGCGACGGGTGCCTACCGTCAAGCGGGACCCCTTGCACCGGATGCAGCTCTGGTGACCGAGATGGTCAAGGATCGCATCAACGAGCCCCTGGAGAAGGAGAAGTTGAACAGCAAGGCATGCAGCTCCATTGCAGCCGAGGAGACGCTACGCTCTCGACTGCAGAAGTTGGAGTCCGAACGCAAAGCTCCCCAACTTCGACCTGGACCAAAGGCTTCATCTCCTTCGGTGCCCCATGTGACGGAGCAGCAGAAGAAAGCCGTCAAGAGGGACAACGAGAAGACACCGGAGAAGTCCGAGGCAGATCAGGGTTGGGAGAAAGTCCACGAGATCAAGGACTGAATGAGCATTCTCGACTTCAACGTCTACAGGCTCCTCAGAAGTTGGCGTTGCAGCAAGCTCTGGAAGAAAAGGTCTCGGATATCAATCAGCTCTATGAGGAAGTTCAGGCAGGGACTTCACGCATCATGTTGATGGAAGTTTGCTGTCCTCCTGACAGCAGACTGGTTGAGACTTTTCTCAAGCATCAGAAGAGTGCTGTTCGAATTGGGCTACCTGCGATCGACTTGAGCACCAAGAGTGGTTTGGCTGAGTTGAAGGCTATGATAGAGAAGTGGCGACCTTCTCTACTATGGATCTCCTTGCCATGTGGTCCATATTCTCAGATCCAAACCCTCTTCAATGAAAGCACCCCAGAAGCCCGGGAGAAGAGCATGGCCCGTAAGCGAAGAGCCAAGCGCCTCATCTACAATGGCATTGAGGCTGCACATCTACAGCTGTCTCTCCAAGGGGACATTGCATGGGAGTGGCCAAGAGGAAACCATGGATGGCAACTTCCAAAGGTGCAGGAACTGTGGGCCATGCTGAAGAAACAACAACGGTGTTTTATGGCCAAAGTGGATGGATGCGCCTATGGCCTGAAGAATTCCAAAGGCAACTGGCTCAAGAAACCATGGAGAATCAACACCACTTTGGAGCCTCTGGCAAGAGGGCTTGAGAGAAGATGCCCGGGCCACGAGCATCATGATGAATGTCTTGGAGGACATGTGTGATGTGATCTACAGGATCATGGCGGAATGTGAGAAAGGTGAGCCCAGGAGTATCTACCCAGTGTTCACAACAGAAAACTGGGAGGACAAGAAGGAAGAGATGCGAGCACCCCTCAATGCCGAAGAGAAGCGTATGGCTTTGAGGACGGTGGAGAGACTTCATCGAAAGACGGGACACCCATCCAATGCTGCCCTTATGAGCACTCTTCGTCATCGTGGTGCTCATCCGGAAATCTTGGAGATGGCCAGGAACTTAGTGTGTGCGGAGTGCCAAGAGCTGCGTGCAGCTCCCTTAGACCCCTCATCATCTCTTTACAAGTCAGATACCTTGTGGGAAACCGTGGTGATGGACAATGCAGAGATGACAGTGGATGGAAAGACCACCCATGTGATGATGATGGTCGATGAAGCCTCCAGACTGATGTGCCCTCATTTCCTGTTCGAGCATGATGCTGAGACCAGCAG
>VSDK01007050.1:144395-212323 GCA_009767595.1 Symbiodinium kawagutii | reverse complement strand
TAGAGTGGCATAGGGTATCTTCCAACCCAACCAGTTCACCAGCCATCACCCAACCATTTGTCAGGCCCTCGGCTACCCCTTCGCCTCCCCAGCAACATGAGGTGAGTTTGAACGTGGCCACGGCGGTGACATTGGAAGC
The DNA here is from genome assembly GCA_009767595.1 of Symbiodinium kawagutii. Taxonomy (NCBI): domain Eukaryota; class Dinophyceae; order Suessiales; family Symbiodiniaceae; genus Symbiodinium; species Symbiodinium kawagutii. Next base: position 212,184 of record VSDK01007050.1, on the reverse strand, counting down.
CCAAAAGCAGGGCCTGGCTGCGAAGCCATTGGGAGACCTGGCGGAGTTGGGATGGTGCCATGGGGTGTGGAAGGGCCATCGGGGTCAGCCGTGGGCCCCAAGGCATCGTCGAGTTGGGCGCTGTCGTGTTGCTTTCGTTGGTGCATAGCGGGGGCCTGGCAGTTTGATGCAGCTGCACCCAGGAGGAGATTGGGCCTCCGTCAGGGCTGCCTTGGACAAGATGAGGTGGACCCCGCAGCAGTGATCAGCGAGGTGAAGTGCCAGCTTGGAAGCATCCCATGCACTGACAGAACCCCCACGGTTGTTGGCTTCCCTCATGGGTTAGGAATGGACCCGGACGTACCCATCCATGGCTATCCATATGGTTATCCATTGCACCTGTCATTAGACCTCCTGAGTTGGCCTTGTAGAGCTGGATACGCTTCTGTCACTTGAGAGTTGGAGATCGAGGGAACTGCAAGGGTGATCACAGGAGATCATCTGAATCATCTGCTTCGTTTCAGGGGTGATCAGCAGTGAAATGTTTGCAGGTGGAGTCTGGCATGAATGGTTCAAGGATATTTTTGATGAATCTCATCTTCAAAGTTGATATCATCCGAATGCAGCCTTGATGTTGCTACAGTATCCATGTATGTTGGTGAAACGAAAAAAAGCTATTTCCAACGATCTCCAACGAGAGATGTACAGATCAGCTTCGTTCGGCCTAGCCGAGAGCTCTGCAGCTTTACCGATCGGTCATGTGATCCCTTCCCCTGCACAGCTCTTTTCATTGGAGGGGTCATGGGGCGGTTGGGCAATGTGGGGGAAGGGATTGGGCGAGAAAATTTTGAGGTTGAAGCATGGACTTGAAAGCATCATACTTCCTTTGAACCAAGTCTGGAGGTGGGATAGGTGATAGGACACAAATCTACAAGACTTGTTACACAACCTATGTACAGCACGTGCCCGCGTCCTTTGTGCAAAGGCTGTTAAAGTTCATAGGTCAAGGTGTCCTCAGCCATTCAACAGAAAGAACATCCTTAGGCCAAAAATTTCCATGTTTGCAGCCTAGAAATGGGGGCGCATCATTCCTGGGCATACCCATATTCTGTTTGGAAGATGCCTTCGCAATGGTTCTGACAGTTCTGACATCGCATCATGCATCACCCTCCAGATGTCGGTGTGCCAAAGGCAGCACCGAGAGATGTCCCAACAAATTGGGACGCTTAGCTGAGCAGGTCACAGGGCCAGCTCCAGAGGGAAAAGCTAGCGCGATGGGGTATACCAGTGAGGCGTTTTTGGCAAGTGAGCCATGCTTGGAGGATCGTCGAGCTTAGCAAGTGATCAGTCGCTTTGGTTATACATGAACTAAAATTTGACTACAAGTGACAATTGCTTGACCCATATAATGCCAGTTCGGGGACTTCATAACCATGCATAGTCACCAGCTACTAAGTGGAATGATCCTTGAAGTACAGTCCTATCCCCAAGAGGGCCTGCCTGTCACATGCTGGATACGAGGATGGCTGAGGACAGCACTTCTCTGTGAGAAGCCTCGGTTCTGAAACGCAGCGCTGTTCGACCAAGGTGCCATCCAACCCGACATGGCTTGCCAGTCTATGGTCAGGAGGGGTTGGGTCCAGCTTTTGGACTGGGATGATTGATGAGTGGAATTTCTGGAATTTTCGTTGGAAATTGATAACCATCACTGGTACTAGGTGAAGCACACAAGCATGTTCAGTTCTTTTCCTCCAGCTGGGTTGTGTCTCGTTTGGCCTCGCAAGGAGGATGGTGCTGGCGATTTCATGCTCAAACTAGTGGATGGACCCTTTGTCTAAGGTTGTCCTGTCACATGTACATGTATATGCCACAGATCACTTTCGGGGGGCCAAACAAACTGGTGGGTTGGCTTTTCCTGGACTTTCTCTGGACTTTCACGGTGATCTGTTCCCAACACGGTCTGAACGAATCTGCACTCCCTGGTATGCACCCAGTCAGTCGTGATAGGCTCCGATGAGGTAGTGATGGCATGAAGGACTCCCAGTGGTGATTAGGTATAGCATGCCCAACATTGGAATCCCATAGGTCTGGCACAACGGAATCCCAATGGTTCCATAAGGATCCCAGTTGGATGAGATCCCCAGCAACTAAACCAGCGGTTTGGTCAGCTCAGAACATGTGCCTTGGTTGATTGGTTGCTCCTTCCGCCTGCCTGGCAGGATGCAGTGGTGCAGGGTGCAAAGACACTCTTCTCCAAAGTTGCCTCCAAGTTGACCTGGCCTGTCGTAGCCGGAGGTGCAAAGTTCAACCATACCTAAGGGGTGATCATCCAGTTGATCACTGTTTTGGGATGGCTGATTTTGGGATCTCTGATTTTGGGATGGCTTAAAACCACCCCTAGGGATGATCACCAAGTTAAGACAGATATTTTGGGATGGCTTATGCCACGAACCACCAAGCAGTGTTGTATTTGCCAAGGTGTTTTGGGCAATGGTGTTAGAAGCTAGAGGTGGTTGATTGGGGTTATCATGGCTCGGTCTGGCAACTGTGCCTGCCAACCAAAAGCGGTAGAGGTAATCCAAGGTAAGATGTTTAAAAAACTGTTGACTTCCATCAGGTCTCAAACGTCCACCAGCTGGGCGCAACCAGCATCAGGAGTTTCCCAACCTAGTGACACAAGCACTACCAGAAGTGTAACAAAATCGCTCTCTTTGTTGCGATGTGGATGCATGTGGCGCATGGATGTAAGTTGATTGCACTATTTCAAATTGTCAACCGCATGTCACAAGCGCAGAAAATTCCTGGTATGCACACACACATACGCGCATGTGCGCACTAGAGCACGCATACATGCACGCTCCAAGCGATGCTGTGCATATGTCATTTGCTGGCATCGTCTAGCTATCGATGAACATCAACCCAAAGCATAAATTTGAATTTACATTGATTAATGTTCAACGCCAATCTGCACAGTTGTGTGTTCACGCCAGTACATCGATACTTGGTTTCTGATCCTTACTAACCACTCTGAACCTGGGCTTTTGTGACATGATGCGAAGCTGACTGACCTCATAAGCACGCTAGATGGTGTTAAAATCGAATGCGGAAAAAACAGAATTGACCCGTTGTTTCTTTTGTTGTTCCCTGCTAAGCATCGTGAACCAGCCGTCACTCATCAATATAGCCAGCTATGTCATTTCTTCTCCCCATAACCTATAGCATGTTCATTGCCACAGGTCCTATGCACTAATCTCGCAGGGTGTGTGTGTGCGAACATACCATTGTTGGTTCTTATCCCCTGGTATGAACCACCGTGAACGGCTCAAAAGCCACCATGAACCACCATAAGCCATCACTAACCACCATCAACCACCAATGACCACCATCAACCACCATGGCATATCCCCTGGTCACGGCACCTGGTTGAGCTACAAAACTCAACAGCCACGCCAGGAAGTGGCCCCGAGCTGCAGACATTTGCGCTCGTCTTCAGGAAGTGGGGAGGGTGACGCCACAGGGGACGCTTGTGGAAGCACTGAATCACGATGCTTCGATCATGGCGAATCATGGATGATAACGGATGATAACGGATGGTACTTGATGATAACGAATGAGAATGGGTCAAGACATAGAAAATACTGCTCAATGATGGTTGATGATCATGAATCCCGCTTGATGGTGTTGAAAGAATGGCTAAACACGTGGGCACTCAGAGTAGGAGGGGATATGTGTGGTTTCTCAAGTCATAGGGGTACCCCCAAACCCAAATCATCCAATATGAGCCATCTATAGCATTTTTTTGGCCGCGGCGTCCAAGGGTTTGCCCTCATGCAGGAAAACAACAAAATAGGCAAAGCTATGTTCCTATCAACGTGTTGTTGATTAAAACCAGCCAAGTTTTGCATACCTCAATGGCTTGAGAAACCAACCATTTCTGGTAATAAAGTAATAGGCCATCCTTAAGCCACTATAAACCCACCATTTCTGGTATATATATATATATATATTTAATAAATCCAGCATTTTTGGGGCGCCCCTATGGCTTGAGAAGCTAACCATACAGCAACATGCAAGCAAGGTCGAAGGGCGCGACGGCTCCCAGGATTTCAGTCGTATCCCGGTGGGGATCCAGCTGTGTGGGGCTCAGCGCCACAGCATGCGCAGGTGAGGAAAGGCCGGGGAGCCGGAGATGTTGAGGAACATGCATTTGTGTATGCATCATGTATCTATATATGCGTTTGGATGTTGATATCTATATCTAGAATACAGATGATTTTTGATGAGCATTACTTTCTAGTCGCAGATCCCGACTTCATGCAGCACAAGAGGGTCCGATGGATCGCCTTAGGCTTTGCAAAGAGCAGCCTCAAGGGGTGAGTGATTCTGACATGTTTGCCCCATGCCTGCAGCATGTGGGGAATCGATTCTTTGGGGCCAGGGTGGGTTCAAGCACTGGTCAGCCTCTTCTATACCATGATTATCCGATGAACCTCCCGTGGGATTCCTGTGAAACCCATGTGAACCAACCACGTTTTGGCAATTTTCATCCGTGCCCGAAGTGCCCAAGACTTCATCTGGTGGTTAATCGGTTAATGGCAATGGTGGTTGACAATGGCTGCCGGCGGCTACTGAGCGTGCCAGGCAAAGACAGCTCCTTGCCCTTGGAGGTGAAGGGTGCGATCAACAGCAAGTCGCGGCTAATCAGCGTTGATCCGGATGCGCCTGGAAACCCAAGATGAGGGCCAAGATGCCTGCAGTGCTTGGGGGGGCTGGAGAGTAGCAGGGACTGTAGCAAACCATCAGAGTGAGGTGAGTTGGCTGTTTCTGATACTTCTGATTTGATTCAATCCTTGCGTGATGCTGCTCGGGTGCAACGCTTCAACCCATCATCAAGGGAGCTACATTCTAGATGGTTCTACCGCGTTTGGTCAATCCAAGCTGTTTTTCTTGGGCCAATTGGGTTTGCGAAATGATGATTTCGGTTCGTTCATGTCGCGCCCTGAGCCTGCAGGAAGACATGGTTTTATCAGTGGCTTATCTCGTGTGTCTCTATGTTCTCTCGCAAGCTTACTCCTGTGCTCTCTACTCCATCTTCCAATCGAACGGCCTTTCTAAAACTTATTTTGGCCAAACTGACCTTCTTCAAAGATACCTCTTTCAACCTTCTTTCACTCCCACTTCCCTCTCTAAAATCACCTTTTGCCCGGACTTATGTTCTTTCAAAATGGCATCTTTCAATCTTCGCCTTTCTCCTACTTAGAGGTGCTCTCTCAAACTTTTACTTCTGTGACTCACCCGCTTAAGAGCTTGCCTGCCTCTCTCAAGCTTCTCTTCCCCGAACTGACTTCTCTCAAACTTCATTCATATGCTCAGACTCGCACCTCGAATTTGAGTCGCTACTGGAACTTCCCTTTGGCTCTACGGGAACATCTTGGACCATCCGCCTCGAACATCCCCAAACAACGCTGTCAAATGCTGCCCGCTGGAACTCACTCCACTCAAACTTCTCCCGGCTCAAACTGGTCTGTACAATTTTCATTAAAACTTCTCCCGCAAGTACATCCTTCAAACTTCTCTCATGCGAGGTCGTTCTGTCGCAAACTTCTCCCTGCCACAATTTCGTTCTGCAATTATATCTCGCTCAGATTGATATCTCTGAAACCTGTGTGATCAAGAATGGGAGCCAAAAAAACTCTCACTTCAACTTTCCCCTCCCCAGCTTCTCTCGGTGAAACTTCTTTGACAGAGAGTAACACAAAAATTTCGTGGGTATTGCTACCGGGGTTCCGTATCACCAGGCAAATGCACAAACATATCTAGCATCTTCCAAACTTGCCGGTCTCTGCTCCACCTAGGTTTCATGAATCTCTCCTGGCCTTTAGCTAAACAGACAGTCTTTCTACACCAAGAGTAGCTTGTGGCCGTAACGCATTAGTTTGGGGGATTTTCCTTCAGAAGCTGAAACAGGTGAACAGCACTGAACAGCGAGACCGCCATGCGTGAGTAGCAGTGGGGGGGTGCTATTTTAGAAGGAAACCATGTCACTTGTGTTTTGGCAGGTAGCCACTTATCGCGCGCCAGTGGCCATGATCAACCATTCCAATTGACCATTAATACTGCAAAGTGGTGATGTTTAATCAACATTGATTCATTTGTTACGCCTCAATCACGGTCAGCTTGTGGCAAATTTTGTGGTTCATACTTTTCTTGGTGGAAACAAACCCAGGTCCATCACCGTAGGTCTGTATCTCCCATGTGTGGCAGGCGAACCCATGTGTCACTGAGGCTGTTGCCGTTGGACCATGTGACCTTAAAGGCCATCCACAGCACTGGCAAGGAGAGCGGGCAAAAGTTGGTGCAGCGGCTGGGCGCTTGGATGTGCATCCCCACTTAGTAACTGGGAACTAAGCATGGTTATAGAGGTTAAAAGCTATACCTTATAGGGTTAATGGTTTTAACCCCAGTTGCACATTCAAGTATCCAACCAGACTCAAGGGTCACTAGCAACAAGAAAAGGGTTGAAACCCGAGCATCTCAAGTGATAAGGATGAACAACCAGATGACAGGGGACCCAAGCGAAGTAGGGCAGCTCCATGGTGAATAGCCGTCAATAACCAACAACCAGCAAGAACGAATAACAGCCAACAGAAATGATGGTCGTGCTGGTCATGGTTGATGATCCTGAACCTCTTCACTTATGATCTTGGGGCAAGGATTCTTTCGACTGTAGCCACCGAAAAAGAACCATTGCGGGTTTAGTTCCTTTCAAAGCAAACTGCCAGTATCATCCCAACTGTCGAGCAACTGTTCTTCGTAGTTCTGATCTTCGTTGACTTAACCATTGCAAATTTTCTGATCTTCTTGAATAGTTTTGAAGATATGCGGTGTTCGGGATCGAAACCATACCATCCAGCACTTTTTAGTGAGAAACTAGCGGGAGGAATCCGGCATCAAACACTTTCATGCGAAAATTTCGAGTAAACTGCAGTGCCAGTGGCAATTCTAGGGACTGCTGTGCATCGAATGAAGGAATGCGCGCTGCTGATGGAAGAAACCCTTTACCACTTGGCTCGGACTTTTGATCTCACAGCATGCTGTTCCAGGAAGACACTGTTGTCAAGTGCAATGATCTTTGTAGAATCGCCAGGTTGTTGCTAGCTATGCCCCTGCTGTTGGCCACACCCATGCGGTTGCAATTGACTGGCCGGTCATGACTGGTGCGTTGCCCTCGCAGACTGACAACGGTCCTTTTTTCTTGATGGTCAGCAGTGGTTGCTTATACCCTTTGTTACATCAAGTTTTGTTTTTATCATTTAACATTCCCATTAAAATGGATACCATTTTGTGGTTGCTTATTCCCATTATTCCCATTATAGAGTTTCTGTAGCCCTGCCAACGCAACAGACTGAGGACCCACCAGTGCTTTCATTTCACATTCGACCATGGGTGGCGGCTTGCAGCATCTCCCGTTCCACCAGGAAGTGGCCTTCTCGACTGACGCAGATGGGCGATCCCAAGCGGAGAGGGAACCCAGCTGCCTTCCACGGTCAATCCGAACATATTTGAACAATGCCCTGGTGGGCGGTGGAGTCTTCTGTAAGGGGTTGCCTGCTAGGCAATAACAAGAGGGGAACAGGCGCAAAATTTATGCATACAGTGTTGATATGCACATGTCACATGTCTATACTATAGCCCATATAGCATCTAAGAACATGCTTGCACCCGTGTACAAGTCTATCTATCTTATTCTATCTTTTCTCATCTCATCTTATCTTATCGTCTCTTCTCTTATCTTCTCTGATCTGAATCTCAATCTTAATCTGGTTCTAGTCTAATCTAATCTAATCTCCAATCTCCAATCTCCAATCTCTAATCTCCAGTCTCCAATCTCCAATCTCTAATCTCCAATCTCCAATCTCTAATCTCCAACATCTAATATCTGTTGTCTAATATCTAATATCTGTTGTCTAATATCTAATATCCGATCCATGATAGGCAGCAATGCCACTGGTTGCTTGGTTGATTCCTCCGATCTTAGGTGCTGCACCCGGGCAAGTTTCAGCTGAAATGTGACCAGAAGGGGAACTACGACAGGCGCGTGGGCTCCCCTCAGCGGATTTCGTAGGCGGCGGCTGAATGTCAATTCAGAGAGCTGCAGCAAACATGGAGAGATATTTGGCCATTTTCGGATAGTTTTGAGATGTTATTATCAGTGTAGAAAGATATTGCAGTATATAGGTATCTAGAGAGTCGAGTCGAAGCTGTCTATAGATAGATAGATAGATAGATAGATAGATAGATAGATAGATAGATATAGAATATAGGTTTGTAGAGATCAATCTCAATATAGATCTGAGTGCGCCGAGTTTTTCCCGTAGCAGGGCCACGGTGGCGACGGCCATGGTTCTCAGGTTGGAGCCAGGCTTCATCGAAGTGCCAGCCACCTTTGAACCTTTGCAGGTCAGCAGCTGGGCGTCCCACCGAACAGGGGAGCACCACCCCAGAACCATGGGGTCAAGCAGTTACCCAAGCAACAACAATGGTTAACTAACAGTTGTTAATGGTTAATTATAGGGAATGACTAGTAACAACATTAACAGGTCAACATTAATCAACCAATCATGGAGGTCCAGCAGTCAGTTCAAACCTCGCAGCAACTATTGAGCTCGTAAATCACAACAGCTATCGAACGGGCAAAACTGGTGATCTAATTTACATGGCCAGCAAAACTGCCAAGACAATCTATCAGATGTTGCACCTGCCAACAGCGGTATGATACCCTATGACGTGGTGTGAGGGCCAGGCCCTCCCTGCTCCCAGAGTGTGCTGACAACCGAGCAACCAATCATAGGATGCCTTTTACCTGGCATTGGTTTGACGGAAATCACCGGGCAAAGCCAAGGGATCGTCTCTGTGGGTGGATTGGCCCAACAGAAAGCCATCCGAAACAAGTCATCTAATCTATTCGATCGAATGGGAGATTGAGGTATTGTGGTAATCCCCAGTGGGCTTCAAATCACAAGAGCTATCAACTGATGGTGGTTTATTGGCACATGGCTCGACCATTCCTGTTGTTGATCGGCTTTCCCTTGGTACAACTGCCACGGGATCCCTAGGGCCCGAGCTCGCGGTCTCCGGGGTACCTGCGCAGTTCACTATCCTGGCGAAGATGAAGAAACGCTGCACTTTTCAGGTCGTGGATCACTTGAACAGGTGGAGGGACAGGGGTTTCCACTGTCCAAGGAAGAGCCGGGCTGGGCGTAGGAATCAGGGGAGGCATTGGCCTTGGCACAGCAGTAGTATTGGCTTTGAAAAGTATCAGATGTACCAAGTTGCCGTTGCAACAAGTTGTAGAGCATATCTTTCAGCTGGTAAACTAATTAATACATTTCTGTATCTGCATGATGTTTTATGCATACATCTCCCGTGGCTGGTCCATCACTTGCCGTTCGTTTCTGGTTGTTGCCATGAGGGGCAACCAACAGCATCCACCAGTGGCCTGCAGGCCATATCCACTCTTCCCAATGAGGAGCGCCGTTCGGGTCCGGGGTAAGCAGCAGTGAGTCACAGCGCCATGGAGAAGATCAAGTTCCAACTGCGTGGAGTCGGTGCGCGTTCAAATTCCATTGAGATGTTGAAGATCAAATGAATCAGTTGTCAAAACTTACATCAAATGACAATTGATTCCTTGTTCAAAATCTCAATCGAATTGACATTTCAAATGACATCCATTCCCTGTTCTAATTGAAAAGTTCCCAACTTCACATCTCCTTTCATGGTAAGTTCCTGGATCTCTGGTGCCTTGCCCCAGGATCGACCCCAAAGATGGGCCCAATGACGGCCTTGTCATCAGCACCAAGGCCTGAGAAACGACCACATCATGGTGCATGTTGCTGGCTGGTTGGGAGCTGCCGGGGCTGAGCCAGGGGGTTCACCAACGCTTCGGCCAGGCGACGGGACAGGTGAAGAGCCGCCTGGGCGTTGGACACCACGTGGTCTCTTACAACAGCGAGGAGGATTCCTCCCAGTGGCCGGTGGAGCCCGTGTCGCAGGAGTTGGAGGTGCGGGGCTGCGTGATGTCCAGGTTGAATGGGACCAGTTGAGGTTCCAAGTTTTGTAAATGCTAAGGTCATAGGAATCCATGATGTCTTTCACCTCTAAGGGCAGTGGAAAGATGGTGTCAGTTTGGATTTTGGGAGCTGCTAACGACTTCTAAGTCGTCTTTGGCTCCCGGAAACTATCCCCAAAATATGGCGGTTCCCACTCTTTTGGACCACTGGCTCTGATACTTCCTACTGGTTTGATCTTTTTGCCGCATTTTCTTTCCTTGAGATGACCTGATCTGAAAGATTCAATGGGATGTGCAGAAATTAGATAAGCCAAACCAAGCAGCAAAAAAGGGATATCGCACTGGAAAAACTGCAACTTTTGAACAAACCCAAAGGGTTGCTGGATTGAGAGCATTGATGTGACCATCTCAGACCTACTCGTACCATGGATCCATGGCCTCCATGGCCTCCATCATGGCAGGTTCAGGATATTGACGCGCACCAATTGTTTCGCATCATCGTGCGACGCTTGCGCTTTGCGCCGGGAAACTCAAGCGGTGTTGGTCTAACAGGACTTTTGAGCGTCGGGGTTTCACCTTTCACCACCGAGCGGTTGGTTGATGTTGGTTGGGTGGCAGATATTTCAAGAATGTTTGCGGATGATGTTTGGTGCAATTTTTGCACACGCAGTATTGTTTCATTACCATCCTCTTGATGGCCTATAGCCGTTACAGTACATATCGTGTTATCTTTGTTAAGTAGGTCCCGTTCCCGTGGGCACAAGAAGCAAGAATGACCAAAAGCTATTGTTCATCAGTTCGTGAACGAACGCCCCCCTAAACTGCGAAGATTCTGAAGTTCAAAGCCGTGTCGTCACGGGAGTTGAAAGGTCCAGGTTGACAGTTCCAGGTCACGAAAAGGGCATCCAGAGGTCGCCATGGGGAATGGTGGCAGATGAGGTGCGAGTTTGTGCTGCGCAGCCGCTTCGATGAACCCGTGAGGCTGGGCCTGGGTTGGACCCGCCAATGGCTCCCAACTCCACTGGTTGGTTTGCCTGACTTTCTGCGGGGAAGATGGAGAGCTTGATTCGTGGATTGATAGGGGAGTGAACTCTTTGATTCAATTGAAACGGGGATTCTACTGGTGGTCAAGTTGTTGCTCGGAGTTTTGTTTGGAAGGCGGTTGCTTGAGTTTGGTATGTTCTGGGTGTTTGTTCCTCCGTATTGGTTTGTCCCGGTTCGTAGGCAGTATCGATGGTATTGGGGGGTAATATAAAGGGCATATTAACTCTCCTGATAGCGAGGCTAACAACTCAAATAGACTCAGGGCAGAAGTTTTCTGTCTACTGAGGCGGTGTCCTTTCACTGTGAGGTACGCTCCGCTGGCTCGGGAGGGATTGTGATGGACATGTGACATGGACGCAGATGGTCACACATGGACAGAAAGGATGGATAAGATTCATCACATTATATACAGTAGATGAGTGGACGGATGAATGGACAGATGAACAGATAGATAGAAGGATAATTAGATAGATAGATAAGTGGCGTGGATTGGACAGAGAGGATAGATGGGATAGAGTACTAGATGGATAAGCGTATTTTCCCAGCTAAGTAGGTGCACAAACTCATAAGTGCAACTGGATAAAGATGGGCGGCCATTTGGCTGTGGGTTTCGGTTTCTCCTCATTTTCTACTGGGCATTGTTGTTTCCTTCAGATCTCAGAGTGGGTGCAGAATTCATCGGGTTAGATCAATGCGTCCAGCATATGGATCATGAAAGGACTAGAGATCATGAACTCCCTGGATTTTTCTCACGGTCCTCGAGAAGTTTGCCAAAGCATTTTTTCCACAGATCTTCCACTCCAGCTTTCCGCAGCAGAATTTTCCGAAAGGTCTCACTGGTCATTGCTGTCACAGAGCCATGCAGAAGCTACAGCATTGAATTCCAATAGGATGATCACCATGTGATCACGACTGGATGTCACCAGTGGGTTCCATCCAGTGGGTCACCTATGGGTTGCCCAGGCCCAGGGATGGCACAGCCATCAGTGGCATCACCAGTGAAGGGGGCGTGGCCACTGTGGAGCTTCCTGTGGGGACCGATCCTGGCTGATCCTGGTTGATGGTGGATCAAGCTGCCTGGTGGTTTTGAACTTTTTTTTTGATGCTTCCCCAGTATTACGAAATGGTTGGTTGGGCTGGTTTTAGACTTTTTTTGGTGTTTCCCTGGTATTACCAAGTGGTTGGTTGGTTGACAAACGTGTTTCCTAGGGTTTGAAACCACCAGCCAGCAAGGGTTGAAGAACAGGGTGAAGAGCCGTTGTTGATCGATGGTAGCTGTGAAGCATCGTTGGTTAGTCATGGCCACAGGGTGCCACCAACTGTGGGGTCCCCATCCAAAATTGTGCTTTGTTTTTGACTTTGGGAGGCAAAACAAGTATGGTCTACCGGGATTTGTTTTCATCGAATCGTTTGAGGATGATGGGTTAGGCGACCCCAATGACCATACAACCCATATAACACGTACAATTAAACAGTTGCTGGGTTGCTAACTGCTGGATTGGGCTGGAAGTGGGCGTTGCCCCAAGAGCTGGAAATCCCGATTTGATAAGATTAGCAAAATGCATAAGTTTGTTCTATGTGTATTTTAATGTTTTTTACATTTTCACATAGATGAATGTGCTTATGCCTATGTGTATTTTATTGTCAAACTCTTTGTGTCTTCTAGTATGCTTTGCATATGTTTACACGGATATAACTTCAGCTTCTCCAACCAACAGGTAGATATATTAACCCATGTACCTGTATATATATATATATATATCTATATATTTGCATTTCAATGTGTGCCATTCTTCGCACCTGCAGCGAAAGAGGAACTACACTTGCGGTACTTTCTGCGTTTGGATGTTGATTTTTGGGTGCTCACCAGGCCTGCGCAGCGATTTTCCTTCAAACATCCAAGCTGGGCAACCATTGTGGCTCACCATAGCCTTCCAAGCATCGCCCGGCTCAACCGTTGGGTGGTGCAGGACCATGACCTTCCACCTGGAACCCGATGCCTCGTCAGCTTTTGCCACCTGGACCTGCAACTCTTGTGGGTGGCTTCTGGTGGACAAAAGGCATGGCAACAACTTTTGGAGGGGGCAAGGTTGTTATCAATTTTTCTTGATGATTATATAAGCATTTATTTTGTCAGGTTAGATGGAAGTTTCGTCGCATTTTTTTGCTATGCGCCTGCCACCACGTGATTTCTACCTTGCATTTAGCACCTTGAGACTCTGATGCTGAATGTGCCACCAGCTGCGCTCCCAGGTTGCAACTTCTTTCGAAGTTCAGGCCGCGTGTCAGTCTGCACTTGTTGCAGCAGCACCTTCTGGGTTGGTCGGCCGTGATATGGTCGTTTCTTAAGCCATTGGGGTACCCCAAAATGGTTGGTTTACTGCTCAACATGGTGAATAAAGGATGGGTTGGGGGTCTCTTATTCTGAGAAGCACTCATCTAGATGAATTATGATACATGTTTGCATCTTGTGCGATTGCCCAAGCCTTCTTTCCCAGATAGGTTGGGTCCTGGCCTTGCTCGGCTGATCATTTTCTCCAACACGACTGAACAGCCAGCATGGTTTCCTTCATGTTCTTGGTCACTTCAGTGGGATCAGATTTTTTTGTGGGTGCCTGCAGCAGTAACTCTGTGCGCATGTGGCAATGTGGCACTAGTGACTGTCCAAACCCCTGTGTGAGGTGAAGGAGAACGGTGAATTCCTTCCTCTTCGGCAGGAGGTGGGGTTGGCAAAACTGCGTGTGAACTAAAGTGGCCACAGGCTTGAGGATGTGCTGCTTCAGTGGTGTATGACGGTATATGCATTACAACGCGGTTGCATGTATTCATTATTTTTTGGCTTGCATTTGCACGTGCGCAGTTTAGACGTGGGTCCATGTATTTACACGCAAGCACTCATTTTCTCTGTGCGTGTGTCAGCTTGGTGGTAAGGGGGTTAACAGCGGAGATGCGAGAGATCACTTGAGTTACAAGCAGGGGCCAGGTGTGTGGTCCCACTGGGTGCGGCAAGCACCATGCAGGTGGAAACGAAGTCAGTGAATGTTCAACTGAACCTGATTACGCCCGATGGCGAACCAGCAGGGAGGCTCAGGAAGCTTCAGAACTTGAATGGTGGGATGCTATGGATGCGTGATGCGAGCTTGTGCTTTTACCAATGCTGTGGAGACGGCACACAGGTTGTGACAGGTCCCCAAGTTTGGCACATGGCCAACCATCGAATTTTGGCCCCAGAAACTGGGGCCCAGGTAGGTGATTATTGCTGCTGGTATGCCACCGGCAGGATCCTATGCAGCAGAAGCTGGGGGAATGAGTATAGGAAGATGTGCCAAGTGACCCTTAGTTGATAGCATACTATCGTTGTTGTTAGTTACATCACCCGCATGCTGTAAAATATAATATAAGCTCATATGTTATATGATGCAAATTGCAGACACCATTTTTTCAAAGCACCGAGTAGCTTGCCACTTCTGACTCCCCGCTAGCAAATGCCAGCAATTCCGTTTGAAGCTACATATTTGGACACACGCAGACATACATCCACATGGTGCACGGACACTGCACGCGCACACACAGACAAACATATGTACAAATTTCACGACATACAAGTATGTAGACTTGGACATAGGTAACCACACGAATGCCAAAATGGACCGTGTGTAAATATCAGTGTGTGACTGTGTCATTCGTAATCTGATGTGTTTTTTTTGGCCACCGTCACCAAGGCAGCCTTCTGCGACTTCCAACTGAAAGCTCGCTTTTCCCAGGCTGACGCTGTTGATGGGTCGGTGCGCATATGTTAAATAATTCACCACTAGCAATAAAGGCGATCAATTTGGATGAAGAGTGGTTGATGATGGTTAATGATAATTAATAGCGGTCAACCATGATGATTCATGGTGAATCATGGTGCATGCTGATAGTTCATGATTGGTAATGGCACATTACGATTTATCATATAGTGGTTAATGATCGCACAAGAAAGGCAACAGTGCAGCAACAGCTGCTTCAGCAGCAACCCTAAGAGCAAATAGCCAACAGCAAACAGACGCAAACAGCGAGAAAAAACACCACCACTTCCACCAGCAACGGCAACAGCAACAGCGACAGCGACAGCAACAGCAACAGCAACAATAATATTTCCAGCAGCAACAGCAGCAGCAGCAGCAGCAGCAGCAGCAGCAGCACCGACAACACCACAGCAATAACAACAAATAGGCAACTGATGGCAACGACAAGAACAAGAACATGGCGCAATAAGAGAAGAACAAGAATAACAAGAACAAAAACAAGAAAACCGGCAAAATAAAACGTATAACAAGAAGAGGAGGAGGAACCAAATCTGTAGGCTGCTGTCGGTTCATCCTTTGACCTGACAGGACGGCACCCTTTCCAACCACAATCCGCCGTTGTCCCTTCGTTGGGCGCCTGGTGGTGTGAGGGCGGTGGCCTTGGGCAGGGGGAAGCAGGCGCCAAGCAGGTATGAAGCAGGTGCCAAACAGCTAAAATCAGCTGGCAGTGATGGCAATCTATGGTTGCCACCTTCGTGTTTCCAGGTGTTCAGATGGAGACCACAGTTGTTTGACATTGCGGCAAGATCGGGTTTCCGTGCAGCTTCAAAGCTGTTTCTCTCAGGGTGATCTTGTTGATCTAGCTGATGGCCCCAAAGTCAGACACCCTGGTTGGTGCGGTCACGAACTGGGAGCGTTTCTTGTGGTTTGCCAACGAGTATGATCAGTCAGCGACGTTATTCAAATAAGCCACACCTACTTGCGGGAAAACACTTTTGTTTGGGATCATTTTGGATCTATTTTGGTGAAGTCCTGGTTTTGTTTGTGATGATATTTGGATCTGTTGAAGCTGTTGCTGGTCCCTGATGGTACTGCTTGACCAGTGAATTTCATCGCTGCTGGTGGCTCAAGGCCCCAAAGGTAGGCCATGGGATGAGCTGCGAAGCCAAGGTTTCAATGTAGATCACCAGTTGAGTGTTTTGGTCCTCTGATCCACGTGTTTTCTTCTTTGCATCATGGACCATCCACTGGACCATCCACTGCATCTCCAAACTTGAGCGATTTCCTTCAACTTGTAGAGTTTGTGTCTGAATGAGCCCCGTGTGACTGCCATGTACGGCCGCACCCCTGACGGCTCCATCGTTTTTCTGGGCGTGGACGGTCGGCCGCCAGGGGCTGCCTTTGCACCTCCCACCTATCGCCTGGCACAGCCGGTGCAAGGCATCGCCATTGTCCCCTCCCGGAGCCCTTCGCCAACCT
This sequence comes from Symbiodinium kawagutii, assembly GCA_009767595.1. Classification (NCBI taxonomy): domain Eukaryota; class Dinophyceae; order Suessiales; family Symbiodiniaceae; genus Symbiodinium; species Symbiodinium kawagutii. The sequence continues at coordinate 195,825 of VSDK01007050.1, read as the reverse complement.
TCAGACAGCCCGGACCCAGAGCTGTGCCCTACTCGTTGTCCTTCAATGAGCCAACTCGCCCACGAACAGACACAGCACTGCCCTCTTGGGGAAATGGACGAAGTGCGGTAGATCCTGGGTCGCGTGGACGGAAACCTGTAGCTTGTGCAGCATGGGCACATAACCATCCCATCCAAAATGGTGGAAGGCCTCTCCACAAGATGGACAGTGTGGTTGAAGCTGGGTTTTGTGATAGCAAGTTTTTTTTGTTCCTGATTGGTATCTTGGCTCTTTTTAAGCTGGTCGAGTTGGGAGTTGGAGCAGTCCTGAAGCCACAATGCTAATGCCCTGGTAGGGCAAGAAGGAATGAAGACTTAGGTGTGATGTGTCATGTGTGCTGTGTAAGTGAGTCATTTTTTGGGTCCTGTGCCTGATCCTTCCATTGCTTGTAGGGAGGTAGGTGCATCGAAACGTGACTTTTTTTTTTGGTACCTTAAGACTCATATAAGATTCATTTTTTAGTGTTTCTCACTTTCTTAAACTTGTGCTTGCACATGCTTGCAGTCTGAGATCGCGAACATGCAGGTAGGTCAATAACATGTGCCACAAAAACGTGCATCCCAAAGATTCAATCAACCTCCCAGGAAGAATCCGAGTCAGCATTGACAACTCCCACCATGACGCACCGAGTTCCTCAACCCCGCCCTGTGGCGTGGCAGCAGGCACCATCCATTCGCCAAGAAACCTAACTGATGCAACTTCAAAACCATCAGTTGCTGAAGGACAGTCATTATCCAGATTTGTTGCATGCCCAGTTTACGTAACCCATCTTGACAAATTGCAACCTAGAAGCGTTTCCTACCAACCACTCTGAAGCATCACTACCATATCAGATGGACTTTTGAGGATTAACCGCAACAACTGACATCAACGAGTATGAACTGGTCATCATTAACAATCCATCGCCAACCAGCTTTAGCCGTGATATCAATCCCATCATTATAACAGTCATTAACAGACATTCGAGTTCGAGTCATTCGAGTCATTCATCATCATCATCATCATCATCATCATCATCATCATCATCATCGTCATCATCATCATCATCATCATCATCGTCGTCATCGTCATCGTCATCATCATCATCATCATCATCATCATCATCATCATCATCATCAACATCAACATCACCATCATCATCGTCGTCGTCGTCATCATCATCATCATCATCATCATCATCATCCTCATCCTCATCCTCATCCTCATCGTCATCCTCATCGTCATCGTCATGGTCATCATCATCATCATCATCATCATCATCATCATCGTCATCGTCATCGTCATCGTCATCGTCATCGTCATCGTCATGTCATTGTCATCATGATCATCATGATCATCATGATCATCATCATCATCATCATCATCCTCATCCTCATCCTCATCCTCATCGTCATCCTCATCGTCATCGTCATCGTCATCGTCATGTCATTGTCATCATGATCATCATGAGCATCATCATCATGATCATCATCATCCTCATGATCATCATCATCATCATCATCATCATCCTCATCCTCATCCTCATCCTCATCGTCATCCTCATCGTCATCGTCATCGTCATCGTCATTGTCATTGTCATCATGATCATCATGAGCATCATCATCATGATCATCATCATCCTCATGATCATCATCATCATCATCATCGTCCTCATCCTCATCGTCATCGTCATCATCATCCTTATCCTCATTGTCATTGTCATCATGATCATCATGAGCATCATCATCATCATCATCATCATGATCATCATCATCATCATGATCATCATCATCATCACCATCATCATCATCATCATCATCATCATCCTCATCCTCATCGTCTTCCTCATCCTCATCCTCATCCTTATCCTCATCGTCATTGTCATCGTCATCATGATCATCATCATCATCATCATCATCATCATCATCATCATCATCGTCAGCGTCAGCGTCAGCGTCGTCATCATCATCACCGTCATCACTATCACTGTAGTAGTCATCCACCATCATCCACCATCGTTATCATGGTCCTCAATCATCCTCACATCGCCAACAGCACCGGGGCCGCCGAGGTGCCGACCATTCCTGCCGACCAAGTCGCGTACCTTGATGCGTTGGGAAGGGCTCCTTAGGAGCGGTCAAGTCATGGTCAATGACGGGTTGATTACGACTGATTGGTCGTAATGATAAGAAATGGTTGATAATGATTAACGGTTCATGGTTGATAAGTTGATAATGGTCAAGAAGTTGATTGTGATGAATTCATATCTGCTCAATGACTATTTAAGTCGATGGTGGTTGATTGATATCCACCTTCGTTTGCTCAATATTTGTTTGATAGGAAATGGTGAGCTAATGCTTACTAGTGGCTACGTACTAGTGGTGACTATTGACTGATGGTGTGTGATATGATTGGTGCATGATAACGATGGTGAATGACTGTGGGTACAGGCCACTCATGGTTCTTCAAGGTTCTTAGTTTAACAAAGCTTAATGAGGGTCAGCAATGTCAACCATACTTGGCAATGATGGTTGCTAGTTGCTCACTTGGTCACGGATGGCCGCCAACAATGGTTGATCCGTGCTGGCAATGGCAAACCGTTGATCGCAGTTGTTGAAGAGTCAAGATGATTATTATACAAGCAACTGGAAATATGGGCAACAATGGTCAACCAGATTCAACCACCCTGGCAGCAAACAAATTACTGTACGTGTGGTTCACGATAGTTATATAACACTGGCGAATCATCATCAATCATGGTTTTCATGATCGACAAATCTCGCTTGCGCATACTTGGTCACTGGTCCTAACGAATGAACAGAGTCGATAGTGCTGATGATGCTGAAACGGGGTTCATCATGTTCAATATTGACTCACCACGAAGGGTGTCATGGCCAACGGATAATCATGATTCATAATGGCCAATAGTGGTTGCTCATGGCCAACAGTGGTTTATATTCAAAATGGTCAATCCCAACAATCATTAGGGCGATCATGGGTCAACTATGATTATGACATAGCTAATGCATGTCAAACATGATAAAATTATGATGGTGAATCATGGCCAACAATGGTGAAGACACACCCCCATTTTTTGATGCCATGAATCATGATACTTAATGATTGAGATCACAACTGATAATATTTGATAGTCATAATTGTAAAATACAATTCCGATCAGATCACAACAGATTAAAAAAACAAAGTGGTCAATGGTGGTTCTTGATGGTCCATCATGCTTCACCATGGTTTTTGTATGGATGATATTGATGGCTAATGATGGAGTGATTCCCAAGAACTGGTTGATGGCTGGTTGACGGCTGGTTGATGGCTGGTTGATGGCTGGTTGATCCTGGTTGATCCTTTAGAGGCAGAGGCCTCGCCCCAACAGCCCTCTTGCAGGTCACCCTATGCCGATGATGTTGCGAGGCAACGCTTGCTCCAGGACTGGGGTGCGGCGCGCCTGTGGACCCGCAGCATGGCGCAGTGGTAAGCGTTTGAATCGTATGTAATGGTTATGCACCTCGTCATGTCAGGTACAATCGTGCACATGTATTTCACCAATGCTCCCATGTGTTTGTGTTCGGTTGCAGAAGGGTGATCGGATCCTGGACATGTTTGAATGGATTTGATCTCTTCACACTTATGCAAACGTGAGTCCAAGATAACGGCAAAGAACATCTGACTGGTACATGTGCCTGTTTCCATCCTTGCCCGGACGCTTCAGGCAGCAACATGTGCTATGTGAAGCTTGCTGGGGATGTCTTGGTTTTTCTGGAGCCATGGGAAGATGGCCCCTCCAAAAAAAAGTTCATAGTCGATGCTGTTGTTGAATGATGGGCAAGTTTTTGATCTCAAATCTGATCGAATTGTTCATATAGATTGCTGTTCTTATAGACTTCCTCGACCGAAATCAGCGCCAGGAGCACCGTTCCCCGCCAATCTCGCCCCTTTCACCCACGCGCATCGTCCGGAAGCCAGCGCAACCGGCGCAACCGGCGGCACCCGCAGCACCGGCGGCACCGGCACCGGTGGCACCGGAGGAGCCTCGGGGGGAAGCCCTCGTGGCCACGGTGGCCGTGCCTGCGAAAGCAGAAGCTGGCGAGCGATTTCCGTCCAACCCGCAGGACCCGTGGCTGATGTGCTGGTTGTGCTGGTCGGTCGGGTCCTTTTTTTGGGTCCAAGGTCTGTTGGTTCAAGCTTTTTGGGTTCAAAGAGATCGCATTTGTTCTCAAATTTGTTCCCGTTCTCCATTTGTTGAGATTTGAGGTTGTCCTTTGTCATTCCTGCAGGGTCTAGTGCATGACCAGGTATTGGCAAGCTGAGACAGACAGGTGCACATACACGTGCCTACGTATATAGTGGTATATATAGTGAAGAATATTGAAGATTATGTATGTATAAATGTGCCGCTATGCAGGCCTATGCATACATACGATTTGAAAAAGTGGTTAGTGGCAATTCCCTTTGTGTTCCAGCTGTAGTTTGTCAACCCAGCGGCCATAGCCCAGCTTTTTCGTTGGCGAGTCAGCCCATTGACTTATCAGTTGAATGGGCGAAATGACCGGCACACTGACTCCACTTCCTGGTGAAGAGGTGGTCAAACTGACCAGGTACCTATAGGTATAACTGCTTGTAACTGGTGGTCCCTGTGCCCGGTTGTTGGTGCCACCAGGTGGTATCAGTGGGTTGGCATTCACCGCCTGAGCTTGGCCTCAGGACGGCAACATCACCCTGGAAAGTGCCCTGCAGGAGATCCAAAAACTTCGGCAGCAGACGCTTGGAGATCCAGTTGCTGCCGTTCGCGCGAAAGTGCCACAGAAGCGAATGAAACCTCAAGCAGCCAAACACATGCGATTAATGAAGTTTTAGATAGATAGATAGATAGATAGATAGATAGATAGATAGATAGATATATATATATATGCACATCTATATATACAGACATGTAAGCTAACTATAAGTCATAATGCTTGTTGTGCTCGCCTGTAGCTTCGGGCTAAACCCTTGAGAGGGCGATGGAGACGATGTTGGCTATGGTACTATGTGCTTGTGTTGGCACCCATGCGCACACACACACATGCACGTACATATGTGTTGTTTCTTGTCTTGTGTGTGTGTGTGTGTCAATTCGTTGATATACCTGTGGAACCCTTTGTGTGCACACAAGCACATACATGTATAGATATATGCATGTATGCATGCTTGTGTGTGAGCGTGTCTGCGTGGATGTATGTATTCATATGAAACTTCAAAATGCTGCATGCTGTGCCAAGAGTGCGTTTATGTTGAACACGAATGCAGAGGTGGGAGTCTTGGTAGCCGAGGAACCAGCAGCTGCTACAAGAGGTTGAGTCCAAACGTGGCTTGGTGGGTGGGCTCACTTGGAGCGGCTCAGGCGCCATGACACTCTCATGTATGCATTGGCCTATAAAGTGGACCATACCATAAATAGATTGCTGACAAATAGATTGCTTATACCCTCACATACTAGGAGTTACTAAGTGGAATGATCATCCGAGTGTTGGTGTTGCCTAATGCGACGGGTGTCTTTCGCAAATCCGGGGTCTCGGACTATGGAAAACCTCCATCCTCTCCGAGGTCTGCAGAAAAGCGATCCAGATCTGGCTGCGAAGAACGCTCAGTGCCTGGATTTGGATCATGGGAGGATGGTGAAGATGCCATTGGAACCGTGGTAGACTAACCTCGAAGTCAAAAAGAAAACCTTTGATAGGTTTTCTACGTGCCCAAGAGGGAAACTACAGCTGAGTTTGTGAGGTAATTACCATTTCATGGTCAAACCAAAACAGCGGATCATAGAATTTTGGGAATGTGGACACCACTTGGCTGCTACTTAAACGAGGCTCTTCGGCAACACACGTGGCTCATCGGTGGATCTCATTGGCAATGGGAACTCGCCCATTTACAGGATGCTTTCGGGGCAAACTCCAATTTAGAATGGGTGGGATAACGGAGGTTGACCGGCATTGCGGTAGCCAACGAGTTATGCTGATCAATGCCAGCATGCTTGACAATCCCTAGCATGCACTCACTATTGATCTCCTGCAACAACAGCAACCACCACCACCACTAGCACCACCCCGAAGACAGCAACAACAACGACAACGGCAGCAGCAGGACAACACAACAGCAACAGCAAGAAGAACAAGGAAAGGAAGAAGAAGAAAAAGAAGAAGAAGAAGAAGAAGAAGAAGAAGGAGAAGACAATGACGAAAAAGCAGTAGAAATAGAAGTAGAAGTAGAAGCACAAGAAGAGCAGTCAGTAGAAGAATTAAGATAATTGAAGTAGAAGAAGTAGAAGAAATGGAAGTAAGAAAAGCAGAAGAAGTAGAAGAAGAAGAAGAAGAAATAAGTAGAATAAGTAGAAGAAACCAACCAATAAGAACACGGAAACTTTGGAGGTGCAGCGTGGCCATTGACAGTCCCATGTGCAGCATCAAGCCAGCTTTCCGCTTGTGCCATGGTGCTACCGGCACATGGAATGATGCCGAACAGCTTGTATAACTGTGTTTACATGTGTTTACCCTAGTTGTGATCCGTTTACTTGGTGGGTCTGCTGATGGAGAGTAGCCATTTGCCGTCATTGTGAAAGTCGGTTTCCTCAGGCCATTGGATGCCATGTCGTGGCAGTCATTGGTCGGGGGTTAGCGTGGCCTTGACCAGGATGGAACGCGACGCCAAAGACATGCTGCAGCAGTTCGAGGAGTTCGAGCGAGAGAAGGACCCAGCCCAGCCGATGTAGCAGTTCCTGAGTTGGAGCGGCCTTGTGTGGTGCAACGTGGCGATTTCTCGGGGAAAAATGGGAAAATCTGTGCGATCATCAAGTCTTAAGTGCTCTGGATTGACCACTGGTGGGTTGCTCAAACTCAGCATGATCAAAGTTCAGCAGTTTCGGTGGCATTGCTGAGAAGCGTAGTTCCCCTTCATGGCATGTGAAAAGTCAGTGCCATGTCACGTTGAGAGGACAAATTGATTCAGTCATATTCAGTCCAAGTATGGCAGTGTTGATTTGGATGAGTTGGGTGGGAACCCCAAAAATCGAGTAAAATGATTTATTTGGGATGATTTGGGGGTACCCCCGACTAAAAAAACCTTTGTGGAAACCAGAATCATCACCATTTGAGGGCACCCCCAATCATCACAAATTCAAAAGAAACACCTTACTTGATTTATTTGGCTTGATTCGATTCGAGCTTGTGAGCTGGCGAGTTCTGCAGGAAGACGAAGTCAGGGAATTTCAGGAGGAGATAGCGCAGCTGCGGCTTGTCGTTGGGAGAGAGGCACCAAGGGTTGCGGAGTTGGGATGTGAACGACCAACTGTGACGAAGGTTTTCGGATGTTGATTTCACTTGGACAAAGTTGGCATCTGTTGCTCTTGCAATGAAGTGAACGCTTGCATGGAGCCGTGAGTAGCACAAACAACAGGATGGGGTTTCAATCGGAACTTCAACAGATCAATGAGAAGAAATGCCTGGGTTTCCAGGGGTCCAAATCCAACATAGCTTTTCCACACTTTTCTCGGTTTGGGTAGCGTCAGAAGCCCTGGCTCTTTGATCATCGCCAGCGGCCAACCCGGAGTGCAAGCGGCATCATCCAAGATCTGGAAGAAAAATACATATGTATTATATCAAAATTGCCGAACAGTCATGAAACATTACGAGTTCTCACAGGGCATTTTCCCAGAGATTGTTTGGCCACCAGCCACTGCAACTGTATGTCTTGGTCGACTCAAACGGCAACGCAGCAGTCTGATGTGCAGCCACCCAAGGAATGCCAAGTTGGGGGAGAAGGCAGCCTGCAGCGGCAAGAATGAAGCATGGCCGGTGGTGGGAGCACATGGAGAAACTGGCTTGGTCGCTAAGCACTTTTAGTAATGCAATTGGTATTGGCAATGTGGGACGCCGGCATTGTACAATCGGGAAGGTGTAGTGCAATCCCTGGGGTATTTCTTGTGATTTCGGGCGCGTAGCTGGCAAGTATTGTCAACATGTTATCAAATGTCATCTAGACATATCTAGACCCTTAAAATGTCTAGATTTGGGCCCTTCTAATGCAAGAATGCCATCTTTCATCAAACCCGCTACCATCAACACAAAACCAGCCGTCCGGCGAAGTCGTTCCGCAGGACAATGCAATGAGGCGCTACAAGAGCGAAGTCGAAAGGGAAAGGCACGTCGCAGTTGCGACGGGGCGCACAGCAGTTGGTTGGTGATTCCCAGTTGAGAGATCAATTCTTGGCCTTGAGCAATTTGGCAAATACAGACCATGGCACAAATCTTAAACGGTGATGCACGGCTTGCAACCAATCATGACTAGTCAGCACACACACACACAAGCACATATATGCATGTGATACATATGTAGGCATATGCGCATGCATATGTATGACATCTCGCATTTCGTTTGGCAGGCTTTTCTCTTCCAAACCACAAATAGCCACGATCAACCTGCTGCAACTGGTCAACTGGTTGATCATTCCACTTAACTTCTTCCATTACTACCGTAGCTGTGGTTATACCACCACTGTGTGAACTTACCATGGTCACAAAGCACTTGGGATCGTCATTGAAGTCCAGTATTTCAACTGCCTCAACACTGTGATCCAATCATGGTTGATATTGCCGAGATTTTGCGACCCAGCGTAGGCGGATAGATGTGTAGATTCCTGACAATAGAGGATGCGTAGCTACACGAGATGCACACACACACACATTTATATAATCGGCTTATTTTCATGTCAATGGACAAAAAAATATGTGTGCATATGAATGCACATAGGTAGCCCCGAAGGTAGACATAGACACCTGCCGCATCTTTTCGCCGGCGGAGGGAGAACCTGTTGCAAGCCATGACGGATGAGAGCTCCGAATTGCAAGGCGGAGCCTGGTAGAGCGCCAGCCGCGTGGTTTGGTGGTAAGGTGTTGGGCCAGGGTTTCGAGCTTGGTCTAAGACAGGGGAATGAAATCGTTAACAGAGATCACCTGTGAATCCATGGTCCGTAGCTGGTAAATCTGGAGCAACCATCGGCATACACCGTTTTCCGAGATCAAGGAAGCTACTCTGCATGCAGGATTTTTAGCGAAGAGCAAGTCGATCACCAAGTGAAAACGACCGTTGATCCAAAGCATCGACCGCCGCCGCAGCTAGTGACTCAGTTGGGGGCACAAGACCCTGTCATCACAAGGGGCACAGGACCCCGGATCCGCGGTGCAACAAGCGATGCCGTCCTGGCGCGATGCCGTCCTTTTCCATTCGCGTGAGGTGGTGGAGGTGGGACATGGTGGGACATGGTGGGACTGAGGGCCGCGCGCTGTGTATAGTGCTTCGGTCCAGGATGCCGATGTCATTTCCATGTCATTTCCTTTGCTTTTTGTTTTTAGTCTTTGAAATCCAGACCCTGTTGAGGAGCAGTGTACGGATCAATTTTTACCACGGGAGAAGGCAATGGTGATAGGTACAAGCTCCGTAGGTTTGCATCTTCCCATGCTAGCATCTCGGGAAGTTCCTTGATCATGTAGTGTAACGGAAGGATTCACAATTTCCATGTAGTGGACGTGACGGACGGCGGATAGTAGAGGCTATGAGGAGCATCTCCTCTTGCTTCCAAATTTCAATGTTGCAATGGCCCATGGGGTTGGCGCAGGATTTCCGCAATTTGCAACTCTTGTCTACTTGTGTGTTCGGCCAGCCTCATAGAAACTCATATTGAGACAGGGGCACACGCACACACTGCATGAAACTGGTGCACATTTTGGTTTTGCAACTGCATATGTTGGGCATGATGTTGTTTTAACAAATTCACCCGCACATCACACTGCACATCTATTTCCACTTTTTCGCGTTTTTAATGTAACTTGCCGCCTGTTCACTAGCTACACAATGACACGTCTGCGTGTTTATTGCATGGCCTACATGGCATTGGGCCAAGGTCCATACCCCCAAAATCTGCGAAGAGCTCACCTTCCGACACCTTCCACCGCCCAGGAGGTCGAAAGCGAAGAGGCGCCTAGGCTTCTGCCAGGGCCACCCGGCACCAGCAGAAAAAGTTGGGTCCCATGGTGGAGCGTCCCACTGACCTTGCTGGGCAGCTTTGCCCTCTTGCTACTGCTGCGTCCAAGTGGTGGCAGTAGCGAAGTCCGGGTCACTGGGGTGGCACAAAGGCGCGCGGTGGGGGTTGGGGTGGGTCAGGGCGAGAGATTTTTTTGGGCTTGAGGGTCTAGAGGGGGTTTTGGGAGGTAGGAGTAGGGTTTGGGGATTTTTCGGGTTTGGATGGACATGTGAGAATTTCTTGGAAGCACAGATGTTTTGGAGCATCGTCAATTTTCAGGTTGCACGGTGGTCTTCCCGGACCCGGCTGGTCGATTCATCTGTGTCCAAGTCTGAAAATACGCATGGAAGTCTTGACATCAGGGAGTATCATGGTAAAATATGGTAAACGTAGCTCCTCGACCTAGTGAAGAAGTATGTGGAAGTGTATAAGCTACAGACCTTGTTCAGGAGCTCCATGGGCACTGCCAGGCCCTCCCTTTTAAGGAATGCCATGACAGCCTGGCGCAGGTGGTCGGAAGCAGGAAGTGCCCAGAGCAACCAGACGGATGAACGGCCCAAAACACCCACCTGTGTGAACTGCGACCCGTGCTCGGGACAAAGCGAATGCCTTCATCTTGTCGTCGCTTGGAAAAGCAGCAGTGAACGGCGCAAGACTGAAGTCTTATTCCATATGCTATGCTGTTGGCTTGTTCTACTTGCTCGGTATTTTCTTAAATTGTTCTTATTTCTTCTTCTTGTTCTGCTGAGTTGTGGTTGTTGTTGTTGTTGTTGTTGTTGTTGTTGTTGTTGCTGCTGCCACTGGTGGGATTGACTGATGATGCTGGGAAGAACGGGAACTCATCATACTGTACTGGCGTAGTCATCTGGCCCACATGGACGTCATGATACGGTTGTTCTTCCTCGAAGGTGTCAATTTCTGGGACTTGTAGTTGCGAGGCACAGCGCCAGAATACAGGGCCGAAGTCGGGGTTCCGCTGGGCAAACTTCCACATCTAAAATCGGAGTCCAACACATACCCAGGGTTGCATATGGTGTTTTTTAAAACCATGATCACCTATGATATAATCTCTTAAAATACCACCCAGAACATGATATTCTCTAAAAGACCAAGGTGGCACAGGGTGGGTGAATCTCACTTTTCCACGGTTTTGCGGGGGCCTGGGTCAATCACATGGGAGCCGCCAACCCCCTTCGGCGCGCGGTTCAGGACGAATTCTTTCGAACAGCTCCGAAAGGAAGTATCGGGCTCTACCGAAGCTTGGCCCAAAGATTTCTGCACTGCGTGATGCGCGGTCTTTGGACGGTGCATGTCATTGGCCATCATGAAGTCGTCATAGAAGCATTAAGGGGTTAAACAAATCAATCACACGGCTAGGATTCAAATACAGATGCAGAACACTCTTGGTGATACATTGCCAAACGTGGGCGGTATCAGCAAGTATTTGGCCGGTAGTTTTTTTTTGCTTTTGATTTCAATGCCCAGTGGACAACGTGTTGGGCGATGAAAGAAACCACGACCAGGAACATATCAGAGACCATTGGAGGGAGGCGATTGCCCACAGTGCGACTTGAGCAAGGACTGGCAGCAGCAATGGGACAGCCATGTAGTGCATCACCGGTTGAAGGTTGAAGGAGTTCTGTTTTTAATTCTTTGTTGGCATGCTCAAACTGGTTCCCAACCTTGTGTTGTCGCTGGCCATTTTGCGATTTGATGGGTGTGTGGGACGATTGGGCATCTCCTTACTCGAGAGAGAGCCTTCGAAATCCGTGCGCCTCCATGCTGCTCTGCAACGGGCATATGCAAGGGGCAGTCTTTGGAATGGGGGGAACGCTGGGGTTTCGCGAATGAGCGCAACCATTTCCGAGAAGCCTAGGGGTGCCACGGAATTTCTTCCATTTCTAGAGGCCTGCAAAATCTCCCCCGATACTACCTTGCCTCTCACCCTGATGTGTATATTTAGTGTCCACTTGTCAGTGAGGGTTTTTTTGGGGGCCTGGCATAAGCCATTTATATAATGGTCGTTCATTGGTTCGTTGGCTTAAAAGCCAGTACTATGGCCCCTACTGCAGATTGAACATGGTTAATCACTACAGAGTAGCACCCCCGCGCTTATAAGTTGGTTTAAAAAACCCACCCAAGTATAGTGATATCTACCCAAACTGGTACCCTAGTGAACTAACCTATCTTGCAGAGAGGTACCACTCTGTATTTCAGCAGTATTCCTAGGTTCTTATCGGTTGAAGCCAGGTCTGTTGGTCATCCGTTAAGGATTGGTGGGTCCTGGTGGGTGGTCACCGGTGGTAGGACTTCGATGCCCTGAAGAAACGTTGCGACGTCTACGACAACGCGGTGGCCGCGATCTATCTGACGAAGCGGGGCCACATGGACGCGGCCCAAGCGATCCTGGACACCTTCTTGCGGCTGATGTATCCCACGGACTTCACCAACATCTATCCGGAAGAGCTGCACCATGGATAGCGCGAGATGTGTTATACAGATGGTAATACCATGAAACATCATGAAACGATGTGGGGTTAGAACATTTATCCATGCTGCCATCCACGCCATGGGTTCGTGTCACTGGAGCATGTCTTTGCTTGTGGGTTGGTGCCAAGGTATCGTGGGATTCCTTCTGGACGCACTTTGACCTTGCTCGCAGCCTCCTATGAGTGCGATACAGATGTTCCGGCTGGCACGTATCAGGAGCCCTTGGTGATGGATGGTGCAGTGGACTCCGGGAACAATGCCTGGGTGTCTTTGCAGCTGAGTGGTGCCAGTGTTCGAAGGTCTCTCCAGGGTCATTGTCCTTCTTGTTGCTGTTGCTGCTGCTGCTCTGCTGCTGTTGCTGTTGTTGTTGTTGTTGTTGTTGTTGTTGTTGTTGTTGTTGTTGTTGTCGTTGTTGTCGTTGTTGTTGTTGACGTTGTTGACGTTCTGGTTCTTGGGCTGCCATATTCTATGATGTCGTTTCACATTCCGTATGTTGCCGTGATGCATTGCATAGTTTTCTATTTTCACCATATTATATTCCCCTGTCAGTCCAGGACCTTACTTGGTAGGGTCTTCGGAAATGTTTGGAAAACAGGACCTCAAAAGGTATCTCTCGGCATGATCTGGTACATCTACTTTTTGGGGTCCTCGACCTCAAAAAGTGTTACTCTCCATTGGAGCTCAGTTATGTGCCAAGCACCGCTGTGTATCAAAGCAATCGTGAGCAAACCATGAGCAACCGTGAGAAACCGTGAGCATGGACCCCAAAAAGAACCTCGCAGACCTCAAAAAGAACCTCGGAGACCTCAAAAAGAGCCTCGGCAAACCCAACAAACCGTGAGCAAACCGTGAGCAAACCGTGAGCAACCGTGAGCAACTGTGAGCGTCATATTTGGCATATACCATACCAACTATTCCTCGGATTCCTCGGCATGAGAAACCTCGGCATTTCTATAGTTCCTCGGCAAATCTTCTTTTTGAGGTCCCCTCGGCAACGACCTTACTTAGCGGGGTCTTTGGACTTTGAGGGTTCTTTGTTGTTTGCAATGGCTTTCGGTTAGCCATCATCAACCGATATACATACATATATATATATATATATTTATGTTCATCATATTTTCTTCATCATCATCATCATCATCATCATCATCACTTTTTCAAACATATGTTCCTCATCATCTATTCTTTATCATGTATTCTTTATTTTTTGTTGCTGGCCAACACTTGCTGTCGTCATCATTAACCATAACAACCATCACCATCATAAATGACAATTGTCATTTTGATCATGAACCATCACAACGGATGGTCATTCTCTTACTCATCATCGCCCTCTGGCAAAATCATTGTAGATTGTGGAACTTCCGCTTCTGGGTTGCTTTGCCGGAGTGTAACCGTCATTAATCATCATTAACCATCATTAGCCGTCCGCTGACAATTGCCCAACCATCATTAACCGTGATTAACCATCATAACCCAGCACTAGCCATCACAACCCAGCATAACCATCATTAATCATTAGCTATCATTGACCATTATTAGTTAACCATCATTTGCCATCATAACCCAGCATTCACCATCAGAACATATCAGAACCCTTCGTTGTTCTTGGTTGCTGTCGCTGGGCCGCCAAGGCGGCCATAGCCTTTGCACACTTCGCGGCTGCATCGGGGCAAGGCTGTTACCGAACAGCGGCTGAAGACATCCTGCGTGCCATCAGTGCCTGGCCCCAACGGTTTGCGCATGCCATAGGTATGTGTGCATGGGCTGATGCCTGCACGCCTATGAGAATGAGATGCAAAACGTTGCATCTTTCAACCAAGAAGGTACGAGAGGATTTTGCCAAAGCTTTGCACTTCCAAGAGGCTTCGCTTAAAGTGGTGAACAAGTATGTAAAAATATATATATATATAGTTGTGTGGTACTCTATGTGCATATATTTGTGTGTGCAAACGTCCTGTTCTGAGAAGCCCTCGCAAAAAAAAGTCCTGTTCTGTGAGTATTTATTTTCGCATCTTAAATTGCACATTGAATCTCCTATGGGTCACCTACTGGTTGGTGGCCTTAACATGTTTTCACCATCTTTTATTGCCCCTAGTGATTCTTAACAAATGGTTTGTTGGTGAACCAATAGTTGGTTGAAACCACCAAGCAGCATTGCCAAATCTTTCCGGCGGCGATCAGCTGACCAAGACAGCGGCAGTTGTTCTGGCTCCCTGGTGGTCGCAGTTTTTTTCGGCTGGCGCGAAATTCCCACGCCTAGCGACGTTAAATTGGGATTGGGGTAGCTTCCTTCACCATTCCTTGTACTGTTTCAGGTATAGCTGGCCTGGGTGAACTGATAACATATAGCATGGGTTAGCATGGTACCCACAGTGATCATGTAAAACATCATGTCAGCCATTCACATCCAAACGATGTGGCTGAAAGATGTGACCCTTGGGGGTTCTGCGGCGAGGTATCGCTGGGTCCTGTGCGGACGCCTACGACGGCTTTTTGGCGCGGCTGCCGCCCCTGCGGGGGAACCAGCGGTCTCTGGAGCACAACATCGACATCTATGCCTTGGCAGGTGGCGGTGGCGGATGCCATGAGGGGGAAACTGGCCGGCTGAAGTGGAGCAGAGATTATCTAGAGGAAAACCATGGAAAACCCAGCGATTTTCTATCGGAAAATTATGGAACACTTGCTATATTTGATGGATTTTCGCAGATTTTCCTTGCAACCACGTTTGTTTGCCGGAGGCTAACTCTTAAAAATGGATTTATGGATAGATTACCAGTCATGGCAATTAAGGGTTAGCACGCAGATGTTCATGCAGACATGGGGTGCCATGACATTGTTCTTGGTGGGTGTTGGGGATGTGATAAAGTAAGGAAACATACGCACCAACCAACCATTAACCAACCATTAACCAACCATTAACCAACCATTAACCAACCATTCACCCACACTGGCAACGGAAGGGGGAGAGTCGGGTTCGGATGAGACCCCGGACCTCGCCACAGGAATGTTGGGCCAATGGAGCCTGCGAGACCGGGCCGAACGCTTCGTGCAGAGCATGTTCGGCAAAAACAAGGTGGGAAGATGTGATGACATTTTCGCCTATTGCTGGTAGTTAAGAGGTAGATGTAGATGGTTGTAGTGGTACCAGTACTAGTAGCAGTAGCAGGAGCAGGAGCAGTAGCAGCAATTATCATCACAGTAAGCACAAGAACTTATTTATTCATGTCTTCTTCTTATCAGTCGTAGTAATGGCTGCAAACATCATCCTTTTGGGCCCCTACTCTTTGTTTAGTATTTATTCTGATACATCCCGGTGAGCAATATCGCCACTGTCCGCTCTGGCTGCTTCAATCGGCCCTTTAGATCCCTTTGGTTCATAGTGGAGGGCAAGGCTGATGCCGACAAACCTTTGGCAGCTTAGGCCAGCAGCCATGAAAGATTGGCATTCACCCGCTCCAAGCCCAAAAAATCAGATCATTTCAAGGGGCTAGGAAATAAGGATATTGTCAACACGAAGTTTATATGATTGCACGCACACACACACACACACGTACATACCGTACATATACATATGTATTCATTTATTTATTTATTCATTTATTTACTTATTTGTTTATTTATGTATTTATTTATTCATTCATTTATTTATTTATTAATTATTCATTCATTCATCCCCTGGACTCCCCGGCAAAAAAATCATTCATTCATTCATTTTCTTATTTGTTTATTTATTTTGGGTCCTAAAGGCATTGGTTTAACCTACCCGACATCAACTGTTGTAGTATTATCTACTTGACATTATCTCCAAAGCTTCCCTTCCCAAAAGCCCAACACACCTGCTGATGCGTAATTGGGAGTGGTTGGTACCGGGTTTGTTTGAACCGAAGTTGGCTCCTTGATATAGGGCTGGTTGAATCATCCTGCGTCAATAGTATGCCGCAGTGCTGCACCACAGAATCTGCAGCACACTTTTTGGTCCCAGGACTACCCAGGAGCCTACAACGTGGGGACTGGTGGTTTTGAACGCTGTGGGCAAGGCAGTTCGGACGAGAACGGGATTCCTGCGGATGGGTGGCTCGGCAGCAAATTGCAGGGAGCAATTGCTGGTGATGGATGGTGATGGTGTGAATATGGATGGTCAATACAAGGGGACAACCAACAGTAATCAGCAATGCAGCAGGTGGAGTATTGATGATATATGGTGGTGTTATGCTGCTTGTGCTAGATAGTTCTTGGCTGAGTGCGGGTTTAAACGCTGGACTGTTTCTCTTTCTTAGATATTTGCGATGGTTGGTCGCGCTGACGTTTTTTTTTGGAAGAGCAATTCACCAACTCGTTCGTGGATGTTAGTGGGAGATCAGTCAAGTAGCTGCTTGAAGAACCCCCTAATTTTTACATACACCACAAATAGATTGCGGTGTCCTTTCACAATTGGATGGCTTGTAGTGGATCTAGCGTTTGGTTCACCGCTGTAGTAAGGAAATGTGATACTTTCTAGAGAGAATTCATGCGTCGTCGGCAGTTGACAACTCGTTCTTTCTTTGAACACATCCCTAATCTCTTCGCTTTTTGCCGGTACATCAACACTATCCTGGCACATCAATGCACCCGGGTTCGCCAAGGCAATTTTGGAACATCTTGGCCAATGCCGAACCAGACCCTGACCGAGTGGGAAAGTTGGTCAGTTGGCTGATCTACTCCGACGGCATGTGGGAATACGACAAGGATCTGCGATGGCGTGGCCACGTGTGTTGCAAAGCAGTGCAAGAACCAGCAATGATCAGTTAGTTGTTTATTAGTTGATAAATATAACAAGACAACAAATACAGAAGATGTTAACACAAAGTCAGTTGTTTATTGGTTGATATCCATCGTTTCAATGCTTAGTCATCCTTTGTTCATCAACCACCAACCCAGCATTCGCAGCTCTCATGCCGTTGGTGCACTGTGCCAATCACTACTGCAATCCAGCTGTGCCAGCAGAAGCCCAGCTCAGGCCTTGCCTTTCTCGTTGCTTGCAATTTTTTTTCCTCCTTACAGAGTGGTACCCCCGAATCGTTATTAGTTGGTTTAGAACCCGCCCACCCATAGTATACTATAGTCATATTTGTCCGTAACTCGGCGCGAATTTCTGATCTTTCAGACGGTGTCCATCTCCGAATGGGGATTCCTAGCTTGAGCTCTGACTTTTCGGCGCCTGTCGCAGGACTTCTTGAGCAAGTTGAATCCGGCACCCCTATTGCATGGGGCACGCTTCACTAGCAAGGGCTTTGGAATTCAATGGGAGGAAACGGCAGGCGCTGCCACTCAGATGAAGATTAGCTGGTGTGGAAAGCTGCAATGTTCTGCAGGACTATGATGCTGGACAAAGTTGATATACTCCTTAGAAACCACTGAATTATGTTATCGCCCAATAGTTATGTATCATATCATATCTATCATGTATTATTCCTTCATTTTTCGTATATTATATACTATTCTATTGTATGGTCTTATTTTTTTTGATTGTTTTAATTGTATATTGTTTATTGTGCATTACTTTTTAAACCTATATTTATAGCATATCATTTTTTTTATATATATATATATATAATATATTATATGTTTATATAGTAGTCAATGGTCTTCTTTAGGGACGCATTTGCCGGGTTACCTCGAAGGGGAATTATTCTGAAGAAGTTCCCTCCCCTCGGATCGGCTTTTAGGTGCCCTCAGTGGTCGCTGTGCGCAGTTCCGCCCCAACTTCCGAACGCAAAAAAAAAATGTTTGGCCCATGACTCGGATGATGACTGGCCATAATTTTCTTCCTGCAGAACATGGGACCTACAAAGGACCTTTGGGACCTTTGGGTCTGCTTTCCGGATAATTTTCGGATTTTCCAAGAGTTTACTAGCTGGTGGTTGGGGTACCCAAAACCCCGTTGGAAGGGGGAGCGCTGGAGCGACAGGAGTGGTGCAAGCAAATGGTAGTTGATTTGCTTTGCTTTGCCTTTTGCTGATTTCGCTTTCTGCTTTCTCGTTCCTTCTGCTTCCACCTTTTACTTTCTCTTCCCCTTGCTCTGGATTGAGAACACTGGCTAGAGATTTGCCATCAAACATGAAAGGTTGGATATGGACCTTCCATGGTTCAAGGTGAACCATTAGAGTTGTCCCGGAAATGGTAACATCTACAAGAAAACCTTTAGTTGCTACTATAAAAAACGGCTTTCCTCACCAGCCCAGTGAGCTCGAGTACGGGTCACAATCGCACACAGTTGCCATTCACAAAAGCACCACTGCCCCTTTCAGGGCGGGGGTCATTGCTGGACAGCCATCAATTCAACTTAAGGTCACCGGTCGCGGGGACCAACAGCTTGTGGATAGTTGCCAGCCAACCAATAAGCAGCCTATAATTAACCTATAGCTTGTGGATTGCTACTATTAGATATCCAATGATTGTGGATAGTAGCAGTCAACCAGCCAACTAATAGACAGCAATCACAATCATTGGATTGGTTGATGAGAAAGTGCAGGGGACAGCCTTGTTGGAATCGTCAATTATTAGGGTTTTCTTGTAAATGATCCCATCAACAGATCTAGCAACATAATATGGTGAAGGAATGATTAGGAATCAGCCAACTATCAATTGGGCTGCTAGAATATGATTGGATTCTAGAGTTTCCCCTCCGATGCCGCTTGAGGTAATAGCTCTCTCGGATTTCCTGGCTTTCCGGTCTAGTGGGAGCGAGGACCGGGGGGTGAAAAGTGTTTGGACAGGACTGCCTTGACCGAAGATTTTCGAAGATTGATATTGATTTGATATGTACGTAGTGTTTTGCCTAGTTGATGAGAGCACCCTCCAAGCCCCTTGTCATTTCGGTGTCCGTCTACCTGAAAGACCGTCGCCAGGAGGGCTTCAAGCAACAGCTGCGTCGTCGTTTAGAAGCGGCGCGTCTGTCCTTGCGAACGGTCTTGAAGACTTACGGAGCTGTTCCTGCCTCTGTTCGCGGAGGAAACGGCGAAGCCTACAATGCACACAACCCGTATTCACCGTATCCAGGAGGCTCAGACACTGGCATGGGCTTCTCTTATTTGCGGATGATTCATGTAGCCAGTGCCTCATCTGCGCTATGACGCTCTTACTTTTCATAGCTGAGGGAGTGACAGCCACAGTTGGTAGGAAGCAGTTTTCATTCGGTATCAGATCGCATGAGCCTGTACTGTAATAGCAAAGAAATATAGATAATACATAGATAAATACATAGATAAATACAGTAGTGAAATAGATACGTAAATAGATAGATACTTAAATAGATAAAGAAACACATAAACGAACAAATGAATAAACAAATAGATCCATAAACACATGAATAAATCTTTGAATAAATAAATGCATGAACACATCAGTAAAGATGCATATAAAAACACACACACACAGATACACACACATATATATATATGTATATTATATATTTATATACATATGTACATGTTTTTAGTCTTATATATGCAATCTTTTCTTATGTATACGCATGCGTATATGCAAAGATGTTTGCATCGATGTGTTGTGCACGCATGAATGCATGGTCGATATAATCATTTAATATATGTCTACACACGCGTGGAGCGATGCTGCCATTCGCTTTCGCTGAGGTACAGCTTGGACCGGGCTGGCTTTGATGAGCAAAACCGTTGAAACGGATCCAGCATGGGCTGGGGCCAATCCTATGCAGCTCACTGGGAATCTGCCAGCGGGTGACAACTACTGTTTGCCGCACCAGGAAATTCCTGAGTCCTCGATCAGCGATAAATCTTGCATGTGGAAATGACATGACATGACCTTGCCAAAGAAGCAAGGTATGGATAGGTACGGGGGATTCCCGCCATTTTTGGCGTGCCATGCAAACAGCTGGCCCCATTTTCGAATGCTGGCGCAGCCTTTGTTCCAAGTTCAAGGTTCCCAGCCTTTGTGTCACTTTCTATAGAAGACCGGACTAAGAAAAGCGCTTTGGAAAAACATATCTTCTACCATGGCAGTCAATGTTGAGCAAGGAGATTAGCGGTTTGGAGAAAGCTGGCTCCTGTTGGCTGCACATGGTGAGTGATTCGTGAATTGTATGACATGAACATCGTTCCGTACCCCTGTACCCTTCGGCAAACTAACCTGGAAGCCAGAAATCACCAGCGCCTGGAAGTGAAACATGGAACTTCCATGTCTTCGCTAACCAGAGAGGAACGGGTGGGTGCCACACCTGACGATGGCTCCAGGCCGCGTCGAGAAGCTCGAGAAGGTGCAGCACTTTGGCACCACCCATGGTTGCATAAAGCAGTTGACACTGAAGTATTGGATATACCAGGGGTTCCACGCTGCAGATGTGCCACATATTCAGACAGCTGGGTTTGCATGGCAAATCTGCTCATTTGGGGTGCCCTGCAGTCGGAACTTCAGGGGGATTGGGGTATCCGTTGTAAGAGGGGTAAACTCGCGGGTTTGACTTCTTCTACGACAGGCTCACCGCGGTTCTGGGTTTCGCCATTTGGGTGTCCAATAACCGTTATTAATAGGGAAACCACCTGTTTTGGTATCCACTGATGGGTGCTTCCTGCGCATGTCCTTTTCTGCTCCGAAGAACTTCAAGCAGAAGACTCCCAAGGCAAATGCCAACAGGAAAGATCTTGTTCTTGGCTGCTACTGCGCATTAGATCTAGGGTAATAGTGGCTAAAAGATACCCTCAACTATGTGGGGTCTAAAGGGCCCACCCAAGCAGTTGAGAGTATGCTCAGCCAGTAATGGCCCCCCGAAAGCCCTGGCAAAAAGTGGCTAATCATGGCTCAACCTACTTGTGACCAAGGCGCTTGGGCCCCACTGACCATGATGAAACGGTAGCGATTGCTTTACTGTCCTCATCACGCACCACAATCAGTCAGACATCATCAGGAGTTGTCATGATGATGATGATGATGATGATGATGATGATGATGATGATGATGATGATGATGATGATGATAATGACCAAGTCCTAGCATTTTTGCATGATTTTTGGCATTTTGTCCCCCAAGAGTCGGTGACCTCCTGAAACCCTTCACCTTGCCTTCACCGGCACGGTATGCCCCACGCCAGGACAAGGACACGCTGCAGCAAGACCTGGCCAAAGCCTTGGCGCGCGTGGACGTGCTGATGGCTGGAAAGGCGGGGTCGCTCTCGCGAAGCTGCCGGGACGGGTGCCGGCTGCAGCGATGCGGGGGGGGAAGGATGGGCTTCATGGTGGTTTGTAGCGGTTAATGGTGGTTGGTAGTGGTTAATGGTGGTTGGTAGTGGTTAATAGGGCTTGGTACTTGGTACCCTCTGGTGAACTAACATGGCTGGCTAGAAAATCCACTCGAAATGAATCATTTCCCAGGGTTTTTCGAACAAAATGGTGGATTTTCCATTGCCATGTTAGTTCACCAGAGGGTAGCGGTTATGAGATGTTAACAGTGGTTGGTAATGATTACCAATGGTTGCTAGTGGTCAATCGTGGTTTCTTGTATTTGCTTGTGGTTCATTGCGGTTCTGGTATGGTAGCGAGTGATACTGATGTTGATAGGTGTTGGTATTTAGATGTTGGTAGATTTTAAGAGTGGTTAATGTTGATAGTGGTGGCTGCCAAAGACTTTGGTTGAAAAACCATCCGTTGGGACACGTTTTAAGGCGGTTCTTTTTGAGGGTTTGAGTCACAGTGACAACACGCGGAAAAGCCAAGGAGGATGACGGCATCATTGGGTTTGTGGCAAACTAGTGGTGCGATGATCGCTAAAGATCCCAATAGAGTGGATTCAGTACTGGGTTTTCGGACAAACCAGAAGCACCAAGCCAATTGTCTGGCATGGGTAGAAGAATGATTTTCCATTTTTCCCTCTCCCCTCACAAGCAGCAACAGATTTCTTTCTTTTCAGAACTACTACCATCTGCTGACCACCGTCAAATAACCATCACTCATCATTAGTACCCGTTCGTGACCATTCTGAACCACTACTGACATCTATCAACCACTCTCACCCACCACTAAGCACCATTAACCATTGGTAACTAGTAACCATTGCTCATTTCGAGGATCTCATTTTCGAACGCAGGCAGCCAGCAGCCAAGTCGAGGAGGGTCAGCTGCGAACACTTCAGACTGAGTGTGAAGCCTTGAAGGATGAGGTGACCAACAAGGAGACCGGGGTCAGGCCTTAGTAGCCACAGCTGGTTCTGCTAATTGGGCGTAGCCTAAGATTAGCCGAACAATTGGCCATTATGTATTGACCATTCATCATCCAGGTGGTTATCAGTCATGCTGGCTATCAACCATTGAAGGCTATTAAGCAGAACTAGTCTTACCATTCATTCTGGCCATTTCATCAGGTAGGTGGTCATTATCCCAAAAAATTGTTGCTGTGAGAATCTCCAGGAATCCCCTTTTTCATGGTCAAAACATGTGGGTTTCCTGCAGAGTTTTCCCATCAACCGACCCAGTGATATCAACCAGGATGGGTTAACCATCAGCTATCAGCCCTCCAACCAGGCCACGATGGCTACAGAGTGGTGCCCCCCTCCCCAGCACCTTCGGTCACTAGGCCGCCCCGCTCGTGGCCAGGACGGCCAGATCATCCTCCTGCGGAGTCAGCTGGAAATCGCCGACAGGTCCCGACATTGCTGGCTGCGGTGATCTTCGTGGTGCATGGTTGGGGGGTGGCTGATGATGGCTTCATGGAGATGGTAGCTCTGGTTGCCCTGAAATGGGTCAGAATATTCAACAATGGTTGATGATAAAATGAGGAATGATAAGCTTTGGCAGTGAATAGAGGAAAAAATATCAGCAAGAACCAACACCCAACTGGTTAACATTCTGTTAAGGCGCCTGTTTATCCAACTGGTCACCCAGTTGGGAGCCGAGGTAGGCACGGTAAGTCATGGGTGCCCTCGGAGAATCCAATAGCACTGGCCGGAAAACCACCATTCCCAATGGGATCATCTACAAATGATGTCTCATCGATGCGGATCAGATTGCCGCACAATTTCATTGGTCAGGGCTTTCGGGTAGCGGAATGAGCCAGCCACGTGGCGGCTCGCGGAATTCAGACCCTCTCTGGATTGCGTCACCTATAAAGTATTTTGGGTTTCAAGAATTGTAATCCATAGTCAATTGGGGGATTCTTAAGATAGGGGACCCCCAGCATTGGGTTGGTTTATTACCGTATATATTTATAGTTATATATATACATATCTACATATATCTATATATAGCTAATATAAAGAACGATTTGGGGGTGCCCCCTAAGGCTTGAGAAACACCCAATTATGCAGGTTTCATTAACATGATTTGTGACGCGCCGTCAGTTGCCGGTCACAACTTATAGTCCCTTTACCATAGCCACATGCATCCCATAGTCACATGCATCCATATATGCAAACATATTGCATACGCATACGCGCTTGCATAGGCGCATTTCGTGAATTTGACCAAGAAATCAGTGAGAACTGTGAAACCAAGGGAGATCATAAGCTCACCGATCAAAACAAGGCAATGCAAAGTCAAACGCCAGGCATGTGGAGAAGCCAAAGCATCGAAGTGTATAGTGGTTGGAGGCATCATTTTTTAAAGATGCCGATTCAGTTATTGATTTATTGATACGTTTTTTTGTTGTCAACGGCCTCTGTCAAGTATCACATTCTTTGAATTCAAGTTGGCCCGACAAAGCGACAATCTCTCTAGACGCTTTCATGATAAACCCATCGTCGGGTGATAAAATTCATAGCTTCCTGCAGGTCACCGAGTGACCTCACCGGTTCCTTCCACGAAAGTCCAATTTGACGGCAGCTGACGATTTCATGCTGCAGTGTTGAAGTGCTGCAGGGAATAGCCCGTTGCCTGTCCCTAAGCCTCAGTCTCTGCAAGAGGTCCAAAAAACAACGCATGACATTGGAATACCGGCCACTCGAACTATGCTGTGGGATGGCTAGATTTGATGTTTTCATATGGCAGTGGGTCAAAACCCCGTACCCCTGGTTCCCCACCATTAAGCATTGTTTTCCCTTGTATTGTTGGTGGAAATCTCCCATAATTGGTTGGTTAATATTGACCCATAGCCATATGTTTCCTTCATGGTTCATTTGCATCTCCCACTGGGACATCAGCACCGTGTCATAATTCGCCTCCAGGAAGCTTCGCCTGTCAGATATGGAGAACTCGATGCTGCCCCTTGGCTGTCAACGCAGGGCCCCACAGTGACGTGCTTGGAACGTATCCACCAACCCAGGTTGACTAAGCACGCTGTGCAATGGATATTTCGTGACTCTGGGCGCGCTAAGCGCCTCATGCCACATATGCAACCGGTGTCAACCCCGGATGAATAAACCCTTGATTGATTAATAGGGGGTATCCCCGTGTATCCCCCAAGTTCACCAACTGGTTTCCTATTATAATGGTACCTTCCTCCACTAAAGATTTAGACATCCGGTGTTACCCACTTCACCCGGCATCAGGAAAAGCGAGCTGGGGTTGCGAAAGCGGAGCTTCTCATCACAGAGTGCTGCCTCAACCATGTGATCGTCGAGCGGTTTCACGCGTTTAATGTCGAGATGTGGGTCGGGTTTTATGGCCACACACGGTGGGTTTTTTTCGTGATCGTTTCCTGACCCGGGTGCGGAATCTCAGCTGTCCCTGTCACCGTGTGACAGCCATGAAACCCAGCTCATTTGCATCAGAACATCCCTGGCGGATGCCGTGAAATTGGTTCCCTGTCGTCCTGCCCTTCATGGAGATGGGAGTGTGGGGTCGATGCTTTAGACCTGGCCTTGTGCATATGGGTCATGTTATGGATCATGTACGGGGTCTTACAGCTCCAAAGTTCTTGGTGAACCACCTCTGGGCAAAAACCAGTGATAAAATACTTGCTATGGCTTTTGCCACCGTGCGCTGCAGGAATTCCATGAGGGTCTAACCATTTCTTTGCCAACTTTGGGGAAGTGCTTGGAACAGCTTGGAAGGGACTGCCTGTGGACTCAGATGTGTGCAGCATGATGCAGCGGTGGCTGTGAGGCAGCCAGAGGTGTGTGTGTTTCTCCCTGCGTCATCTTCAGGTGCTAGGGCGCGTGAGGCCCGGCAAATGCCGCCCAAGGCTTTGGGCCTGGAGTGTTTGCTGGGAATTGAGAGGCGAAAAGGGGCTCCACCAGTGATTCGTGGGTAGCTCTTGGTCAGCGACTTGGCCGAAGGAATCCTGTCACATGTTGACCTCTTGGGATGGCCCTTGTGCTAGCCTCTCAATTCCAAGGACCAACGAAGTCATTCCAGCAGCACCCACATGTGGCGCGGTTGGTGTCTGAATGAAGACATGACATTGACATTTGCATAGAATGAAACATGGAGTTATATGAAACTGCTGTAGGGTTATTCCATGTCGTGAATTTTGGCACACGTTGGAGGTTTGTCAAATTGTTCCTGGCTCATTATTCTTGGGGGGTGAAAGTAATAATATGGGTTTGTGCCAATGTAAGGTAGCCAATAACCTACCAAAAAATGATCAATTTACGGTGGGACCCATTGGTTTTTGGGGTGTTTTTTTGATTTGTTTGGCACATACCCGCATCTAATGACCAGGAATGCATTTTTCCGACTGCTGGGAACGAGTGTAGAGAAATGTTCGCCGTGAGGCTCTTGGTGTTCGCTGGACTGCTGATTCCGTAGGATGATTGTGCAAGTGGTATCGCATGTCAACTTTGAGGGGCGCAGCATGGCGCAGCAATTGCACAATCTTGAACACAAAGACTGGCTGGGACAGAACATGCTTTGCAAGCAATTTCTGTGTGTGAGAAGAGTCAACTCGTGGTTGCTTATTCGGATCGGGTTTATGAATTTGACTTGGCTGTATAGTCGGAGTAATAATGATTGACGTGGCTTAATTTGCTTTGATCATGGGAGGAAGGCCACAAGTAATGGATCATGGTGATTGAAATTGATTTACAGTAACTTAGTCGGATAACAATTGATGTAGAATGATATATATATATATATATATGTATATCCGCTTGTGGACATTGATTGTGCGATTGTTTTCACGCAATTCTTCACTTTTTCTTCTTTCAGCGCACCAACCTCGCTTGTTCCAGCTGAGCGTCAGTGGTTTCTGCAGCAGATGTGTTGTGACTGTCACTGAAGACGGGCTGCCATCCTACGGTCACGGCTGCGAAGACAACTCATCATCCTACAAAATACTTTGGACATGGGTACCCCCAAATCATCCAATATTAACCATTTATACCTCCAAATCATCCACTATTAACCATTTGTATAGTCTTTTTTTTAGCAATAAACCATGCATTTTTGGGGTGCCATGACGGTTACAAGGTCAGCTGCAAGGTGGCTATCCCCAGAAGCCCTCACTGGCAGTCCGAAAACACCAGCAGTCGTTATTTTTTGGATGGCAATCGTATGGTTGGGCCCACCCCTCCACATGATGGCAAAAAAATCAAAGGTTTCCAAATGTATCATCATGTATTTTTTGGCGGGTTTGATTGATCAACTTCGGATGACAATCGCTGAGCAGCATCATGAGCAGCGACAAGGATTGCCGCACTTGTTTGTTTCTAAAAGTGAACGCTGCCCTGCACCTGGTGGTGGTGCTGCTGGTGGTAAGATTGTCATCAAGGTGGCGAGCATCATTGCATCAGTAAAGACTGGTGCATTTGCACCACAGCCAGGCGATTGGCATCGTTTGCGTACGCATTCTTGTGTGTCGATTAACATCGTTTGTAAATATGACATGTATAGAAATTTCATTGGCAAGCAAAAAGTGTTGATGTTGGTAGTCCCGTGATTGACCACAACTGGCAAATTGGCAACAATCGCAAATGAGATAGGAACGGGGAAATGCTTGGCAACCATGAAAAAAACTCATATGCATTGTTTGCAGATCTATCTCTATACAAACGTATTTATACGAAGGATGTCATGAATATTCATGAATATCCACAAACACACAAACACACACACACACACACAGACACACATACACATACACACACGTATGAATATATATATATATATGTATATATATATATATTTAAATAAATAAATATATATATATATATATATATATATTGATTTACTTATTGTATGCATATTTGCAAATAAATACGCTTATCTCACAATAGCAGCATTTCATATGGGAAGTTGCTAGCTTAGGCAGTGATGACGGTGGTCGAGTTGCCGTGGCCCTGGCATTGTCCAGAACCTGGCACGGCGGGCGGGTGGAAATGTTGCCATGGGTGGCTTGGCATAGCCACAAGCGTTCGAAGGTCATGACCATAGGGGACCCAGATGCGTGGCTGACACGTTGGGGGTTGCCATATTTTTGTGCATCAAGTGAGACAGTATAGGGCAAATCCGTGGGAAGCCCGGGCAAAAAAAAAGTGAGAGAGTCCGGGATCAGGTGCGAAAGAAAAACGAATTGAGGTGGCAGTATGCTTGGTTCGACCCGTCTGGGACGACCTTTGTTGAATCCTGGCGCCAGAACACTTTCTGGCATAGTGTTTTTCCTCAGCATAACGATGCATGATGCAGCATAACGATGCATGATGCCCATGATGAAACCATAGGCCTGTCTCGAGGTAGTAGGTCAACGACCCGTTCGCTTGGGGGCTATCGTAAGCAATTTCCGGAATCGCCATGAACCAATCAGCAGACCCCAGATTTTGGTCTCGATTGCAGCGACGAGGCTGGAGCCTTACATCTTTTCGGTGCACCCAACGCACGTGGGCTCCGAGTACATGCCGCAGGAGCGGGCAGTAGCAGCGGCAGTGACCAACAAATCTGGCTGATATTTATCAATATAGATAGATATACATATCTATCTAGTAACTATATTTACATACATACACATATCTGTATAGTTTTTTAATTTTCATATTTATAGTGAGTGACTCGTACAGTATGGATATGATCACAATGCATGTCGAATTCTTAAATTCTTAAGCGGGCAGCCACCTTGGAAATGGGGAGTTTAACTAATTCCCCTTGGTTCTGCCTTTCCTCTTCGACCCTTTTAGCATTTGCTGCAAAGCGGGGGAGCACATGATGCGCTAGAGCTGAGTTGAGAAACCTGCATTACTCCTGGCATTTGGCCTCCAAAAAGGGGCACCAGAACAAGTCTTTGTGATTGCTCCTTTCGGATCTCTTTTCCCGGTGTTTTGCATGTTTTTGTTACTAATCAAACCAGTGTGCATGTAACGTTTCCAAACTGACTTTTTTCCTTATGACCCATTGTCATGTTAGAGGCTGGTTGCAAAACCCTGAACATTGAACAAAGCAATGGAAACGGGTCTTTTTCGACCCGCTACTCAAGTTGCAAATCCTTGCGCACTTTTACGTCGACCGCACGGAGACTATTTCTTTACACAAACGAGAAATACCACCACACACACACAGATAGAACATGCAGCATTAAAAAACTGTGAGAAAAACATGGCTGGTTAATCATTTGACCCAAATCTACTATTGTTGATATAATCCTCAAACTTGGCGATGGTCAACAAAAACATCTCGTCCAGGCCAGGCAACGGGTTCCGGCAGCCTGAGGAGTTTTCCTTCCTCACAGATCGCACGTCCATCACTGTGGTGGTGGCTCGGCCCCTTGGCAAAGCGACCATGGCGGCGGTCCGTGCACACCTGATGAGTAGGTCGAAGTGTGACCTATGAGGCTATGTAAATGGGGGTGCTGTCCAACATTCATGGGTTTCCCTATGTTTCCCCCTTAATTCAGGTGGCCATGACTCAAAAAAAGCGAGATCCTGATGCTAAATCACCAGGCAATTCTGCATGTTTTCTGACCGCTGGAACTGGACCCACCTCGGTTCAGAACTCGAAGATCCACGGTGCCGAGGTCCGTGTTGGGCGTGATCCCCGAGGCGATCGGAACGGGCAGGCGGCAGGTTATAGTCGTATAGTGACAATGTATGTAGATGTATACAATTAATAAGCATAGTTGCATGATAATCTGGATGAATATGATGTACAGATTTTTTGTCAAAGAGAAACAGCAGTGATCTCATGGCCCAACTCCACTCGCTTGCCTGGCCGCTGCGCCAGGAGAACGTTGTCTTTGTGATCGACGTCTCAGGGTCCATGCAGGCATAGACGTCGCCGGTGAGCCATTCGCGTAGCTCATCTCATGATAGTAACAGCAGTAACTTCAAACAGCCATGGTAAGCATGTAAAAGCCATGAACATCCATGAGCTACACTTAAGGCATATATCTCTTTAAAGCGATTGTAACAAGTCATTGGGCTTCGAGCTTCCGAGACATTGAAGATTTTCTTGACTTGTTGTCGACTCAAAATCGTAGCCATCGCCTGCGAGCCCGGATGAAAGTGGTCCCCAGATCTTACTTCACACGCCAGATGTTTGGCGGTCTCCCGGTTCTGCGCTACTCATTGGGTGGTATGACTGAACCATCAAGGAACATATCGTCATTTCCAAGTTATGTGTTCAAATGAACTATCTCCTTTCAACGGCATATCCTCTCCCTCCTTCATCGCGGTTGGGGCTAGACTTTTCGCTTCATTGCCTCT
Organism: Symbiodinium kawagutii; assembly: GCA_009767595.1. NCBI lineage: Eukaryota > Dinophyceae > Suessiales > Symbiodiniaceae > Symbiodinium > Symbiodinium kawagutii. The sequence goes on along the minus strand of VSDK01007050.1, from coordinate 165,677 downwards.
TTGAAGGGGCGCCCCCAGCGGCCATTGGCCGGAACTTGCACTGGCAGAGGCCACTTTCAAAGTTCACTCAAGATCCTCTCTACCTTCACCGGCAAAGTGCTCAAATCCATACCACAAACATTTTACTATTTTACTATTGCAGAGCTTAAGCGGTTCTCCTCCGCCAGTATGAAAAATTGGTATAATACCGCTCATCGACGCCACATTCTTTTCCCAGTTGCAGAGGAAAGGGAATTCTAGAAACTTCACAGCCCAAAATTGAACTAAGAATCAATTAAACACCTAGCAGCATTATTAGCGATCCAAAGCCGGACAACTATCATGCTTGTCTGAACCGTTGCGGTTTCGGAAGGAACCGCCACCGATTCGCTAAGCAAAAGCCGGCGTCTTGCTTGGTATGGGTCAAAACCCCTGGTTGCGCGAATATGCGGGCCGATCCCAGCAACATATACCACTCCCTATGGTTGTTGGATGTTGTTGGTTCTTATCCCCTCGCGCTCCACGTCCCATGTGGCAGTGGGTCAAAACCCTGTACCCCTGCTTCCCCTATCATTAACCATTGTTTTCCCTATGATTGGTTGGTTGGAACCCCTTATTATTGGTTGGTTAATATTGACCTCCACACCTGCGCCAGGTCTACCTGGAGGACGTGAAGTCGGCAGTGAACCTGGCGCTGGTGCAGCAGCGACTTGGTGGAGCCGGGGTGGCCTGCCGGCAGCCACGCTAGGGGTGGCTAGGGGTCAATATGAACCAACCAATGATGGTGGATGATGAACCAACGAATTCATAGGGAAAACGATGGTTAATGATAGGGGAAACAGGGGTACCGGGTTTTGACCCACTACCATATGTGGATATCACTACCATTAATTTTCATGAATTACCTGGGGTTTGGCTCACAGCAACTACTTTTCTTTTCCTTTTTTCAGCAGCCACTACCCTGTGTTTTTTTGGGGCCTTTTTGGGATATGATTGATTTGATTTACCATATAACCGGCCGCTGAAGGTTATATTTGGCAAGGAATCTTAAAGAACCAAGTAATGGTTACCATGGTTATCCCCCTGCAATTTGATCATCGGGAGCTCTTTCTGGTGGAAGGCCGTGATGGCCGACTCCGCGGGCTTCAGATTCGGCTTGCGGTTTGGTTGGTCCAATGGGGTTGGTTGACTGGTGGCGAGTTGATGGGGCTTGCCGGGCTGTTCAAAGCTGGATCTCCCACTGCTCGGTTCATGGCCATGAGCCCCTGGGCCTGAGCATGGGGGTTGTGAGGGCATCAGTTGTGGACCGGTGCAACAGCTGCGCGGCTGCTAGCAATGATGTTGTAACTCACACGGCTCCATGTCCATGTGCCTGGTTTTGTTGGAATGAATTGGAAGAATGCAAGAAAATCAGGTCTCTTTCTAGTGCTTCTCCTTTCTCCTTTGCCTTGTTATGCAAACATGTGAGATCCTGACTAATAAGAAGCCCCCAGAGAGGGTAAACATGAAGCTGGTTCAAGTTGTTTCTGTGAATTTGCAATAACATTAAGCAATGCCATGCTTTTCAAGTGCCAAACGAAGTTGCAAGTACCTGAACGTTTTTAGTGATAGAAGCAGCCGGCAACACGAACGCAGGGTTACATCGCAGCATTGGCATGCCGCCAGCACTGCCTGCGGAGCCCCCTTCCGTTTTTGCAGATTTGGTCGGCCTTCCAAGGTTTCATCGGACACAGCGACATTTCAACTTGCTGACCTTCACCGAGTTTCAGGTACCGTGATGGAGTAGCAACCAGAAGAGTGTGAGATGATTTGACCATGTTAATACCACAGTCAAAACAGAATTGTAAAGTTAGATTTCTTGGGTCAGCATGGTGCCCCCTGTATGCAAACAAAAACCTGTAGGGTTGTGCAGAGTGTTTTGACGAGGCAACAATGCTGGTGTTGTGAACCTATCTTCCATGGTCGAGCAGTGCACTATGTCAATCGGAGCTTCAGTCAACTGGCACAGTTGGTGATCACGCCGTTTGGATTCATAGGGCCAGGAAACACCAAGCGAAAGCATCCACGTTTCTCTTGGGACCGGCCATGGCTTTCACTCAGTATATAACTTGCTGTGCCAAGCGCCGGGTGGTCCCCGTCAGATTGAGTTTTGCGATGCCTTGGTCCCAGCGACGCCTAAGAATTTGGAGGAGCGACTCCCCGGTGTGAGCGATGTGCTGCCGAATGCGACCCATGCGACATGTAGAACGATTTCGGGTTGGATGCTTCAGTACGGCATTGAATGAAATAAGTACAAACACATACTGTACAGAAACTAAACACACATCTACAACAATATATGTAAACAAATGAATAAACAAACAAATAAATATATAAACATCGATTATATTGCAATGTCTTGTGTGAAGCTACGGTATGAAGGCAAATGCGTGTACATGCATGTGTGCAATTGTACCTGGATTACGTTCATGTGGGCAAGATGTTCGTACATATGATCAGGCAAGATCACGCTATATCATGCTAGTTGCAAATCCGTTGAAATTTTAGTGTTCAATGAGGTAATGTCTGAATGGGATTTCTTGAAAGACGTGACGGTTGTGACCCTTTGGAGGGGTGGATTTTGCCAGCTTCCTCAATACTTCTGGTTACATGTCCAGTGAGCTGTTTCAGGGCTACGCATGCAGAAATCTTGCACCCATGGTTGAAGCCCCTTGAAATCGTGGGAGCTAAATCAAGTGATGAATTATTTTTGCATCAACCGCATGTCAGTTTTGTCTTTATGTTTGAACGTCAACGGCACATGTCTAGACGTGTGTATAGCCTTCCAGGTCAAGCTGGGCTTTGTTCAGACGGGCAGCAGCTTACTGACAGGACGCCATGCGCTTTTGCCAGCACACGCAGGAGAGGGAGCCCACGGGTTCGGATCGATGACTGCAGAAGCTTAGCGGAAGATTCTGGTCCTTTCATACCCTGGAGCCCTGGATGGCTAGGATTGGCAAGGGATCAAATGATATACTAATATGCTCTGTCTGGATGATGCTCACCAATGAGATGATACACTAATGATTTAGGTTTCAAGTGCTTAATCCTCATGCGGGTGTTTCTCAAAATAGGGATACCCCAAAATAGTTGGTTTAGTGTTTTCAAAATCGTACAGGATGATTTGGGGGCACCACTATTTTGAGCCACCACCATATAATTGTTGGTTGTTACCCATGAGTTCAACTTGACTACCACTAAGCTTAACTATCTGTTTTAGGGGGGTTACCTATTTCAAGAAACCCTCATATACACCATAATTCCGAGAATCTTGAAAACGCTTCGGCAGATCCAACATGCGCAGGCAGGGGGCGGCAGCAATCTAGCAGCGGCTCTGCGCTATGTGGGGGCCCTTGGTTGAGCGGGATAGGCATCTGGCCTCGCCAGGCCTGTTTTTCAGGACAGGCCATGGGGAGAATGGTCAGGTTCATGGTAGATCCATGGTAGATCCATGGATCCATGGCGGTCACCAGTGGTCCTCACCCTTCGACCCTCTTCCCTGTAGCCCCCAAACAGCCCCCTGAACTTGGTGCCATCGAATGTCTTGAGTCACGAGATTGTCATACACGTTTTAAACCCTCGCATGCAAACACGCGCAGATGTAGACTCATATGTATATCGACAATACGGACATACGTAAACACACACGCATATGTGCATATATTGTATGTATTTGAAAACTCTGTATTGATATACATGCTACATATTGCTAGTAATTTGAAATTCGTGCCTGATTGTCCCCTTGCTATGCAATGCAATCAAAGGGCAATTTCTATGGCCATGTTCTCTTCGCGTCTTCGTATTCTGGGACGGTTCTGATGACGTATCCATGGCACTTGCGTTTTTAGAATCAACAGCGTTCACGCATTTGTTTCGATCGGTCTCACTGGTCAGTTTCCTCGATTGGCGTTCTCATGTGCCGTCATGTGCTCAAACTTTTTTCAAATCTTCGTTTGCAAGACCCAGCTTCAAAGGATGTGCCAGACAGCCCATGACAAGAGAGACCCATAGCGAGCATCGATGCTGCCACGGTGAGTCCCAGCTCAAACGGCAGGCCTTCAGATTCAAAGAGGCTGAAGCCATTGTGGTCATCACTGATGGGAAGACCGAGGCCACCGGTTGTTTTGGGGAGCCTGGAAGGAGGTCATCATCAGCCCAACGGAACAGCTTCCAGGTGGCCAAGATGCTTGTACAAGGTGAAATGTGATTGAGGAAAACCATGGAAAACCCTACCACTTTGTTCCCAGTTGGATGGTTCACAATTGGCTGCTGATATGACTCTGGGTCAATGCCCTGGTGCTACAGCACATGACCAGAGCTGTTGCAATGTCATGGGATGGCCGTCCACGAACTTGGGATTATTAGTAAAGCCATCCCAATGAAGAGCATGATGGCAACTCGGTGGTGGGAAATTCATCATACACAGCACCAATTCAACCATTACATTACCAACATTCATTTACCGTTGGGTTCGCCATTAATTATCAAGTTTGATTCAAGCAGGGGAACTGCAACATTTGAGCTCAGCAGATTGCCGGAATGACGCTGGGAGGTTTCCGACGATTTGCTAGCGCAAGTGAAGGTGGGCCATGCAGGGCCATGCAGCCGGGGTGCTGCAGACATGGAAACTTCGATCATGTAGAACAACCGAATGGAGCAATAGGACTATGCTGACCTAGGATGACAACCCATTTACCATGTAGAGCCCACAGCAAAACTCGGAGATCTCCGAAAACAGCTATGGTGTAGCAATTCCAAAGAGCTTTGTTGTGACGAATTCATGTCGTGCGGTCTCGGTTTTTCCGAACGGGTTCAGTGTTCAGCGGTAACTTCCCCAGCTGTTTCTGAGCAGGTTCATTATTTGCACCATCCGCTTCGGGCAAAGATTCACACGGTCAGAGTCTCAGAACAGCTTTCTGCAAGCGGCTTGAAACACACCCAACTCTCGACACCCGCTGCGCAACATGGAGAAAGGACCAACCAACCAACCAACCAACCAACCAACCAACCAACCAACCAACCAACCAACCAACTAGGAGCGACGATAACCAAAGGGGGATCTCAACCACAGGAATGCAACCAGCAACCAAGAACTCCATGAGTGAAACCTGGACGTCGCTGAGGTTGGCATTAACTGCGTGCCTGGAAGGACCAAGCAGAGGCGCCTCACGCTCCAGCTGGCGCTAGCAGGTGGCTGTTTGAGTTCCCAAGAGTCCTAGGGCAAATCCGAGTGAGGCCCTGGCAAAAAAAGAGTCCTAGGTCTATATGGTGGTTTCTCAAAATAGTGGGTCCCCAAAAATCGTTGTTTTTTTGCTATAAATGCTGAACAATGGATGATTTGGGGGCACCCCTGGTTTAAGAAACCACCACGTGGCTCAGTAACATTCAGCAAGTAGTGATCCAGATGAAGACACCACCACTGGGTTAGCAGCTCAATAGCTGGCGATTGACCATCCAAGATGGCGGGGCTGTGGAGGTTTACCAAATTTGGACCTACCATCTTCAACTGTTATTAGTTTGTTTCTAAGCAGTATCAACCGTTATCAACCTCGATATGGATCTACCATATTGTCATCATTAGTTGGATATCAACGGTCATCAAATGTCATCAATCAACATTTATTGACCGTTATCCTTTGGATCCATCCTAAAATCCAAATAGAACCAGGATAAATCAGCATAAACTGGCATAAACGCCCTGAACAAAACATGACGCATGAGCAAAACACCAGGTCATATGAAAACACCAGGATAAAGATCGCGACAAGACCATGGTCACCTTGCTTCCCCGGTGGCCGTTGGGCCACGGTGCGAGGGCCTTGCAGAGCCTCGCGCAGCTGACGAACGGCTCCTTCCGATCGGTGTGCCTGGAGCAGGACAGCTGGCACCAGAGTTTGCCAAGGGTCGTAACGGCACCCGAGGTCGGGTCCCGGGACGTCCATGGATGTCCTGGGCTTCAAAGATGGAACTGGAACTTGGTGAAGGTGGTGACAGTCATGCTATGCCATGCTATGTCATGATGGTTATGACCAAGGTGGAGAATGGTTCCACGACTGGTGAGGCAATGGTGATAGTGGGGACCACGGTGCACCTTTTGTGGTGGCTAGTGGCAAAACGTCGCATCAGCTAGCTGTAGTTGCTCTTGCTTTAGCAAGTCATTGGCAGGGACAGGACTTCCAAAGGATTCCAAGATTAAAACGAAGAATTGATACATATCACGCACACAGGTATAGGTAGATAGATAGATACATAGACAGACAGACAGATTGACAGATCGATAGATAAATAGACATCCTTTGGCTCGACCCCCTAGGAGCCACTATATAATATCCTAATTTTCAAGTCCTTCACCACCCAAGTTTCCTCTTCTGTTTCCTTTCAGTTGCTCGCTTTCATCACCCCTGGAGTCAGGTGATCATTACTGACAATAGCTCATCACGCATCCTTGGATATGTAACATCCTGGGGATGCCGATCAGTGGCGATCCCGAGTGGTGTAGTGCTGGTTTCTCATGATGAACAATGCTTGACAACGATGGTTTCTAGTCACTCTGAATTAGTGATTATTCATCATATCACCTGGTTTCTAATGATGAATGGCGCAGATAATTGCACGCAATTCGCCCTGCTTCAGAACCTCGGGTATTGTAACCTGTTAATCTTCCTAGGCATATCGCTGACCATAGAAGAGGTTGGCCATGGCCAATGATGGATCAACTGAATGCACAGATGGAGCGCTAAACGTGATCGACAGAAGCCTCAGGAAAGACATTGGGGTCCCTGAATTTCATGTACAGACGTCTGATGGTGTTCAATCATGTCGAAGCCACAGCTATTGATACCGGGGTCCCTGATTACTGTAGTCTTTCAGTTTTCAACATTGTGATGCACCAGAGTTCGACCCAGCAACTATGCAATCATGCGAACCCTAACTTTGATTTTCCGGAATGCTAGCGTTGAAGACTTAGGCATGTGCGTGCAAGCACAGGTACACTGCTTAGTGCCTTTCTATCTGGCGTCATGTGCTGTGGGAAGGGTCTACCTGTGCACGGCATGGTGCAACTGCGTGTTTGGAGGTGATTTCTGGCGACTTTCGAAGCAGTGGCTGTGTATAATTACGATTTGTTTCTTGCTTGATAAGCTCATGGTGAAAGGCTTTTGCCGCTTCGCCCCCCGTCAGGACACCTTCATGCCCGCTGCAGGCGGGGAGAAACGGGGCACCTTAGATTCGTGTTGCAAATCGGAACCCAGCTGCTGATTAGTCTCCATTCCCAGCTGCTGATGGGTCTCCAGTTCCTCAGTGCTCCTCCGTGTTCCTCCTGTGAGGCCAGAAGGTCAAAGGCATCGACTTGCTGGAGCAGTATGTGACCACTGATGAGGAGCCTCTGGGCCGAAGGTTGCCACACGCGGGCCTTTTAACCTTAGGCATTCCATGGGTTCCCGGGGCCTTTCAACGCAGACCTTGTTTCTCTTTGAGGGCTGGCTGACTCTTGTGGCCTGGGAATGCTTGGATATGCCTGGGTTGCAGGACACCATCACTGATGCAGTGGCAGAGGAACCCTACTCTGAAGATGATCGGTTGCAGAGATGATGTCGAGGGCAGTAACTGTCAGCCTGCACTCGTCAGAGGTGAGCATCAGACTTGGCAGTTGTCTTTTGGTTAATGTCTAGTTGGTTCTCCTGCGACATGTGCATATGCTACTGCGCTATGCTGAGACTCTTATGCTGATAGAAGGGGTTTGGACATTTCAGGCTTATGTCTTCATCTTTCAGTGGATTCCCCACACTTCCTGTGGAACATCAGAGATCTAAAGTGCAATCTGTCAGATCCCCCGGCGCCCTCCCTGGCCCTCCGATTCCATTTCACCCACGCCGCTGAAGACCAGTGGCAGACAGCAGTGGAAGAACAGGCTCTTGGAAAAAAGTTTCTTGACATCCCAGACAAGTTTCTGATCTTTTTTGGGTGTGAGATAGCTTTTGATTTGGCATTTAGTGCATGAGATCAGCAAGATCCACACGAGTGGCTAGTGGGGATATATGCGGATGTAAATCTGTTTTTTTTTGGTAAATGTAAACAAATAGAAATATAGATGTAGATATAAATATGAATATAAACATAAATGTAAATATAAATGCAAATATAGATACAGATGTAAATATTAATGTAATGTAAATATAGATATATAAATATAAATGTCAATATATACATATATATGTATATATATATATATATTCATAAAGATATCATTATACATATAAATATGATTATAAATATTTAGATATAGATGTATGCCTTTGTATGCATCTAGTACTGCATGCATCTATAGTATAAAAAACTTTGTGATACACAAACCGCAGTGTCGATATGGGCCTATCATATTTGTATGTGTATGTGACAGCAATGGAAATGCACTTCGCCAGTTTCTTCTTAGGCTTGTGCGGGGCTATTGGTTGGTTTCCCCCAAGCAATCATTGATGATTTTCCTTAGCGGCAAAACCGGCATGGGCAACAGGAGACTGATGATTGGTGCTGGAAATTTTAAATGCCATTTGAGCTCAAACAAACCATCCATTTGTCGATCCTTTACTGGCAAAAGACATGGTTCGTCCACTGAATTTCTCTCTCTCGATCTTCGGCATGGAGATCCAAGCAACTTTCTGCTGAAAATCTCTCCAGCTTGGGGGCCCAAAGCTTGACGGGCGGTGCTGATCGAAGCTCTGGAAGCTTCAAGTTGTCGCTGTCAGTCTTGAGGGCTGGTGATGGCTGACTGCTTGTGGCCTGCTTCAGCTGGCAACCCGTTCGACCAGCATCTCTGATGAGAGCGCTCAGATGCTGATCGAAGCTCTCGAAGCTTCTAGGACTTGGATCACCTTCTGGGCGCCCTCGTCAGAGATGCCGATTGAAACGAGTGTGAGGCTCTTCACAGTAGTGTTGGTAAGGCGTGGTTCATTTCCAGCATGGTGCCCAATGCCTGCAATCGCACACTCCCTTTTGAGCATGATTTTCTGCGCAACCCTTCTTGCTTCAGAAATTTGAAGATCCAGCTGCCGCTTCTTATGCTGAAGCTGGTGCTATCGTTTGGCGAAAGTCAAGTTACACAAGGCGACTCGTTGCCTTGTAAGACTTTGTACCGGGGGTGGACAAAAGGCAAAAAAGGGAAGTGCTGTAGGTTGAGGTTTGGCACAACCGACATCAAGAGACATGGACTCCTACCTCAGCAGTCTTGATGATCCTCAATTTTTGGAGTCTGACTGCATGTGCCAGGAAATCTACCGAATGGCCCCCAACCAGTTTGCGAAATGAAAGTTTGCGGGCTGTGAGTGCCCGCTTTCTTTTATTCCAGCAGAGTGGGCCGGCCAGAAAACGCTTGCGAATTTATACAGGCGGAGAAAGAAGATGAAAAGGCCCAGAAACGGTCGAAAGATGTCGACAGATTTTTCTCAATGGTTTTCAACCACAAGAAGGACAAGGGCAAGAAGTGAGATTGGGCACATGTCCTGAGGAAAGAACATGTAGCAGCTAGTCCAGTCCACCGCTACGTGTGAGTACAGTCATGACTGGCTATTGGTTGGGAGGGAGCTACGGAACCAGGTTATCCACATGTCATTTTAGAGCTGAAGCCAATCAGCTACGTAGGAGTGTAAGAAGGTGTAGAGTTTGTTGATTATTCTTTGGTGCCAGGACATCCAAACCATGTGCTCATGGCTCAGAAACCCTGAGAGGCGAGATAAACCACCAATATTGCTTGCCATTGTCGCTACTAGCCAATATTGACTTGATCGCTTCTAGGCACAACATGATGGTCATATCATCGCCAACAGTTCATGAGGTTTTGCGAGTGGCGAAAGCAATAAACATAGTGTCAGTTATGACGACCCATGTAAAAAACAATGTCAATCCGGCAATGATTCACCATTGATTATGAATTGATCAACTGTTGCTATTGCCAGTTAAATCTCAGGATTGATGGGTAAGATATAGACCATCGTCACTTGTCAATCAGTCTTTGATCGCGTGTCCTGTGCCGATCTGGCCCTCAGCACAGTGAGGGTCCTTTCGCTGTGCCATGGCTCCCGCTGATGACGGAGACATGGCAGAGAAATGATTGCAGTGGGGGCAGCCTGGACATGAGTCACAGACCATTTGCAACAGTCAACGTGTCTACAAGTGGTGGATTTTGGTTGTGAGCTTGGCAGCATTTCCACTAATGACCACTTGTTAGTTTTCACCCTCGCATGAACGCACACGCACACACACACACCACACCTCACACACCACACACCACACACGAGCCTGTTCATGTGGGCAAATTGCGGCATATAGATCCAAGTAGTTTATCGCAGTTGCACTTACTTCCTTCTTTTGCATCTGTTTTGGACAAGTCGAGCCTTCTTTCATGAAACAATCGCTTTGAAGGGAAAGTGGTTTGTATAGTGATAAATTGCAACCATGTTGGCAAACAAAAAACTCGCACAACGGGCGTACTTTTACGTAAAAGAACGCCATTTTGTGCGAGCGTGCTTTCAAAATGCATGCAATTCGGGGTCTATTTGCTTCGTTTTTTTGATCAATCGAGTATTTGTTTTGGAAACCGGCAGTGTCTATGATTGGGCAGAACAAGAATGCAGAATGCTCTTTCGAAGCTCCAGTTATACTTTGTTTTCGCTCCTCTGTCATACTAGGTTTGTCTCAATTCATCATGATCACACTGTATACCTCGAATTCAGTGCGTGCGTGTTGGTATGTCAGTTCACCACGTGCCCTGGGTGCATGTTGAAGCCATTCAGCGGAGTGGAGGATTCAGGATCGCAAATGCCATCGCCAAGCAACCAATGATTTTTGATTTGTTGACCTTCATAAGCTCCAATAACAATGGTTTATGAATTGTTACTCTCTGGGAAACGAAGCTGGACATTAAAAACAAGAATTTCTGATATGTAAGCCAGCTTTAAATGGGGTTCCAGGTTGCTTTGCAGGGTAAAGTTGGTAGCTAATACAGGTCACTAATTCAAGATGCTGAAATGGTTCATAGTCATACGTCAAGACTGGGTAATCCTGTTTAATCGCGGTCCCTTTCCCTCTTCAGGGCTTAGTGGGAAGTGGTTGGAAAGCACTTACACAATGGCAACCACTAATCACTGGGGTCCTGTTGTGATGGATCCGTGAAACCAGGGACTGGTTGCGAACGGTGAACCAAGTGAAATAACCAATTAAGCAAACAATGGTAACCAACGAACAAGCCAGCATCCACCAACAAACAAATTCAGACCTGCTGGCGTCAGGATAGAAAGGACTTCCAGTTCCCGGCCTTTTATCACTTGCCGCCGTTCTTCACACTGCAACCGCACGCGGGTGTCCGCGCCAAACAGCTTGACCTGTGGAAGCAGCTCATCTCGGAGCATCTTGGCCTTCAGACTTGCCCGCACCAAGGTTTGCGTGGCTGGGGAGAGTTCGGAAGTACCGCAAATTCATGGAGTTCTATAGGGAAGAGATCAGACCACCCTGCGGGAGACCGGGAATTTTCAGGACAGAAATGGAGCAGCGATCAAGGTCAAGGTTTGCTCATCAACGGGACGATGTGCCCATAGTATCCAACCAGAGCTGAAGGGTAGCCACAATCGACCACCATGAATTTCCCATGTTTTGAAAAAAAGCTTGTGCCAGGCTGAGAGAGAGGTCAGCCTGGCCAGACAATCCTCGCCATTTTCGGATGATGTAAACGAACCTGGAAATGGATGATGATCACCATACTTTATAGGGAAATCCTGGGAAGCTGCCAGAGCTCTTGTGGAGGGTAAGCTTTCGTTAGAGCGGCCCACAAGTGGAAACTACAAAAGCGCAAGTTTTTGCCATCAAACGTTGCAGAACCTCGATGTACCAGAGGTGAATGTGTCATGATCAGTTGATGCTATCATCACACTATCTGCCTGGGGCGTGAACGAGGTACTGCAGCTACCACAGGCTGTTCATTCTTGACCTGACGGAGGACAGTCAAGTGGCCACAATTGCAACACTGTCACCATGAGCATTATCATTTTGGTCGTCCTCAGTGTCGTCATGACGATACTCATCATTCATGTTTCCACTTCAACCTCGCCGGCAGCATTCTGGGGAGCTCTATATTTTGATACAGTTTTCTGGCTGGGTCACCATTGCCCATCACATGATGTCATGAAGGCCCATGGAATTTGCTTGCTGTCACACTGTGAATTCCCCCAAGGAGCCTCCATGAGGCTCCGCCTCTACCTTTGCAGTCCCCAAACTGTCAAGTGCCAAAGATACGCTGTACAGATCGCTTTTCTAGCGTTCGCAGTTGCTGATGCACAGCAGTTCCAACTTGTACGTTTCCCTCCAAAACCATCAACATCCATCAAGAACAAATTGTTTCTGCGTAAGTAACATTGCTTAACACAATGTTGCAATCCATCATTATCAGCTCATCACTAAACCGATGCAAACCATACTGCGAGCCATGAGGTACTTCACTTACATGAGCTTGAACAACCCAATCATCAACAGCAAGTCAGTGCCAACATCCATTTAGTCCATCTACTCAGATTTAAGAACTATTTATCATTAAGCTCCTGAAGATACACTTTGTCCATCCACTCAGGTTTATAAACTACTTCTGTTTAAGCTAATTTTGCTAAGCTAAGTTCGCCATGGTCACCCTGCCCGGTTCACCTTTGGTGGTTGGTCCCCCGTGGCGCCGCGTCGCGTTGGGTCAGGAGCCCCTCTTCCGCAACGCGCAGCTGTGCCGTTCGCTGCCCTTCGAGGGGCGCCAGGCGTTGGCGGAGTTCCTGGTGGCGCAGCAGGCGGCGCTGTGGGCGGACGAGCAGCTGGACCAGAAGGAGACGCCAAAGAAGGACCACAGGAGGGGGGCAGGTGGCGCCAGGGGTTCGGATGGCCTGGGGAAGGGGATGGATCTGGGGGGTGGCTGGGGGAAGGGGCCCGGGGATGGCTGGGGGGCTTGGAAGGTCCAGGGTTCAGTTCTGATAGTTCTGAAAGGGCGGATTGTTGGATTGTTGAGGATTTCAGTTTGCAGTTCGGTTGTTGGAATTTCAGGCCTTTGGCTCGACAGGAGCGGCTCCTAGTGCTCTGGCGCTCCGTGTCCGCTTGGGCAGATCTGATTCTGCAATGGGCCACCGAGAATGCCTTGATTGGCTCGGCAGCCCTGTATACCAGGGGGTTGCAGCAGGGGATGGGCTCAAGTTTGGTGTGGCAGGAGCTGTTGCCAGGCCAAGCCAGCTGGAACATGACGGAACATCAAGCAATTCTTGTGGACAAACATCCGGGATTATTTGAACCTTCCCAGGTGCTCGATTTTGATGGGGCAGATCCTATCGTGGGAGTATGGGTGGTGGCAGATGCTATTCACTGTGAGCAATGGCCAGAGCTTTGCTTTGTACATTCTTGCGCTAGGTTTTTCCAGGAATACAGTCGGTTGCTTTCAGCATCCATCAGGTGGATCCCTGCAAGAAGCTGCTATTTTTTATCCAGGGTTGCTATGGGTTGCTAAATCTTGGCTGAGGGTGCTAAGGTGGGTCTCTCCCAGCTATGAGTCAATAGACAATGCAGTTACAGCTATTCTTGGGGGAGCAAGTAGATGGCAAAAGTCTCTTGGGATAGTTGTGGTCCGCACTCACAAGCAGCCTAGTTGACTCTCCAAAGCTGACGCGATGATACTGGGCTGGCGAAGTGACTTGCCCAACTGGGGGCATCCTGCGGGAAAAGGCGTTTCATTTGCCCACCCTGCAATCTTCGAGTTTCCCAAGGTGTCACCGTGGGTTTGGAAGCAAACAAGTCTCCCAAGTCTTCCCCAAGTGTTCCCCAAGTGTTCCCCAAGTGTTCACCAAGTGTGCCCTATGATCGTAGGATATTTTGGGTGTACTGCAGCTTTTTACCTCGGTGGCGCCAAGAGTTCACCATCGAGAGGTCTGACTGCCATGCTTCCCAGCACCACCTGTGGCCCCGCCCCCAGGCAGTGTGGAGACAGTGCAGGGCTTGATGGATGGCGAAGCCGCAGAGGCCGGAGCAAGCAACGACTGGCTGTGCAACAGCAAGGATCTAGTTGAAGCAATTAAGCTTAGTGTAGCGATCCAACATTGATCATGTTTTCTAGAGGCTATTGCAAAGTTTTCATTAAGCTAATTGACAAGCTGAGTGTAATGATTGCTAGTCAACCGTGCTAATTAACAAGCTGATCAACAATTGATTAAGCAGCGTTGTTGATTAAGCTTAGTATAATGACTGCTATTGCTACTCAACAATGCTTAGTGTAATGACTATTAAGCTTAGTATAATGATTGCTAGTCAAGCGTGCTAATTGACAAGCTGATCAACAATTGATTAAGCAGCGTTGTTGATTAACTAAGCTTAGTGTAATGACTGCTATTGCTACTCAACAATGCTTAGTGTAATAACTATTAAGCTTAGTATAATGATTGCTAGTCAACCGTGCTAATTCACAAGCTGATCAACAGGCAATAGTTGCTAATCAAGAAGCGGAAGAGAGAAATGCTGAAGGTGATTCACTCTCCGGTAATCTAATATAGCAATGGGAAATCATATTTTTTCATTGGAACCTGTGGGAAACCAGCTGTAAATATTGGATTCTTGATTGCCATGTGACCAGAGGGTAAGGGGTGCGAGCTGCGGCCCCCAGAGAATTAACCAAGGTTGATGACAACAAGTTATATACACCAATAGATTTGAGCTTCAGACTTTCTGTTGATCATGTTTTTTAGAGGCTATTACAGGGTGGGGCCTCTTAGTTACAATCTTCGAAACCCTTTATATAGTCCTTCATTTTCAGCTATTCTTTGTCTTTTTTAGACCTAAAAAAATCTAAAGTTTTCCTGCGCAGGAAAATTTAGTTTTTTAGATTTTTCCTAGATTTGATGGAACTCATGCCAGCCTGCAGCACATATTTCCGGTCATGCTTTGGCATGGTTGGACTATCCATGTGAATATGCTTGCAAATGACATGATGGTATCAGTCCCTGGCAGAGCTGCAGCACTGTTCCTGCATCGAAAAAAAATGGCCAGGAGGCGGAACATTTTTAGTTTTTTTAGTTTTTGTTGGATTTTTTTAGTATTTGTTAGTAGTTTTTAGTTTTGTAAGGGTGTGTTAGGTGTGCTTCGGAATCGTTAGGGGAATTTAGTTGGGGATAGACATATTGTAGTGCCACCACAGTATGCTAGTGCATATTGAATGTGACCAGAGTAAAACTAAGATGTTCTGTTTGATCAAAGACATGGCATTGCTACAGGTCTACCGGGGACTGTGTTGGCATCATTTCATGGGGTCTGTGTCATCTAATTGGTGCTCCAAAGGTAGCTCATTCATGCCTCTTCAGGATCAAACAAATTTGGATTTCTCTAGGTTTTCTTAGGTGTGTTTAGGTTTCTTTAGTTTTGTTTAGATTTCCTCAATTTTCGTTAGTTTTCTTTAGTGGCATGCAAGATGAAGGATTTTGTGAAGAATACCTGAAACATAGGACTATACAAAGGGGTGGCATGATACAACTTGGTTAATAAGCCATTCAATCATGCTTGTATATTTGCCATTGGCCTGGTAATTATCCTAGTTCTAACCCAACTTAGCTAACCAAGGGGCCCCAACTTGTAACCATTTTGAATTGCCACAAGTAGGCGTGCCGCCCCACACATCGCTGTGACCTCAGGGACAGGAATTCTATGGTGCGCCGCGAGCCCTGATCATGGCGGCCTTGCAGGAGATTGGCTGGCCATGTGACTTGCCATCTAAAACCAACATCAAACAGTTAACAAAGCAATATTGGCCTTGGTTAAGAACCAAAATCGAATAGAAGTAATGAGAGATACACCCAACATCAAACATCTAGAACCAATAAGAGATACACCCAAACAGTTGTGTTAATTAAGGGCATTTAACCAGCTGGTTAGCCTTAACAACCCAAAACAACCAGTGTGTAAATGTCTGTTGGTTCGCAAACGGTTTGTTATCCACTGATATCCATTAAGCTTCCTAAGCGGCTTATTAATAACAGTTTGTTGAACATGAGACCGTTTCTTAAGACAACGGTTTGCCAACAATTGTTGACATAGCAGTTTGCCATGAAACGAAACAGGTATGAAACAGTCCATCACCTAAACCGTCAATCACCTAAACAGCTCACCAACGAAACCATTAATCAACTAAACCATTAATCAACTAAACCATTAAACAACTGAACAGTTTGTGAACATAGCAGTTTGCAATTATCATAACAGTATGCCACTAAACCGAACAGATTGTCAATGAACCCAATCAACAACTGCCATTATCACAACAGTATGTCACTATCATAACATGTGCCATTGTCAAATGTTAACTGCCATTATCACAACATTTTGCCATTAACAACTGCCATTGTCATAACATCATGACTACCATTAATCAACCCAACAGTTTATCAACAAAGTTAATCAAACGAAACTTGTTAATCAACCCTGGAGTTAATCAACTGAAAAGTTGGGTTCATCAACTCAACAGATTGTCAACAACCATTATCATAACAGTATGCCACCACACTGAACAGTTGTTAGTCAACCCAACAGATTGTCATCAACCCAAAACAGGGGCCACCATTGGCCTTTCCTCCAGGAGTTGCAGCGGCGCAACCGCGCCAGCATCTTCCGAAGCTCCACGGGGGCCGAAGGCCGGTGGTTGGTGGTGTTGATGGGGATAAGGTGGTCATGGTGGTAAGGAAGAATGGTGATAAGTTGGTCTTCAACTATGTTGGGTGATAGTGGGTGATAAATGTTGGGTTGGTGGTGGTTGAAGTGATGATAATGACAGTGATGATGCGTTAATGACAAACAAGGGTTCAATGACAGGCAGAACATAGATGACGGTTCATGAACAATTAATAGTGGAGGTTCATGGATGGTAGCCATGGTGGGAGTTACTGTATCGGTGGCTGCAGCCAAGCAAGGTGTGTTGCTCATCCACCCCCGAAAAAGTGGTAGATTTGGATTTTGCGTACCACATTCACAAACGCATTGGAGGTTCCGGTTGGAATTGCGCCAGAATCACATGTGGTGATAACCCAAGGTGATCATCGGTTTGTTGAAGAAATATGGTCCTACCTATGGCCTGAAAGTGGCAGCACACCGTGTCCCGGTTACGGGTTGTGCCGCACTGCGCTGCTCAGGCGTAAAGTTCTTGTAGGGGCGGACGTGATGCAGCGAAAAATGGTGCCCAGCCGATGTGACAGGGTTTTCCATGGCCAACGGTGACCGGAAGATCTTCTTGTTCTCTGATTGTGCTTAGCCTGGTGAACATCGTCATTTTTTGGTTGGAAACCCTGGGAAATCAGCTATTTCTATGATGGATTTTCCAGTGCAATTGGTTGCCAGACTGCAGGAACATGTGCCAATCATTTGTGATGACTTGCAGCAACAAAGTGGTAGACATTTCTGATGGCTGCAGAGGATCTGAAAAGTGACCTGCTCAAGGCAAAACTGCACGACATCGAAAATGGTCGATATTTGATGGAATTGATCGAGCCTGCCTTTTTTGGCTCCTTTTTGCACTGAAGCTATGTAACGCCTGGGCTCTCTTAGCCATCAATTAATGAACCATCAAGACAATTATCCATGCATCAACCAGCAGGACCTCTTGATGAGCCATGGACTTCCCAGTGCCGGAAGTGGACAACCTGTTGTACATCAACTGGGTGGATAGTCCCATGCCATCACTCGACCATCAGTTCACCATCAAGCAAGTATCAAGCAAATACCAGTTAAAGCAACGGTTAACCATAGTCAACCATCATTATCAAGCAAGCATCGTCACAGCAATCCTCATGAAGCACCATCAACTTCATTCACAATTGCTGCAATGCACCGCCATTTCGAAGCTTTCCTTACCTCGGGGCCCTCGCCATGGCGTCCCACGGAAAACCGCGCGTACGAAAGCGGGCCTGGATTCCTGGCACAGCTGGGCCGTCGCCTGGTCATGCCCTATGGTTGGGTATCATGAATGGTTCATGCCCAAAGGTCCATGAGAATAACCCCAGAGATGTTGTCTTTTTTGGCCTACACAGAGGGGTTTATGCCCTGTGTTCAGCCGTTGTTGGTTGGTATGGTGTCATTGGTATGCCCATTGTTCAGCGGGTGGTTGAAAGCTTCTGCCAGAAAACATAGGGAAGCATCATCGGCTGGTGAGGGTTTGGAGCAAGGCGACTGAGTGAACTGCATGTAATGTGATACAGGTGACGTTAAGGCTGTGAGCGGAGCAGGCCGCGAAATATAGTCCATGAAATTGATCACCAGTTGGCCCAGTGACAAGGCTTCTTGATATGGTTCATCCTCGTTTTGCCCTGCTCAAATTGCATTTCTTGTTTCAACTGATTAGATCGTTCACGCCGTCATGCTGATGGTACACCCCATCCCCAATGACCATGTCACGTCCGAATCCGCAAAGCCAGGCACCCACATCCAAGGTGGAGCGCCCTAGTTCGCTAAGTTAAGGTGGAACTAGGCTACCAGATGTGTTGATGTAATTAATTGTATTTAAGTGGCTTTCTAACCAAAGTGCAACCAGGGGACGACACACCTTGTGTACAGATGTGTATGGTATTTGCAGGTATTTTCCGCCTATCAGCCCCATCCGCCGAGGCTTGGAAGAGGTGGGAAATTGCAGCAGTTTTTGGATGGGGGGTTCTCAAGCCATAGGGGTATCCCCAGTTGTCATCCCAAATCAGATGGCGAGTTGGGTCAATATTAACCAACCAATAACAATGGTTAACTAGCTGGTTAATGGCTAGTATCAAGGGATATGCCAACTATATAGCAATGGGTCAAGCAGTTAACCAACCAATTTCATGGGGAATGATAACCAGTGATAATGGGGAAAACGAGCTGGTTAATGATGGGGAACCAGGGGGACAAGGTTTTGACCCACGGCCATATCGTAAGTTATCCCATTATTATTAATATGGCATATGGATGCATATGGTCAACTAAATGGGGTATGGGATGCCATTATTTTTCCATTATCTCTTTATATTACAACCATTTATGGTAATAAGCCAACCATTCTTAGGGGCCCCGATAGCTTGAGAAACTACCATATGTGCTATTAATGATTCGTTCAAGGGCCATATTCGCTCAATTTATGCAGCTGGCATTTTTTTTGGCTAAACGGACATCCTTCTGGTGTGCTCAGTGGTGCGATCTTTGGGCTACCCTTTGGTAAACTAACATGGCAATGAAAAATCCACCATTTTGGTAGGAAAACCCTGGGAAATCAGCCATTTTTCCTCATGCAACCCTTGAAGATCGCGCCCTTGGTGGCCTTGGCACAGGCAGATCCATCCTGGAAAGCCCGTGTCCATCCCGCGGTTGATGGACAGCGCCCTGCGCTTGACGTCGGTGGCGCTGGATGAGTCCGGTCAGGACGGTGGCTCGGTGGCGAGCGCCGCGGAGAAGGGGGTGGTGGTCGTTGGTTTTCCTTAGGCAAAAGGCGGCTAGGCGCGGCTAGGCCTAGGCTATTGATGTTGGGCTGTTGGTGTTGGTTATGGCTTTTGGCTCTTCTTGGTGATCTCAATTGACAACCATCTTGTGACAAGGGGAGGGGCAAACATCAAACAATATGACTTGTATACGTGGTGCGGACGTCAGCTGGTTAAAATCAAGCAGATGATCGGCGGTTTCTTTCCTTGCATGTGCATGAGGTAGCTATTGGTTCGTTCCTCTTGCATCATTTCTTTGCTGCTTCAGAAGCCTTCCAGACAGGCGGATTCTCTTCAAACTAGGTGGCTCTTGGTCAGGTCCCATTCCCCATTCCAGGATATTTCTGTTTTCTGGGGACCGAGACAGTATGTTGATACAATGTCGAGCCATCTTCCGGGCTGCCGTTTGCAGAGCCCGCCCTGGTCATCACGTTGGTTTGTGTTGTCATGGTTGTTGGTAGTATGTTGCTGTTGTGCTACCTCACTTCATGCTGTTGTATATGGCTCCCCGATATATGATGTCGCTGTTGGCTGCCGTATGTCTTTTGCAGTTCCGCGGTGTTTGTTTGTTTGTTTGTTTGTTTGTTTGTTTGCTTGCTTGCTTGCTTGCTTGTTTGGTTGTTTGTTTGTTTGTTTGTTTGTTTGCTTGCTTGCTTGTTTGGTTGGTTGTTTGTTTGTTTGTTTGTTTGGTTGTTTGTTTGTTTGTTTGTTTGCTTGCTTGCTTGTTTGGTTGGTTGTTTGTTTGTTTGTTTGTTTGGTTGTTTGTTTGTTTGTTTGTTTGCTTGCTTGCTTGTTTGGTTGGTTGTTTGTTTGTTTGTTTGTTTGTTTGTTTGTTTGTTTGTCTCTCAAGTACTTGGTCAGTTTCTTGCTTAGTCGCTGAGTTACTCATTGAAGTAGTTTGTCATTTGTTGTGCGGCGAACTGACCAACCGGACCAACGAACTATACAACTTCCTACACCAAACTATGTAAGTGATCACTGTGTGGCCTGAGGCTCCGGTGGCTCTGGGGAGGCCAGGGAGGGACAAGCGGGTTCCAGCCTGATGAGTCGGTTGAAGTTGTTGATAAGAGTTGCAGATTTTCTTCCGATACGGATTCTTCAATGAAAACTTCAAGACGCCACATCCACCACATTCTATGGCACGCCTCACCATCCTCGCCAGCAGCTTTGCGGATGGTTTTGGACTCTGGGCTGGGTTTGTTGATTCCCAGCGTGGAACGCAAGACTGACCCACAAACAACTATTTTAGCTGCTGTAGTAGAAGTCCTCATTGAACTGCCAGTGGATGCCATGCGCCAGCATTTTGCCATTGCACACCTGGTCGCTCACCACATCACCATGATTTCACTGGTTTCACTGGCATATTCTGTGAATTACGGGGGGTTGTGGCATGAAGTAGGTGGGGAAACCATCCAGGTACCTCCATCGTTGGTGACCCCCAGGCTGAGCTGCAACTTTGGCCCGGGGGCCTGGCTGGGCAGATATGTCCTGACCGTCCTGACCCACTTCTGAGAGAAGTTTGCGAGATGCCATGACTATAATCACAATCACCACCATCATCCTCATCCTCCTCCTCCTCCTTCTCCTCCTCGTCTTCATCCTCATCGTCATCGTCACCGTCACCATCATCATCATCATCATCATCATCATCATCATCATCATCATCATCATCATCACCATCACCACACCATGACCATCACCATGACCATCACCATGACCATCACCATGACTATCACCATGACCATCACCATGACCATGACCATGACCATGACCATGACCAT
This sequence comes from Symbiodinium kawagutii, assembly GCA_009767595.1. Classification (NCBI taxonomy): domain Eukaryota; class Dinophyceae; order Suessiales; family Symbiodiniaceae; genus Symbiodinium; species Symbiodinium kawagutii. The sequence goes on along the minus strand of VSDK01007050.1, from coordinate 144,397 downwards.
CA
>VSDK01007050.1:128275-142243 GCA_009767595.1 Symbiodinium kawagutii | reverse complement strand
CACCATGACCATCACCATGACCATCACCATGACCATCACCATGACCATCACCATGACCATCACCATCACCATGACCATCACCATGACCATGACCATGACCATGACCATGACCATGACCATCACCATGACCATGACCATGACCATCACCATCACCATCACCATCACCATGACCATCACCATGACCGTCACCATGACCATCACCATCATCATCACCATGACCATCACCATGACCATCACCATCATCATCACCATCACCATCACCATGACCATCACCATCAAGATCATCAAGATCATCAACATCATCATCATCATCATCATCATCATCATCATCATCATCATCGTCATCATCATCCTCATCATCAGCAGAAACCGCCTGGTGCTCATCCTCATCATCCTCCATGTGGTCACGGTATGTCATGGTCATCGCTGTGGTTGTCGTCGCCGCTGTGTCATTGTGATGATTCTCGCAGCCAAGTGGAGCGCAGGGTTGGGGAATGGGCTGGGGTCGGGGCTGGGACCAACCAACATGAGTCCCGAACTCGTTGATGTTCTGGTGGCAGTGCATGTTGAAGTTGTCCCAAGTCAGCAAATATTGTGGGTCATGGATAGTCATGGATCATTCATGGATCAAAAAGTTGATGAGCCAATGGTCAATGATGCTTAGCAGGGGCTGCTCATGGCGACCTTTTCCTCCGGGCAGCGAAGCTGTCGCAGCCGTCGAAGCCTGCACCTGCCCACTGCGGAGGGTTTGCAACTGGGCAGCCCTCGCGCGGAACGGCGACGCAGCTACGACTGCCTCGATGCCACGGAGCGGAACGGTAGGGGCACTGGGTGGCTGGATGAGTGGCGCTTTCCCATCCACAATGAGGAGGCGTAACTTGGCCCAGGTGATGTGGAAAGGGGGGCCAGTCAGTACACCTTAGCAACTCTTTTTTTTTTGGGTCTGGGGGGCAGGTACGTAATGAATAACTGTTCATATGAATTGTACTTTTATCAGGTACTTGTAGTATACACGGTTGACGATGTTAGAGATCATGGTCTTGGGCAAACGGCTGTTTGTTCACTATTTGGCGCCTTTGCCTGACTTTTAAGGATGTGTTTTTCTGCGTTAAGTTTTGTCCCACTGGTTGTTTCAGTCAATTCTTCCCCGTCATATGTCGCAGTAACTATTAATTAAGCATCAACCCTTTTGTGTCACATTCGTTCAAGGGCATCCTTTTATTGCTGGCCCGGTGCAAAGCGAAGGACTTCGCACGCAGATGCGAAGCTGCAAGACATATTGTGAACCCTGAAGCTGTTTGAGTTCCCCCAAAAATGATCGAGAATGTCCGGATTTCCGACTAAACCCGTGGATTTCTGGTCCCGTGGCTTCACCCACTTAGGCACGCCGCATGGACTGCCAGAGGCCGGCAGCAATGGCTTCAAGGAGTTCAGAACTCCGGTGGTTTTGGCAAGTGGCTGCTGGATGGCCTAGGATTGGAAGGTGTGGATTGGGGGGAAGGAACCCCAGCCATGTGAAAAGCTCGTGCTTTTGAAAGTCATTTGAGCGTTTAAGAGGTGCAGAGTGGGGAATTTTTTAGCTGGGGCTTTGAGGTGGCGCAGATACACAACTGCAGAGCCGCATTTGGAAAGGACATGAAAGGACTCCTTGATCCAAATTTCATGGGTCCTATCGACTTTCAGCTGACCAGCCAGCCCTGAACCCCCAGAACCAATGATCCCATCCTCGTTGATCTCCAGATCCACCAGGCATGGATGACAAGAGGTACCTCCTGGGCCTTCGTTTTGGCGCTGGTGTGGCGCTGCTGCATAGCAGCACCGAGGGCTCAGAGGAAGAGAGAAAAACCTGGAGAAAACGGAAGCAGATTGCGGAGGACCGGCGTGCAGCTGAGCTGCTGGTGTTGTCGCGGCACTGTTGTTGTTCTTGTTCTTGTTCTGGTGGTGGTGGTGGGTTTCTTCAGGTTTTGAGCTGTGTTTGTGTTTGTGTGTGTGTGTGTGTGTGACGCTGGTTCCTTTCTTTGTTGCTACTCTTGGTGTTCTATTGTGACAGCATTTCCAGAAAGTCATTATTTTTAAAGCATCGCCGTTGGCAATTTGCACCAGGCATGTTTCAGTGTTAGGATCATCCTTGATGCCCCTGACATTTTTGATCACCGCTTTTCTGTTCTTATAGTTGGCTAGGACCATTCCTGCCTTTGTTGTGGTTGCTTCAGGTGCCTCGCACATTTTTGCAGCTTGCCTTTAGCTTACATAGCCAAACATATACAGAGAGCGAGAGAGAGAGAGATAGGGAGATCGAGACTGTCTCTCTTAATGGATGTTGCCACATCCCCACCCAGCAAATCATTCCCTACCAAGATCTACCAAGCACATATATTTGTCAGTCTCCACCTGCCTGCCTCACCACCTGGCTGATCCTCTTTGCTTGGTCGTGGCACATGGTGGTCCAAGCTTTCCTCGCGGGTACCCTCAACAAGTTGAAAGCTTCTTCCTACTTCTTCAATTGATTTCAATCCATCATTATCCATCGTTTGAAATCTGATCATCTCCATCCTGAGACTGAGATTGTCGCGCCTCAGGAGATTGAAAAAGATCTGCCTCGAACATTTCCTGGACATCCCTATGAAGCTGAGATGGTGGCTTCCTCACGTGACATTGTGCGCATGCTCTGCTGTGCTCGAAATGCCGCTCGTCCAAGTCTTGCTCATATGACCCTGTCTCCAACCCCCTGCCTCAACGATCTCCTGCACTTTAGGATTTAGTCATGTCGTGGCAGTGTGGCATAGTTCTGGGCATTCAGAATCTCAACTGAGAATTGGTTGTGTATTGTGGAGGGTGGCGCCAACAATTATCAACTTCAACCCGGAATATGTCGATATAGCGACGGACTGAAACATAGAATGTCCATTTCGAAATTCGCCACCACCGACGAAAAGTTTTTTCGCGTTTTGAGCACTTTTTTGTTGGGACATCATCAACTTATGCGATATACGCGAAAGATTGACACACTTAGAATGTACCAAACTTGGGCCAAAACGTCGGTCGATCATTACAAGCCGGCGATTTGCGTCGGTCTTTCGTCGGTACCTACGCTTAGAATGCATGGAAATCAAAAGAAATACCCTAAATTTACATGTTTCCACACTTAGAATGTGGGTGCACGCATCCGTCCATCGCCGCTCATTCTGCTCATCCAGGCAAACCATGTCGCAAAAACAGCTAAAATGCTGCAGGGGATGGCCTGTTTTGAACACCATCGTTGAGACAAGAACCAGCATGAACCAACAACCAAAGAGAGACTTCATCAACCATTAGACTACGATTTGACAAAATGAGCAAGATAGGTAGCCCTGGTGAAGTACCGGGGTGCATCACTTTTCTTGGGGTATGTCTCAAGCTGATAGCGGTGTAGCTATGGAGCAAGTGAGACAGTCAATGCTATCTGATCCGCCGCCAGGCCAGGTTTTGAAGCCAAAAGTTCTCACGTTAACTATATATATATATATATGCATATATGAATTTGGCCTCAAGTTATTCTTCCATGAAGGTTTTCACCCCTGAAACAGGCGCGTCTACATCCGCTCCGGAAGTTGACGAACTACCAGAACCGCCAGTTCCACCCCTTATGCCGCCACCAAGCCCTACACCACTTGATGCAGATGTTGATGCATGCGTGGAAAGCGCACTTGATGGCGATGATGGGAAAGGGGGTAGCACGAAACCAACAGCTGAAGAAGTACTGCCATCAAGCATCAAAGCTCAGAAATCTCAGCATCCTGGCTTAATTTCTAACATTTTTGAATATGTATAATGCCCGCGCAGTCCCCTAAAAACTACAAGAACGCTTGAACTGGCTAGAACCATATGTGTATATTCAAAGTGCATAGTTGCATGTGTCCTTTCCCCAAGTAAGCGCATTACCCACTACAGCGCACAGGTACGTGGTCACTCGACTGGGTTCGCAGCGCAAGTTCACGCGCCTTTTCTATAGTGACATGGACTTGGCCAAGATAGCAGCTGTGGAGTTCAACAAGGTGACAATTCGAATGCTGACAGAGTTTGATTCTCGAAAACCAAAGGCCCGGCAGGGGGACATTCTAAGTGTGCAAACATGCATGTACAGAACATATTCCAAGCATACTTAGATGAACACCCACATGTATATAAATACATTGTTCTATTTGACATGGAAGAATCATAAACTGCCATCTTTTTCCGGTGATCAGTAAGTTACTTAGATCAAAACAAGGAGAGAAACAAGTCGATCACTGAGAATGCTGACAGACTTCAATGTTCGAAAACCAAAGGTCGGACACGGGGACATTCTAAGTGTGCAAGCATGCATGTACAGAACATGTTCGAAGTACCTCGCTGCACACCCGCGTGGATATACATCATTGAGCGTTGTGTTTGATTTACAGGGAATATTCACAAATTGTCAACGTCCTTTTGGGATCAATAATTCTGCAAAACAACACCAGGAAAGAAAAGAATGGATCGAAGGTGAGAAAATGGTCCTGACCGGCAAAAAACTGGAAGATCAGAAGAATTGCATGATCAAACTATGTTGCGAAGGGAAGGTTGCTTCAGTGGAATCTCGATTGCTTCGTGTGTTTGCCCCTTCGGATCGGTGCACAATCTTGTGCAAGAAGGATGTGAAAGATTTCACCGGCACTTTCGACACTGGCAAGGAGCAAATCACCAAAACCTTCCAGTCTTTGCAACTATGCATTGCGTGGTTGCAAAGGAAAGAAAAGGAATTTCCAAAAATGGTTGCATCAAAAGCGTCTTCCTCTTCCAAGGATCATGTTTCTCAATTGATTTTGATTCAAGATTTTGTGCATTCCCGATTCATCTCAAGTATCATTGTTCTAAACTGTGATATTCAGAACCCTCTCTCTAAATGTAAGAATGTATACAAAGAAAAATATTGCATTTGTAAATATGCTCTACATTTTTTGATGATATTTCATGCCACATTCTAAGTGTTGTTTTGCCTGGCATTTGAGGCTGTGGTGGCACTACAGCAGGCATGCGCTAAAGAGGGTCAGAGCATTCATTGGATAGCGGCTGCTCATGGGGAGGGCGGCCATGAGGATTTGAAAAAAAGTGAAGACATTACTGCGAACCTCTTGGTTCCAACCAAAGTTTCTTCACCATCACTCCCGACTTCCAAGATCTCCCTTCTGAGAGCAGGGGTCCTTTCGTTCCAGACATGGGCCATGAGGTATGACAAGCTGTTTGGTCTAGTGCTTGCTTCTGCTGATAAGAACCGCATCTCTTGCAAGAGCATTATTGTTGGCCATAGCTTCAACGATCTTATGTGCGACCATCGGATCAAAACGGTTTGTACTACACATGACCTCGTGATTGTCGGTGTGATGTTTGCTGGAAACGCAGAGAACCAAGAGAGCATTGAGCTGGCAAGATCGTGCACACAATCCATTCTGGAATCCGGTGCAGAATGTGCACTGTGCGTTTATGTGCCTGGGTTCCTATTGCTGTCAAACGCAGTACATCTTCAACCGTTGGTTGTATATGGGCCCCTGGATTTACAACATATGTTTGAATGGTTGTATCTATATAAAATGTGTTTATATATTCATAGTTTCTATAAGTATGTGTGTTCTGGCGGTACTATGGTAGCTACATTCTATGTGTACAAAAGTGTACAAAAAAAGGACGTTTTACAATGTGCTGACAATCCGAGGTTGATCCACAACATCCAGGATCGTTTTCCATGGTGGAAACAGTTGATGCAAGTGAAGCATTGGGTGCAGTGCAGCCATCTTTCAGTCATGCTCGCAGCAAAGTTGCTACGATCTGCTGGGCGAAGAACCTACTTCAATCAAACAGGGCCCGGCTCTATGCCCAAGTGGTGGATGCCGTGGTGACTCACAACAAAAACAGGGCATTTGAGACCATGTTGAACACGAAGATAGCTTTCAAGGTCATTCACATACCGGGGGACGGGCGTTGCGGTTGGCGCAGCATCCTCGCTTCAGAGGATGTGCAGAGCTTTATCAAAATTCCCAGGAGTCCACTACAATCAGTTTCCATTGTTTTTGCTCTTGTTGCCGCATTCAACAGATTTAATGGTAGAAGGGGTTGGACAATATATTGATATATATATATATATTGTATACAGACATTATTTTACCCGACTATATTTATATATATATATACTCGGCTTCACTGGACACATTCTATGTGTACAATCAAGCTGCCATCCCTGCAGGAATACTGCTCACTACCCAGTGAATCCTCGGATGAATGAAGTCGAGATCTTAGAGTCGAAGGAGCTATGCAACAGCGTCTGCAGCTGGTTCGCAATGTATGTAGGGTTCCATGTTTCTGAAACGTGCTCAAAACGCGAAAAAACTTTTCGTCGGTGGTGGCGAATTTCGAAATGGACATTCTATGTTTCAGTCCGTCACTATATATAATTACTATACATCTACATACGCACATATGTAGGGGTTGCCAAGCAGCAAACAGGTACTGAAGCTTTGAGCAAATTTGGACACCTGGACCACCTGGAGGTGGCGATTCGGCGAGTCCAGCAAGAAGGGTCATTCGAGATTGAGGACATATCATGGATTGCTGCCACCATGAATATTGCAATTCGATTGACTATTCACCCGGATACATTTAAGTTTCTCGAAACAGATGTCCCCGACTTTCGATCAGACATGCTTTTTGGACAGCATCGCTCTCCATCTGCCCATTTACTGTTTTCTTGGGAAAACGCTGCTGCCGGCAAACCTCGTAAATTTGGCCACTACGACGTGCTGACCCCATCCAGCCCAGAGTTATTCTGCATGCATCTGACTTCTGACGATGCTTGGATAGGCATGACTTCACATATTTTTTCAGCATAGAATACATCTTTCTGCGCATATACAAATATGTAGGTAGATGAATAAATAAATATGCGTATATGTATGTATATATGTTTTTATCCTTCAATACAAATTTGAGGGCTACGATGAGTTCATTCATCGCAGCATTCGAAATCCACTGAGGAATCCTGTCCAAGGGCACCGGCACGTCTCCAGTTGGCTGAGGACTCGTTTTTAAGGTTGGCTGTTAGAGGATTGTTCAGTTTTGTGGCTCACGTTAGAGGGTGTGTTTAGAGGATTGTTCAAGGTTAGCTACACTTAGAATGTGGTTCACGAAGACCATTCTGATCTGTTGTCAACCCAACTAATCAACCACAGCCTGAAGATCTATACTCATGGCCCAGACCATTGGCCGCCACGCTTCAGGAGCAGCCACCAAAGCCGGCTAAAGTGATTGAAGAGCTGGCTCTTGCCGACAAACCCAAGGTGCCCATGGGAAGTTCATACAATATCACGGTAATTTTAACATTCTTTTTTGGCAGGGGATAATGTGGCTGTCCATCTCAAATGGTATCAGTTTTAAGACACTTAGAATGTGGGTACGGATGCTAGGTATTGTATGGTCCTGCAGCCTCCCAATTTATGCATATTAGAAAACACAAGGTAGATTTAAAATAGATGAAATGTATATATACATCTACTAGCTATTGACCGCCACGCTTCAGGAGCAGCCATCTCCGGTGGAAGCGAGTGGACAGCTTGCTTCTGAAGAGAATCCCGAGGTGCCTATGGGAAGTTCATATGATATCACAGTGGTTTTCAAGAGTTTTGAGTCTTTGATGGAAGGATATGATCAGGCATTGAATTCATCGAAAATAAGTAATTATCAGCCTATCCACACTTAGAAAGCAGTCCCTGGTGCAACTAGGTAGCTCATGGTGTTGTATCCTCCCAACCTATCTACATAGTTGGCCATTATATAACCGCCACGCTTCAGGAGCAGCCATCGCCCGTTGTAGCGACTGGAGCGCTGGCTTCTGAAGAGAAACCCGAGGTGCCCATGGGATTTTTGACAACTTTTGTGGTGGGGGATAATGTGGCTGTACATCTCAAACGGTAGCAGTTTTAAAGACACTTAGAATGTGGGTACCGATGCTATGTATGGTATGGTTCTGCAGCCTCCCAATTTATGCATATTAGAAAACAAAGGATAGATTTAACATCTATGAAATGTATCTAATAGCCATTGACCGCCACGCTTCAGGAGCAGCCAACAACGGTGGAAGCGAGTGGAAAGCTTGCTTCTGAAGAGAATCACGAGGTGCCTATGGGAAGTTCATATGATATCACAGTGGTTTTCAAGAGTTTTGAGTCTTTGATGGAAGGATATGATCAGGCATTGAATTCATCGAAAATAAGTAATTATCAGCCTATCCACACTTAGAAAGCAGTCCCTGGTGCAACTAGGTAGCTCATGGTGTTGTATCCTCCCAACCTATCTACATAGTTGGCCATTATATACCCGCCACGCTTCAGGAGCAGCCATCGCCCGTTGTAGCGACTGGAGCGCTGGCTTCTGAAGAGAAACCCGAGGTGCCCATGGGATGTTTGACAACTTTTATGGTGGGGGATAATGTGGCTGTACATCTCAAACGGTAGCAGTTTTAAAGACACTTAGAATGTGGGTACGGATGCTAGGTATTGTATGGTTCTGCAGCCTCCCAATTTATGCATAGAAAACAAAGGATAGATTTAACATCTATGAAATGTATCTAATGGCCATTGACCGCCACGCTTCAGGAGCAGCCATCAACGGTGGAAGCGAGTGGACAGCTTGCTTCTGAAGAGAAACCCGAGGTGCCTATGGGAAGTTCATATGACATCACGGAAATTTTGACATTTTTTTGGGTAGGGGATAATGTGGCTGTACATCTCAAACGGTAGCAGTTTTAAAGACACTTAGAATGTGGGTACGGATGCTAGGGATTGTATGGTTCTGCAGCCTCCCAATTTATGCATATTAGAAAACAAAGGATAGATTTAACATCTATGAAATATATCTAATGGCCATTGACCGTCACGCTTCAGGAGCAGCCATCACCGGTGGAAGCGAGTGGACAGCTTGCTTCTGAAGAGAAACCCGAGGTGCCTATGGGATGTTTGAGAACTTTTATGGTGGGGGATAATGTGGCTGTACATCTCAAACAGTAGCAGTTTTAAAGACACTTAGAATGTGGGTACGGATGCTAGGTATTGTATGGTTCTGCAGCCTCCCAATTTATGCATATTAGAAAACAGAGGATAGATTTAACATCTATGAAATGTATCTAATGGCCATTGACCGCCACGCTTCAGGAGCAGCCATCAACGGTGGAAGCGAATGCAGAGCTTGCTTTTGAAGAGAAGACCGAGGAATCCATGACGTCGGGGCGGTTTTCGAGACTTTGTTTATGGTGGGAACCTGGTGGGAGATAATGGGGTCGTACATAGAAGATGGGCATCTGTTGGACCACACTTAGAATGTGTGTGTGTGTGTGACTAGTAACTAGTTCTTGTATGGCACTGTAACCTCCCAACTTATGAATGCATGTATAAATAAATATATAGATGTTTATGCGACATCCAGGTCGTTTTCAAGACTTTTTTTGGTAGGAGATGATGAGGCTGTATATAGATAAAAAATGGGTATGGGTATCAGTGGATCCACACTTAGAATGTGCTTCCCAACGCAACTAGGTGTTGTATGACATTGCATGTTGACCCCGACGCTTCAGGAGCAGGCATCAAAGGTTGAAGGGAACGAAGAACCTGCTTCTGCAGACATACCCGAGGTGCCCATGGGATGTTTATGGGACATCCAGGTGGGTTTTGAAGGGGGGAGATAATGGGGTTGTACATAGAAAACCGGTATTTATATAGTGGCATCAGTGGATACACACTTAGAATGGTATTGTAGCCACTGTAGCCTCCCAATTTTTGCAGTGTAAATTTGATAATGGCCATTGGCTTTTGACCGCCACGCTTCAGGTGCATCCATCAAAGCAGCCTGAAGCGACTGTGGAGGTTGCCCTTGCAGAAGTACCCGAGGTGCCCATGGGATGTTTATGCGACATCCAGGTCGTTTTCAAGACTTTTTTTGGTAGGAGATGATGAGGCTGTATATAGATAAAAAATGGGTATGGGTATCAGTGGATCCACACTTAGAATGTGCTTCCCAACGCAACTAGGTGTTGTATGACATTGCATGTTGACCCCGACGCTTCAGGAGCAGGCATCAAAGGTTGAAGGGAACGAAGAACCTGCTTCTGCAGACATACCCGAGGTGCCCATGGGATGTTTATGGGACATCCAGGTGGGTTTTGAAGGGGGGAGATGATGGGGTTGTACATAGAAAATTGATATTATATATATATATATAAAGGTCTTTGCTTTAGACTCGAGGCCCTCTCTCTTCAGACTCTCGTCTTATCTCTATCTTCACACTGCCGTTCCATACTCTATACTTTACTCTATACTCTACACTCACGTTCTCTATATTGTACCGATTTCTTTTCTCTATATACACTCATAATTCTGGATTCGGGGAAATGGGATGAAACATGCTGACCTTGCTGGAACAATGCAGCATTGCAATCTTGGCATTTTCAGATCGCTTTTGTCAGTTTAAATCCTGGACTGAACATTGCTCTTTTTGTCTTCTAGATTGCTGCTTGGCTCAAGTCCCCACTATTCCACTTTTGTTTCAACAATGGCAGTGGGAGGTGCCAAGGGCCCCAAGAGTCCCAAGACTCCTCAGCGTCGATCCCCCGCTCAGAGCCCCAAGACCCCCAAAGCTCCCATCAAGGGTCAGGGTGCCAAGAGCCCCCAGACGCCTGCAAAGACTTCTCCTATGAAGTCTTCTATGAAGGCTTCACCCTTGCGTGGGCAGTCCAAGGTCAAATGCACTGCTATGAAGAAGACACCTGAGAAGGGCATGAAGCGCATTGCACGTCACCTCGAGAAAACAACCCAAGAGGGGAACGTTTTGGTGCTTGAGCATGGCAAGGGAAAGAACAAAGCCACTGTCCGCTTGATGGATGGAGGTGTCATGGACATTGAAGTCCCGGTTGGCATGCGACTCCATGAGGAAGGATTGTATTGGATCCAGTTTCGTGCATTCAAGGATGCTACTGATCCTGAAGCTTCAGGCGAGCCACAGGCACTCCTGACCAAGTCAACCTTCCTTTCAAAAGCCTTTGATTGAGGTCTCGTTGATTGACGTTGTCTTGGGCCAAACCAACCCACTGATGAGTGGCACAAGTTTTGTAGATGCTGACTCGATTTTGGTACGAGGGCACCCCTGGTGCAATTGTGTGGCATGTGTTTGTGTTTCATTCATTGAAACATCAGATTTTCATATCAACAAATTGGTGATTCTGACACGTTGGTCGTTTATCCATATCATTTATGCACTGGGTGCTCTGGGCCCGGCCAACAGCATCGTTGCAAAGCTAGCACAGTGTATTGTGCTCTTTTGTCCGTGTGCGCGAAGTAAAGTGCTACATTTAATTGCTGGTGCGAAATCAAAGTCAAAAGCATTGATCAATCATAAGCCAACAGTGGTTCTGTGTATGCCCATATGTTTTTAATCATTTAATGCTTGCATATGTGTTTGAGTACGTTTGCTCGCAGTCGCCAGCCAGTTGGTAGAGAGAATCAATTTTTCAAAAACCGCTCAAGACCAATCGCTGCCATGCGACAAAATGGCAAGAGGTGGTGTTGAGGACCCTTTTTTTGGTGGGATCATGGGGCTCTGCATATATAGAAGATTGTGTTAGTTTATTGACACTTGGAATGTGTGTCCCAATGCAGCTAGGTAGCATATGAATCCTCCCAGCCTATCTTTCTAGTTGGCCATTGACCGCCACGCTTCAGGTGCATCCATCAAAGCAGCCTGAAGCGACTGCGGAGGTTGCTCCTGCAGACGTACCCGAGGTGCCCATGGGATGTTTATGCGACATCCAGGTCGTTTTCAAGACTTTTTCTTGGTAGGAGATGGTAGGAGATGATGAGGCTGTAGATAAAAAAATGAGTATGGGTATCAGTGGATCCACACTTAGAATGTGCTTCCCAACGCAACTAGGTGTTGTATGACATTGCATGTTGACCCCGACGCTTCAGGAGCAGGCATCAAAGGTTGAAGGGAACGAAGAACTTGCTTCTGCAGACATACCCGAGGTGCCCATGGGATGTTTATGGAACATCCAGTTGGGTTTTGAAGGGGGGAGATGATGGGGTTGAACATAGAAAACGGGTATTTATATAGTGGCATCAGGATACACACTTAGAATGGTATTGTAGCCACTGTAGCCCCCCAATTTTTGCAGTGTAAATTTGATAATGGCCATTGGCTTTTGACCGCCGCGCTTCAGGTGCATCCATCAAAGCAGCCTGAAGCGACTGTGGAGGTTGCTCTTGCAGAAGTACCCGAGGTGCCCATGGGATGTTTATGCGACATCCAGGTCGTTTTCAAGACTTTTTCTTGGTAGGAGATGGTAGGAGATGATGAGGCTGTAGATAAAAAAATGAGTATGGGTATCAGTGGATCCACACTTAGAATGTGCTTCCCAACGCAACTAGGTGTTTTATGGTCAATTCAGTTTCAAATTCCTTAGCTTGATTATCAACATCAATGCTTACGCAATCTTCAGATTGTGGGATCAAGTAGACAATTCTTTCGGCTTTTCACAAAGCGTCGTGCTTTGCAGCCATGGTGATGTTGTCCTTCAGCCTTCTTTGGATGACCTTGTCCAACGCAGTGGCTACTGGAAGTCTTTCTGCAGAGCCTGTTGGTCACACATTTGCTTTCGAAAGCCTCATGCTTGTTTTGCTGACCTTGTTTGCGTCTACTTGCTTCTTGCTTTTCCAAAGACGCTCGGGGGAGAAGAACGAGAAGGTGACCATTCGTGTAGCAGATGTTGGTATCCAATGTGATTTGAATCCATACGTGTACACCGCCGCAGCTGACCCAGCTCCAATTGAAATCTACACTGCTCCTAGCGGTACACGTTGGCACAAGAACAAGTATTGTTATCATTTAAAGCACTCAGCCCATGTCAGCAAATTGACACCATGCTCGCACTGCTCTCCTTAGATGAGCTTTGTAGATGGCTTTGAAGACGGGGTACCACCATTGTGGCTTCACATCGTTGTACAGCAGGAGTTCATCTCGAGGTTTGCAGGCAAAAATTGCGGCCGCTGTCACTGGTATGTCACTTTCCCAACAAAAATATAGAAAGAACGTTACATGTATATAGAGAATATTCATCATCAATCACATATTTGGGCAAGCAGGGTGCACTACAAACAGCTTGTGGGTTCAACACTTAGAATGGGGAGGGTTGCGGAAGGAGAATAGACAACGCAAGGCAAACACGGAAACTGAGAGAAAGAGTGGTAAAGTGGGGGAAGAATCCAGCGGTCTTCCTAGTGGTCTTGGTTATATACAATCTTATCCTTGTTGATAATTACCCCATTATGTATTCATATTTGCATACAACGGGGCTATATAATATATAGGAAATGTTGTATAATGTTGTCCCATGGTTGTTGGCTACTAGCCCATTGATTGTTACGAAATCCCGATGATTTTGGGAAATTTTGTTGATTTGCTGGTGGTTCATTATCCAATTTCTGGTGGCTATCTGGCCATTGGTGATGAATATTGCATCACTTCACTTCAATGGTGGCCCCAATACTTTGTTTAGCTGCTGGGGGATACACATAGAATGTGGTCTATTTGCCTTTGCCATGTCCTTTTCCCAACTGTCCTGCAAAACATGCATGAGATCCAGATACCAAGCAGGCAAGCAACCGGTTATGAGAATGATTTCCCTTCAGGGACCAGAGAAATCAATGCCATTCTATTCATACACTGTGTGCATCTATTTTCTGAAACATATGCATACACCACACATTTTTACAATTCAGCAACATATGATAGCCAAAAAAACAATATATATATATATATACATATGTATATAATATAGTTATTTGATGCTTATATAATGACTAATACCTGGTGCGTATATATTCATCTCATTTCCCACCCTGGGCCAGGTGCCAGCAAGAGCACCAGCTGCTGAAC
>VSDK01007050.1:111957-128265 GCA_009767595.1 Symbiodinium kawagutii | reverse complement strand
AAGTGGAAGAGGAATCCAATTATTTTCCCGTTGGGTGGTGGTGACTATATGATATTTTCTCAAAATAGGGAACCCCCAAAACGGTTGGTGGACAATCATAAATGTTTTTACAATATTGGATGGCCTGGGGGTCTCCTATTTTGAGAAACCATCATATGTTATTTGAACCGGACATAGATTGAAATAAACAACCAAACATGTTGTCCAATTGTTGTTGGCCTCTAGCCCACTGATGGTTTTAATTTTTCCAGGGTTTGAAGGAAACTATCCATTAATGGCCCTATATACCTATTTTTATACATATGTATATATATATATTTTATATTATTCATTTGCGTGCGATGGTGGTCATTCAAATCAATTCCATGGTCCATACCTCATTTGTGTTGGCTATCTTACATTGATGATGATTCTTACTGCGTCAATTCTTTGGTGGCCCCAAGCTCTGTTTAGCTGCTGAAGGATACACATAGAATGTGGTCTATGCGTTTGCGTTTTCTCGGGTCCTTTTCCCAACTATGGTTCTAGAAACATCAATCAAAACAAAATAGCCAAGGTTGTTTTTTTACCATATGTTTTGAATATTATGTATAGTTGTTGATGGCTATTGATGGCTCTTGGTATGTCATGGATGGTGGGTCATGGTAAGCATTTTATCCATGGGGGTCAAGTACCCCATGTTTGGTGACTATCCTGCATTCATGATGATTCTTACAGCATCAGTGGAATGGTGACCCAATGCTCTATTTAGCTGCTGCGGGTACACATAGAATGTGCGCCCGTAAAATGGTTTCCCATACCATTTGGGGGCTACCGATTATATATTGGGACACCATGCCAGCCATGCAATGCTGCTTATATAGTTGGTTAAACCACAGGCAAACCATTAGAAAACCACGGCCAAAAAATCATATGCATATAAGATTATATATGTATAAAAAAACATATCCACAGAACTGGGTTCACCTACTAAAAATACGTTTCTGCTGGCTAGCTTAATGTCGGTTGCGTACGGTAAAGAATTGTCTATATAGATATATATGCTTGATAACGGTGACGTGCTGTCCTAGACATATCAGACCAACCCTGCAGGAAATGATGGAGCGTGCGATCAACCTGATTAAGACTGCCAAGGAAAAGAATGGGAAACCAGGGCACTTCTGTGGTCTGCTGGTTCGTGCTCGTTATGCTAATCTATTCCTCGCACCAGAAGATGAAAGAAAATCCTACGAGATCCGATCCAGCAATGTCGTCTTCCTATCAGAAGGAGACAGAATTGTCCTTCTTAGCATGGATTCTGGTGAACGGCATGCAATCGCTGTGCTTGAATATCAGGGTTCTCAAAAGATTAAGAAGTCTTTGCTGCACAAATTTTACCATTTGCACCGGGTGGGAGCTGATGATTTGGCAGAGATTTGTGCAAATTGGCCCAATGAATACTGCTATGCTTGGCACTTTGAACTTGTGGAAGCTTTTGCCTCCCCAATCAAGATCTCAGGGGGGGCGGGGTGCCAAGTTTGGCAATACATTGACATCACGCGGCTGAATGAGGACCGAGGGCAAAATGGCTTCAAATTCACTATATATATATAGCGCATTTGACATCATTTGACCACATATGTTGGTCAAACAGGTAATCTTACTCTGATTTTTAGTGCTATAAAGGCTATATAATGGATGGTTCTGTGTGTTTTTCCTGGGGATACAATACATGCATTCTAAGTGTTCAAACCTACAGGACAACTCGATGCATTGGAGATCATCCAGTAGTTCCACCGTTACAAGTTCAGATGACACGTTGGCACCTTCAACAGGTGGGTTGAAACGATTACCGAGTGGGAATGTGATCAACCGTGAAAGCGACTCGAAAAGACAACGGACGATGGAAAGTGTAAGCACTGACACTGCTCCATTGGCTCCATTGGTGGACATTTTTGGACATGACCATGTAGAGGAGGAGGAACTTCCCGCCCTCCGAGACCTAGTGGTCAACGGTGGAAAAGCCATCTTCATGCAGGAAATCGAATGGGAGTTGTTGAACAAGAATGCCACGGGCTTTCTGAGGTCATTTCATCTTAGAGGTGGAACACAAAAAATCATTGCAGTGATTCGTTCTGGACAGGTTTCCAAAGTTCATGGATTCTTGGAAATCAAGAAATGCGAAAACTGCACCAACGTGTTCAAGGCTGCCAAGGACCTGCCAAACATGTATTCAACCGCCTACCTGAAATCTTTGCAACAGACCAAGAATGTGGCATTTTGGAAGGTTGGCGAAGTTGTAGCCCTTGATGAACCAGTTGAAATCCCGCTAGGTGGGAAGTGGAGGCCCCGGACTTTCAGAATCTCAATTTTCGATTCTCATTCAGGATGCAAGAAGGGGCCAAATCGTCAACACTTACAAGACGTAGCACAATTCTACTTTGGCAGACTTTCCCAGCTATCATCTTCACAGTTGATGAAGGGGGCACAAAGCGCAGACCATAAAATAATCAGAGTGGGCACAACCTGCAGTGGGTCAGATATTTGCGTGACGGCCCTGGGGGAATGCATCAAATTCCTGAACACACAGTATGGTACCAGTATCCAACTGGTCCACGTTTTCAGCTGCGAGATAGACCGTCGCAAGCGAGACCTCATCTTGGTACAGAATCCAAATGTTCAGCATCTTTTTGACGATGTCCATGTCTTCACAACTGGACGTGGCTTTTGCCACAAATGTGGAATCGAACATTCTACTGACCAATCTTTGCTCAACATCGATGTATTTCTTTGCGGGCCCTCTTGTAAGGATTTGTCAACACTGAACAATGAACGCCAATCCTTTGGAAACCCTTATGAAGACACTGGCTCTGACGAGTTGGAAGATGACGAGTGGGCTGGGACAAGCGGCCCCACATACAAACAAGGATTCAAAACAGTACCTTGCCAACACTTAGAATGTGGTCCTTTTCAACTGGTTCATTTCACAATTGTTCCAAAAGATAAGATATCTATATATATATATATACATAGATTTCATTTGTTTTGACATTGTCCACACATGTGTATATTCTGTAGGTTTTTCCTCGTGCATGTATACACATACTATGCACTCGCCCAACTATACGACATATACATATATATATATATATGTAAATATATTTATATACATATGTACATGTTTCACAGGTAGGTATATGCATATATACACATTCATCTACGTATGCATACATGTATGTATCTTGAATAAGAATCACATTTCCAACTAAGGTGGTGGCAAATCTGGGGCCTCCTTTAGTGATCTACGAGAATGTTCGTGGTGCGACACTGTCAACCAAGCGTGAAGATGGCACCCGAAACGAGCCAGCGATTTCAGTGACTTGTTGGAAGTGCTGCTGCAAATGGTTGCAGGTGTATCTCACTCTCATGTAAATTCTGCGAGCCTAATAGTAATATATATAGCCACTGATGTTAAAGCACAGATTATATATATATATATATATGTAAAATACGTACATACACAAACCTGTCCACACCTGTTCCGTGTATTCTGTCACAATGTCTCATTTTGTGAACCTATCAGGTTGTGGAAAAGGATTTGAAGCAACTGGGATATACCTTCGCGCTTTGCCTGCAATCAGAAATTCAGATTTTGAAGTTTTGGTGGAGACCTTTGACCATTGGCTGAAACCTTGTTCCCAATCTGTTTCTGTCCCGTTGTTGTTGGCTGCTAGCAAATTCCCAAAATATTTTCGGGTATATATATAAATTTGTTGATTCTATGGTGGTCCACTACGGCATTTTTGGTGGCTATCTTGCCATTGGTGATGAATATTGCATCACTTCACTTCAATGGTGGCCCCAATGCCCTGTTTAGCTGCTGGGGGATACACATAGAATGTGGTCTATTTGCCTTTGCCATGTCCTTTTCCCAACTGTTATGAGCAAGACGCATGAAATCTAGATATATACCAGGCAGTCCAGCAACTTGGTATCATTTCGTGGACGTAACAACCAGCAACACGGGTGCTTTTGTGAAGCTAGGATTGGACTCTGGTGAGCAGTGACAAGTTTTGCCTTCCTCAGCGAAGAAACCGTGTATGGGGAGTGGGCGTCATGAAGACGGGGGAGCAGAACTACGCTGAGATGAGCAAAGTCTTTCAAGGGGCTATGAAAGAGATGCAAAGTGACTTCCAATTTGACATTGATATCAATTTCCCCGACCTGCCTGAAGAAGACCTCAGGATACAACGACATCAAGACTTGGTAGATAAAGCCTTTCAAAAGACTGCCTGTGACAACATCTTTGTGGATTGCAGTTCAGGGTTGAAATACCTTTCTTTCGGAGAGAAGGTGACTCCTCCCATTGTACCGAGCCATCCTTATTATTCCACCACTTTGAAAAGGTATCTGACGGGCGAAGACTGCTTACAGGCGCAAGGGATGTGGGAATCGTGCTGGACGCCAAAGGCTCTTGAAATGCTATCCAAATCGAAAACGTTTGCTCAAGATATAGCTGGCAATGGATTCAGTACAACTGTGTGCTTGGCAACTACCATGGCTGCTTTCATGATTGGCCCAGAAGCCCTCGGCACCCTTCCAGATCGAAGAGGACTGAAACGTCGATTGAGAGGGAAGCAGACTGCTGATCCTCCTCCTGCTGCTCCACCCAAGTCAGTCAAAAACGGGGAAGGAAATCGATGGTACAAACGAAAGGAGAAGGGGAAGGATTCAAGGGCAAACAGCAAAGGCAAATCGAAGATGCTGACAATATGGGAGAAAGAACAAATGTGCCTTGTTGAGGCAAAGTACATTTTCCATGCGCGCCTTCAGTGTTTGGTTATATTATTATGATTTATTTATAGAGAGAGAGAGACAGAACATTCTATTCATATATATATATATAGAGAGAGAGATCTTTTTAATGCCCGGATACACAATTTCTTCTATGCATGTGAAGGCATGCTAAGTGTTCGTTCCAGCAACTAATGTTGATGGCTCATTGATGGACGATGAATGTTACTTCATTTCATATTAGTTGATGGATGGTGAAATATACAACGGGAAATTCTCAATGATCACCTTTGATGAAATGATATGAAATGTGTATGAAATATGTGCTGGTTAATGGTCCGTTGATTTTTTCTTACACACACATATATATATATACACTTATGCAAGTCAGGAGTTATTTGCTGGTTGATGATTGATTAATCGTAAACTATGGAAAATGATCAGCCCCCCCCAACATTCATTATTCTTGGTCGAGCATTTTGATATATATATATATATAAAGAAAAATCAAATAAATATCAAAAAGATATTCATACCTTTTTATATTCAAGAGTCATTCTAAGTGTTGGTCCCAAAACCCAGTATGAAATGATTTCTGCTGTTCGCGCAAAGGATGGCAGCTTACGAAAAGGCGAAGGCCGATGGCAGTCCCAATCCGGCAGCTGCCTGTAAAGGCATGGCTGGGTTCTTTCGTTGTTGCATCTACAAATGGGCAAAAATCAGAACGACCCAACACTGGAAGCTGTTATGCGCCAATTCACCACGACTGGCCAAATCTTTCAAAGAATTGCCAAACAGCGTTCGAACAGCAATTGGCCTCCAGCCAAAATTCGCTCATCGCAAAAGTCGACACACTTCAGATGAAGAATCCACATCAATCCTCCCCAAGCCTTTCCAGGATGCAGTTGCAGAGACTGTGGTTCCTTTCCTTGAGAACATCATACATGTTTTTGATGTTTTTGAATTTCTGTGTATGTATGTGGGTAATTGTGGGTATGTGTACTCAAATAGATCAAATGACATGTTGGGAAAACAATGAAAATGCTTATATATATACAGATTTTGTTTTCCATGCCGTGAGGGTTCTGTATTCTAACTGTTTTTTCCCAACTTGCAGCGTTCGTTTCAAGCCCTCATCGTCATGTCAAGGCTGAGCGCATTGAACTTGGAGAGCATGTTGGATATGGATACGTGAAGGACGTGCTCAAAGTTGCAATCGATCAGTGGAATCACTGCATTGATCACATCAGAAATCATTTTTCCAAACCAGAAGTCTTGCTGCAGCAGGTGGAAAATCAGGCTCGTGATGTCAAAAACGAGAGAGAGATTGTGAACATCGTGAAGGAGGCAAACGGCGTCACAGGCAACCCCATCTTTCGCAAGATTGTGCTCAAAGAAACCGATGGGGCTTTCATGAAACTCGATATGTGACTTTGTGCTGCTGTTTCTTCTATGTAATGCATATTTTCTTCATGGTCGCACTCAGCCACCACATATGTATCTACGCGCCTGTGCAAACTGGAGCGTTCCAAGTGTAAATACTCAATTTGAAACTGATGACCGATTCTTAAATTCAGAGGATGATTGGGAGAGAGGTATATATATATGTATCTTCACAAATGTAGGTCGTTCTAAGTGTACCCTAGCTTACAACTAATGACATCTTTTGGGAATGAAGAGACTATCAAGTTTTGTGCCTTTTAAAGCTAGGACATTCCAAGTGTACCTCGCTTGCAACTAATGATAGATGTTTGGAATAATTTGACATGAGCTTCGAAACCAGCATCTGAGGAAGCATGCGCAGAGATTGTGCTTGAAAGCTGGACTCCATTCAAGCCACAACAGTAAACCAGGTCGACACTTGGACTACAGCCACCCTGCAATGGAGAGAGTGAGGGAATGGATAGCCATGGAAACTGCAGTTTCCTTCCATCCTCTGCTGGTTGGAAACTTTGACCAGGTCTGGTCAGTTTTGTTCAAGCCGAGACGCACGAACTTGGTCAAGAAGACAGCCTACCACGATGAACATTCAAGAAAGTTGGCTCACAGGAAGCTTCGACATTGCCTGGAGCGTTGTCTTGGTCTCCCACTCAGCGAGGTATTTGGTGATCAGCCAGATGTTGCAGTACGCCATGCGCAGGTTCAAGGAGGACAAGCCGCCAACGTGGCTGTTGAGCAATGGCGGGTGCCTAGAACGTTGTGCACTCTGTCATGGGCAAACGGCGATGTAGGCCGTGGCTGGATCACCGCCAGGGAAGACACACTGACAGAAGCGCAAAGGCTTGAAGCCAACAAGGTGGGGATGGTTGTTGAAAGCTACACTTAGAATGTGGGTCGGGGTACAAGAACAGAAGAGAAAACAATCGAGTTTTCTCTCTTGCCCATGTGTGAAAATACTGGTGTTGATTTGCACATGCACATATAAATACACACGACAAAGGAACATACATACCAAATCGTTGTGTTATTGAAGTTTACCCTTGAAGGAGTTGGCTGAATGGATAGAAATCGGACCACTCCAATCCCGAACACACATATGGAATGGAGATTCGATGCTATGCTACTTAAACTTCCTAGCCGGCGAAGTGCGAGAGAGACGACGACGCTTCAATCTTCCTCACTCGGCACGTTGTCTCATCCTTTGCGATCAGGCATCGCAGCACACCACAAAAAAGTATGAAATTCTGCGCCAGCAGTGGTGCGAGCAGCACAACGTGGCACCCTGGTTCAGGATCAACAAAATTGTATTTGAACTATTTTTCTTGTGTGTGCATTGCACCTGCACCTAGATATAAATGTGTATACATAGTTGAAACAAATGCCTATCTGCGTCATGAACACTTTTACGCCTGATGGTTGTGGGGTTTTGAATTCTTCGGCTGGTCATGATAGAAAAATCGAAGGACATTCTAAGTGTGATGTCGAAATTAATTATATAGATGTATATATTTAGTATGGTTGTCCATGTCCATCAAACTCTGAGGAACTGCTGTCAGGCGAGCACCCCACCTGCCCCATACCGGGCGGGTGGGGTGCCGCCGGCGCTCCAAACGATGGCTTCCATCAGTATGTGCACATGCTTGTTCAAGCGTACAATTCTGTGGTTGTGCAGTGGGGGGACTCATTTGACCTGCGGCAACGACTAGACGAGATGCAGCTGTCCGTTCAGGCCAGCCGCTCCACAAAGTCCCTTGGATCCTCTTTATTTGGAGTGGTGGTGTACAAGCAGTGGAGTAGTAAATAGTATACAGGTAGCATGCAGAATGTAGGTAGTATTGCGACTGTTATTATTTTATATATATATAGATTAAAGCAATGCATTTGCAGGGAGATCCTACACTTAGAATGCAGCAGCAAATGAAATCACACACATGCACGAAACATGGCGCATATATACACATGTGCATCTGTACGCACGCATTGTTCAAAACTATATATATTTGTTCATTTCTAGCTTGGCCCGGTGTTTACCATGATTTTTTAGCTTGCCTGCGTTGACAGCTTCCCTTCATTTGCACCTTCACCTGAGGATCTCTTGGATGGCTACATTTCGCGCTGATGCGTACGCACTGAAAAGCCTGCACAATTTCCAGCCTCTTGGATTGAAAAGGTCTTGGGTAGGTTTTGATATTGGGTTTTCAGTTAAAGCATTTCCAATTATGAATTATTGACTGATGAATGGCTGGTTAATGGTATATTGTGGTGATGGTTAGTTAATGGTCGATTGTATCAAATCAGTAGCCTGGAGTCATTCTAAGTGTTGGTCGTAGACCACAATTTCAAAACACCACACACACACAATTTCTGTTCACTCCCTTGCAAACCAGGAATGGCAAGCTGGTTTGGCGGGCCTGGTTGACGAGGGGGCTCGTGAGCAAAGAACGGATTGCAACATGGAGATTTGGAGGCCTTGGTGTTCTAAGACCGTAGCACAAAATTTGCATATACATCCATACATTTGCTATTTCAATATATATGCATACATTAGGTTTTCAAGAACAACAGTCTTTCCATTTGATGCGGCGCGGCATGCTGTGATATGGGCTTGTACTTTATTGCCCAATGGTTTGTGAACTTGGAGTTGGAGGCATTCTAAGTGTAGATTTTGCATGGTGACAGTATATGTGTACAGTACACATCTATGTAAACATTTTGATGAAGCGCGCCAGGCAGAATGGAAGAATTGGAAAAGCATCTTCAAAGATCTCGTTGCTCGATGGATTCTCTTCTGAAGCTTACTCAAACCCCGGACATGAGCTGCGATCCAGCCAGATTGGAAGAGTTGGAAGCGATGCGGACATTACCGATGAAAGAAGAAAGGACATTGCTGTGGGCCATTCAGAATGAGGATGACATCGAATCCAGACAGGCTTTACCAGCTTGGGTCGGACTCCACATCGGGCGTAGGGTGTGCACTTGGGCTGATAGTTGGGCAAAGTGGGATTCCAAGATTTCACGGAGGATGGAACAAGGAAAGGAGCTTCCCCCTAGCTCTCAGAAAGAGTACACCAAGTGGTTGGCTGATTGCAAGGTGCAGAGCTTGCTGTTCAACAAGCGTTCGAAGAGCTTGGTGACTAGACTGCGTGCAAATACACCAAGAACCAGATTGCAAGAAGAGATGTTCTCAATCCAGATTACTATGTCAGAGGATCCTGCATTTTTGCAAGTCAAGGCTGGGAGTGGAGAAGCACAGCGATTGGTTCTACTCAAAGCTGAGCCAACGAAAGAAGAATGCTGCTTGCCAGCATTCTTGGACCAAGGGTGGAAGAGCATGTGGTTGCTCAAATTGAATCAGGTGATGCAAATGAGGATGAAGAAGTCGCTTTTCCAGAGGGTGAGCTTCATGGAGATGGAGAAGATGCAGATGACCTACAACATTTCCTAGAAGACATTGCTATGGAAAAAGCCGAACAAGAGGAGGAGCAGGAAGAGGAAGAGATCATGTGCGACACGGATGAAGAACAGGAGATCGTAGAAATTGCAGGCCCAAAGTTCACTCGTGTCAAGGACTTCATGCACAGAGCCTCCTACAAGACCCTGGAGATGTACGGGGTTGCCATGCTGCCTCCAGGAACCCATATTGGATACCGCAAGACGACCAACTGCTGGCAGGGATATTTCCTCGGCAAGAGCAAGGATTTGTCTTGCACTCACGGAGGTTCTACGAACCGAACAGAAACAGAAGCGCTACTACAAGTGGTGCGGCGCATTCTCTCGAAGTATTGCGAGAAACATCCGAAGGACAAGATGTGGCAGAAGCAAAGTGAGAAGATCCAGGCACTTGAGGCCAAAGTAGCGAAGCTGTAGGTTTGTGCTGAGGCAACGAATTCGACAGCAGGGATGGGGCATTCTATGTGTGAAACCGTATGGAAAAAACATATTGTTTGAAACAGTGTTGCCACTGACACTTGTTTTGTTTGGCTTTCAGATCGCCCCCACAGTTGAATGCATGCTACACGTTCAAATCTTGCTGCCTACCCCACCTGACAAGTATGCCTTGGCCAAGCATGTGTGATGGCTCACGACTGACTATTTGATAGTTGAACTATGTTGAATTCATTGCTATTTGATAGCTAAAGTATGGCTATTTCATGGTTGATCAATGATTAGTTGATGGTGAATTCGTGTCTAATTAATGGTTTTTGGTTTGATGGTTGATTATTTTTTGGCAATTCGATGGTTCAAGAATCATTACTTGATTGTTGATTATACAATGGCTATTTATATGGTCAATTACTGGCTATTCGGTTTGGACTAATGATTTGCTATTTGCTGGTTAAACCAGATGCGCTTGAGGCCAAGGTAGCAAGGATGTAGGTTTGCTCTGACGCAACGAATTCGGAAGCAGGGGCGGGGCATTCTATGTGTGATGAAATTTCAAAAATCTGGATATATTTTCCTATATTTAGGGATATGTACCTCGAAATGTTTCAAACAGTGCAGCGGATGACACTTTTGTTTCGTTTGGCTTTCAGACTGTCCCCACACTGAAGAAGAACGTGTAAATTCAAAATCTTTCTGCCTTCCCAAACTGAAAAGTGTGCCTTGGCAAGGCATTTGTGATGGCTCGCGCATGGTTATTTGGCAATTTTGAAAATCAATCAACACATATTTATTTGATGATTGATTATATATACATAATTGTTTATGATGGTCATGTGCTTTCTTGTTGACTCTATATCATATATTTATCTATGTAGAGATGCAATGATTATTTGAGGGCTCATGAATAATTACTTGATGGTTGACTAATAGTGATTTGATGGATTCATCAATGGGTGTTGAATATTTCTTTCTTTGTATCTACTGCGGTTGAATATATAGTTGTTAATGATTATTTGGTGGTTAATAAATAGTAATTGAATGGTGAATTCAAGGTTGCAACCCCTACATTCTAAGTGAAGGATTCCCCATGGAATTATACCCGCCAATACCTCTAAAATTGGTATTTTTTGTGGGCACATTCTAAGTCTTTGACGAGGACATTCTAAACTCCCAGATTTTATCGTTTTACCCCAGTTTTTGCTGGTTTTTGGCCAATTGGCGACTGCCACTTTGAGTAAGGCGGAAAGTCGGTTTCTGACAAACAGAGACATCTTGCGACATCGGACAGAGCTCGTTTCACCATTTTTTAGGGGAAAAAAGAGAGAATTTGAGCCGGTATTGGAGTACATTTGTGTGGAGACAACGGCTTGTAATGAAATTGGTGTCTCTTATCTCAACACTTAGAATGTGGCCATACTTGGGGAAATCTTGAATTTTTGCAGGGAATTTGGCACATTTTGGGGTAACAAACATGTTAAGCGACTGACTGAAAGATAGAACTTAGAATGTCCTGTTTGCCCCCCACATTCTAAGTGTTGTTGAAGAATTTTTCGACATTCAAAGGACATTCTATCTTTCAGTCCGTCGCTATAAGCGTTTATGAATGGTTTCCAACCAATATTGACTGCACTTAATCACTGGTAATAGTATTTTAACAGCTATTTACCCTTCTTCCACTTCCTGCAGCTCAATGCTGGATTCGTCCGGCAGGGTTTGAGCCAGGGCCGCCGATGAGTGGCCTATCACAGAGGGTTGATGCTTTCTGTGGTGCGGCTTCTGAGCAGCCAACCTCGAAATGGGTGAGAAAACATTATTTTCTAGTTCATAATGGTTAATGCTGAAGTAGTTGGATGATCATCCATGACAGGCCGTTGTTTCATTTTCTTAGATGTTCGCAAAGTGGCTCGGTTTTGACCCTCCGTCACACAGGCATGTTTGCCAACACACCCATACACATGCACATACAAATGCTGCATAGGTGCACACACACACATAGAGAGAGATATCTTCGTACACCAAACATGTAGCTGACGTTTTGTGGGATGTTCATGAGGGTCGGCAACATCAAACCATCTGAAACCGAAGCTACCATTCTCCACCACCATTGGTGGTGCCACGGTGTGCCATGTTGGTGCCACGGTGTGGCATAGCACAGGTGGCGGTGGGCTACACCCAGGGGCTGAACTTCACAGCCTTCGTTCTGAGCTGCGCCATGGGCTGCGACGAGGCCTTCTGGTGCTTGACGGCCCTGGCGGAGCGCGTGGCGGGGCACTTCGTGACGCGGGATGGCGCGGGGCGGGAGCGCATCGATGGCCTGGTGGCGGATTGCGAATGACGCTTGGCATAGCAGCGACCTGGATGCCACGGCGAAGGTTTTTGTGGTCACAAGTCCTATCAATTCTAGGGGTTAGATCGGCTATCTTCAGCCACCTGGTAGGGCTAACCATAGTTATAAGGCCAGCTGTGCATCTAAGCAGGGATGGGGAAATTCTTGGGATCCGGTTGGGGGTTTGCTGGTTGGGAGCCCACGCAACTGCGAATACGACTCAGCAACCAGGCTTGAAGCGTTTGCCTGTCTTGGTTCAACAGCCGAACCTGGGCACAATTGCAGTGTTAGGTTGAGTATGCCCGCAACTGATAGAACTGATCACATGAAGTTTGCGTCAAAGCATGCAGAATACCCAACTTGGAGACTGGCCAAGCGGTGCAAAAACTTTACATTATTGGGGCATGAGGAGGGCATTCTCAGCTGGATCAGTTCGATCAACCATTCTTAGCGATTGCCAATCCACAGCCTTTGCCAATCTGATCTATCAACATACCTTTTTGTCTTAGCCATTTAGGACTTAACCATGCTTGATCATTCTGATGATCTTAATTTCAGTGACTGAACATAACTATCATGATTACTCAACATATATCAACATATGCTGGCATATATTAGCCATGATCCATCAGTTCACCAGCCATGACTAGCCACGATCAACTCAGGGAATCCGACCCCTGTCCTGTCAGGCGTCACCTGGTTGGCTGGTCGACTGGAACCGAAGCTCGTTGACTGGTGCTCCAGTCGAGAGGGTGCCATGGCGAAGAACCCCTATGTAGCGGCGTCGCTACAAGTCCTGTGGGAGGGCGCAGTCAGAAAATATGACTACTTAGAGTGGACATCTAGTATAAACCCATGGTTTTTGGGCCACCCACTTTTGACCCACAACCACATCTACCTATGGATATTAGTCATATGTTGCGTGCATGTGTTGTTTTACTAAGTGAATAAATGTAGACATGTTCATAGGTATGTGCATGGATGCATTGTTGTAAAATTGCTACAGGCATGTTGTCAGCTAATGCTATTTCTCATGCTCATGTGCGCACGGGTCTGATTTGCATCTCATTTGTACGTGACGTGTGTGCATGGCTAGGCTGCTCTTAGCAAGATTGTGCACTGTTGGGGATCAAGATGCAGCCAACCATAGCCGCACGTGTTCGCAGGCCTCATAGCCTTCGAACCTCTTTGCACGCTGCTGTCGTCCTGCGGTTTGCCCGTTGATGCCACCCTGCAATGCTGGAGGGCCATTCTTCACTCCAGCAGCCCCAGGACCTGTGCAGGTTGTGCACTGCTGGCCCGGCTGTGGCACACTGGAGCTGTGTGTGTGTTTTTTTTAATGGTTTGACCTGAGGCATGAACATCTCCCTGTGAAGTAGCCACTCAAGGTAGGTGGTAATATTGGTGTCTGCCCAGAATGTATCGAAATGGGATCCCTGTGAAGCGGATCCGGATCGGTTCACACCGACGCTCAGATAAATCTTTTCGAATAGGTTTTTTCTCTTGTAACGCATGTTGGCTTGTGGGAGGGTATTGCAAACGGTCATCTCATGTCACTGAGAATTGTCAAACGATTGTTGCCCGGCAGTGCTTTGGCAGCCTCCAGCTCCCAATTGTTGGCTTGAAGAAGCTTTGGTTGTGTAGTCTTGCGACGTGTAGCCAGATCCAACAGATCAGTGGAACCATGGCCTCATGCCATCAAGAAACCAAGGAAGGCTTGAGATACCGAGTGCTGGTCCTGCATGTTTTTGTTTCCACGCGCACTGATTATCCTTGACATTTCTGAGTTGTGAAGCCATGCCGCGGGCGCTCCATGGCCTCGCCTCCTTCGCGCTGTACGTGCAGAGGCCTGATCCGATCCACAACGTGAAGGACTGTGAGAAGAGGCACTGCTTCGAACACCCCGAGCAATCGGAATGTCGTGGACTCTGCCGTCGACAAGCTGAGCTTCGAAACGTGGAGCACGTACAGCTGCGTGCTTCGGGAGCCTATCGCAGCCCACGAAACGTGGACGCCATGGAGGTACAGCGAGCCATTGCGGATCGTGACAAGCCACCGCCTGAGAAGTGCAACTTCAGAGCTTGCCAAGATGATGCCATACGAAGCCGACTCAAGGAGTCAGTGGCCATTGAGACCGGGGCAGCTGTGAATTCCAATGCGCCAATGTATAGCACACCTTGTTGAGTCCAAGTGCGGCCACCCAGAGCTTCTGCCAGCATACAGATCCAAAGTTCGATCGAAAGTTCGGTGCCGCAACTTTCTGTGAAAAATGGCCAGGGCCTGCTGCTGGAAGGGGTTGCTATAAGCATTTCCTGTGTAGTTTTCAATGGGTTTAATCGTCGAAGTGAGTATAGCGAGCCAATCCTTCAAGCCAAAGAACCTACGTCTGAATAGAGGAACAGGTTTGGATGACTTGATCATGGAGGGAAGGAAAGGAAGGGAAGGGAAGGGAAAGAAGCTAGTTTCTGCAGTCAAATGCCGCAAAAGGAGCCGCTCCACATCCGGTCGCATAGGGGTAGGGTGTGAGTCATTTCATTTTAGCTTTCCACTGGCTCCTGAGTGTACGTGGTGCACGGGACTCGCTGCCAATGACTTCCCCCTTGTGCGGTGACGTGCACGCCTGCACCAACAATTCCCTTGCAACAACAATCCCACTTCCTCGTTTCGCCACTTGGAGATGATGGAGATGATTGTGGTTGGCATGGAATCTGAAACAATTAAGTAAGTACCGTAGCCGACATATTCCACAGAGTGTCCTGCGATCTCACGTGCTATCCTTCCAGCATGCTTGTGAGGATCTATTTGATTCGAATCCTGGCGCAGTTTTTACGCAACATGCTGGATGACACAGAGGAGTCGGCAACAGAACTGCCAGAGATCAGACAAGCCTTGCAAAAGACATTTCAAAGGACCTATGATGCAGAGGTGCTTTGGGCTGGGCATTCCTGGTGCTTGCTGGCGGTGCATAGTCATTGTCGTCGTTATCGTTGTTGTCCTTGTTGTTGGTGTCGCAATTGGCAGTGGAAGTGCTCAAGAGGCTGGCTCGGACTTTTCCAAAGACAGTGGTTTAGGTGGGAACATGTGGCTATGGGTCAATTTTAACCAACCACTAATGGGGTAGAATACCCAACCATTCTAGGGGAAAACAATGGTTAATGATAGGGGAACAAGCCATGTGTTCACAAACTTGCACGGGGATGGGTCATGCAAATCCATGCTGGCATCCAACATGATATTCCCTTTGTTTGATGGGCGTGCCCGGTTGTCGCAGCTTGAGCTAAGATTGTCATTCCTTGACTTTTCTTTGACCCGCCAAGTATATGCCATACTCTTGGCTTATCATGTTTCATCCCTGTGTTTTGGGTTGTTATCAGTGTATATCAGTGTATTTGTATGGTATGCGTCCATCATTTGATTGTTAAGAGATTCATCGTCAGAATTTGGATAATCATGCCATAGATGCTATATGTCAGTCAAATATCAAGATTCTAGCAATTGTGTTATCATATCACTGTACTTAATATATTCTAATTGCTAGAATCTCAGCCCACCCTTCATGGTGGGTCAAGGCTCACCTGGTCGGAATGCTGAAGCTTGGCCCACCAAGTGTTGTGCAGCTCCAACTTGGACTCGTTTTCAACAAATCCCCACATTCTGACGGAGCATGCCGAGAAATGTAGGGTAGCTCATTGAAGTTTATTATTACTGGTATTATTATTATTTTATTCCCCACCTGTCAGGTGAGGGCTGTTAGATTTTATCAGAGCTGACTCCTCCTTCTTCTCCTCCTCGTCCTCCTCCTCCTCCGCCGGACCTCAACCACGACCATCCACGCCTAGTGGTCGCTGCCGGACCTCAACCACGAGCATCCACGCCTAGTGGTC
>VSDK01007050.1:89824-111421 GCA_009767595.1 Symbiodinium kawagutii | reverse complement strand
GCCGCCCCCCACCCACGCCCATCCGCGCCCAGTGGTTGCTGCCGGACCTAAACGACGACCATCCGCGCTCAATGGTCGCTGCCGGACCTCAACCACGACCATCCGCGCTCAGTGGTCGCTGCCGGACGTCAACCGCGAGGAAAGAATGTCAGAGAGAATGTCAGAAGAAATGTCAGGAAGAATGTGAGAAAGAATGTCAGAAGAAATGTCAGAAAGAATGTCAAAAGATGCCAGAAAGAATGTCAGAGAGAATGTCAGAAGATATGTCAGAAGACATGTCAGAAAGAATGTCAGAAGAGATGTCAGAAAGAATGTCAAAAGATATGCCAGAAAGAATGTCAGAGAGAATGTCAAAAGAAATGTCAGGATAGAATGTCAGAAGAAATGCCAGAAGATATGTCAGAAAGAATGCCAGAGAGAATGTCAGAAGAGATGTCAGAAAGAATGTCAGAAGACATGTCAGAAAGAATGTCAGAAGATATGTAAGAGAGAATGTCAAAAGGATATGCCAGAAAGAATGCCAGAGAGAATGCCAGAAGATATGCCAGAAAGAATGCCAGAAGAGATGTCAGAAAGAATGGCAGAATGAATGTCAGAAGATATGTCAAAAAGAATCTCAGAAGATATGTCAGAAAAAATTCAAAAGATTTGCCAGAAAGAATGCCAAAGAGAATGTCAAAAGAAATGCCAGGATAGGATTCCAGAAAGAATGTCGGAAGAGATGCCAGAAAGAATGTCAGAAGAGATGCCAGAAAGAATGTCAAAAGATATGAGGAAAGACTGTCAGAGATAATGTCAGAAGACATGCCAGAAAGAATGCCAGAAGAGATGTCAGAAAGAATGTCAAAAGAGATGTCAGAAAGAATGTCAGAGAGAATATCAAAAGATTTGCCAACAAGAATGTCAGAGAGAATGTCAAAAGAAATGTCAGGATAGAAAGCCAGAAAGAATGTCAGAAGAGATGTCAGAAAGAAGGTCAAGAAATATGCCAGAAAGAATGTCAGAGAGAATGTCAGAAGATATGTCAGAAGACATGTCAGAAAGAATGTCAGAAAGAAAATCAAAAGATTTGCCAAAAAGAATGTCAGAGAGAATGTCAAAAGGAATGTCAGGATAGAAAGCCAGAGAGAATGTCAGAAGAGATGTCAGAAAGAATGTCAAAAATATGCCAGAAAGAATGTCAGAGATAATGTCAGAAGATATGTCAGAAGACATGTCAGAAAGAATGTCAGAAAGAATGTCAAAAGATATGCCAGAAAGAATGTCAGAGAGAATTTCAGAAGATATGTCACAAAGAATGTCAGAAGAGATGGCGGAGAGAATGCCAGAAAGAATGTCAGAAGAGATGTCGGAGAGAATGTCAGACAAAAGTGGAGCCAACAAGCGGTGTTGAAAGGACATGGTGGGGATCACTCGAAGTAAAATAGTTATTTTTATCATATATATCTATATTTATATATTTATATATATTCATAGTGACCGTGGAGTAGATAGAAAATCAGATTGGACCATCCCCAATTAGCACATGGTTTCAACATTGAACATGAAGGATATCTTTCTACTCCAGGATGGTTATAGGTATATAGCCTCTTCATGGGGATCTCCCATGAAGCCCTCATATGGAGAACATTTTGCGCTTTAGTCAGTTCGATTGCCACCATCAACACGGGAGATTTCCTACGTTGGATCCATGCGGCACGTCCAGGTGGTGTTATCAGCAGCCAAAGCCAGCGCTGAACTCATCCCAGAGCCTCGGCTGGTTCAGCCGTTGGAGATCTCTTCCCGATTTATGCCTGCGAGAGCTCTGTGGGTTTAGTATGGCTCGTGATTGTTAGTAATCATTAACCATTATGTGATTATGTAGGCCCCGTAGCTTCTAACTAGGTGCTCAACAAAGTCAATTCGTGTTGATTCCTGTGGTTTAGTTAGGGGATGCTAGGGGATGTTAAGGGTTTCATAGTCCATTTGTTCATAGACCACCTGCAGTTTTTGGCGGATGATTTACAGTGCTTTACCTATGTTTACCACCTATGTTTACCGCAAGTGCTGGATCTGGCGATTCGCATCACAGGATTGTGGTGATCAGCTGAGCTTACTGATCTTATGAGTTGATGTCAGCACTGTCGTATGACATTGGATGTGCCATGCCTCAAGCCTATCAGACCCCGAAATGCTGGGTTTCAGGCTGGATTTGTTTTGGAGTCTGGTTTTCTAGTGAAGCTATAGGACGGTCTGGTACCACAATCTTCCTACCCTCGTGCACATCAGCAACTCGTCCATTCCGTCCTGTTCGCCGCTCCATTCAACAAACATCACGCAGTCAAGCATCAGCCACCAACCAATCCTCGCAATCATCTAACTCAACCTCACCCAACATCCGTCTCAACCAACATCCACCTCAACATATCTCAACCAACAGCCATCTCACCCAACATCATCCCACCCAATCATCCCACCAGGTCCCACCACGTCCCACCACGTCCCAGCACCACGTCGTCCCCGTCGATTCCGCAGGACTTGGAGGTCCAGCAGAAGCTGCAGGAGATCCAGCAGCGGCTGCAGATCTCTGAGGCCGAGTCGTCCACCCGCCGGCAGCTGCAGAGTCGGACGCCCGACGAAGGGCGAAGCGCCACGGGGGGGCGGCACGTGGTGATGGTAGGGATGGCCAGTGCCTGGTGGTGAGTGGCTGGTGGTGCCAGGGGTATCTCGGCCACTGGCCCAAAGGGGGAGCTACCAGGAGTTGCCTGACCAAATGGTGAGCAATGGGGTTAGTGATGTGTGGCACATGATGCTGTGGAACACAAGTGGGTCAGAGGAAGGCAAAGTTGGAATGTAGCGGAACAATAGCTACTGTAGTGGTCTGCTAGTGATGAACCAATGATGAAGCAAGAATTCACATGGAACCTGCCAGGAGCCATGATGAGTGCTACATGGATTTATATATCTTTTTAGGCAGATAGAAAGAATGATCGCCAGAGAGCTAGATGCACATACGCATCCATGCGAATGAATAGTCACATGTTTGAACAAATGTGACTCATGCATGCAGAGGAACCTACGTACGTACCATATGTACATAGGTACATACGAACATGTTAATATATATGCATCCATACGTGCATGCATGCATGCAGGCGTATGTAAATGCATACATCATACATGCGGGTTCACATGCATCCATAGATTTGCAAAAAATCAATGTGAGTGAGTACATGTGTCCTTTGAACAAGCGTGCACATGTACGCCTGTACGAGCAAATCTTCCGCCCTGGGCTTCTGATTTGCACTGTGATCTGCAGCCCCTGCCCTTGGATGCCCTACCGAGGATGAGGTTGAAGCAACTCCTTCGGAAGGCTCAACGCGGGTTGTGCTGTTGGCTGTTGATTTTTAGGTTGCTAATGATGCTGGTCATTCTGATGATCACGGTGCATATGGATGGGCCACCAACAATTTGACCTTCAAACGCTGGTGATTCGCCATGAAACCTGGGTGGCTGACAAAATAGAGTGGTCTTGGTGGTGACACTGATCATGATGCTGCTGATGATGATGATCGCCATCATCGTATGGTACCTGGCTCCGGCTTTGCCTTCCGAAGAGCCTCAGGAAAGGAAAACCATCAGTAAGTTGAAGTAATACATAATGAGTCTCATTTTCCATTCATTAATCTACATGTCTTTCCGCGGGCATTGAAGTGGCAAATCCGGTTACGTGATTTTGACACTTCGGAAGTTTAGATAACATGAATCGGCCCGTCAATAAACCACGAATCAAGCATTGATCAATCACTGTTCAAAACCTTTACGTGCCTGCCATTATCAACCATGGATTAGGTGATTGATAACTAATACCATATCTTTCTTATTAATCAACCACTGATTAGCCATTGTTTAACCATTGTTTACATTAATCATTGCCCAACCATTCATCATATTCACAACCATTGCTGAATTGAAAAGCCATCAACGTCAGTCGACATCTGTCGATCGCATCCATTGCTGCCGCAGGACACGGGCAATGTGAGGCACAATTTGCTCCGAGAAATGCCTCTCGGCACCGAGGGGGTGGTGATTAAACCACCATTTTGAAGCAAAATGATGGTGTTTTCAAGCCTAGCTTGAATGAACTAGTGATCAACATTGATTATGGGTAATGATTATGGTCAGTCATTGTTAATGATTCATGATGTGTTCGAGCATGATTGGACATCATCATCATCATCATCATCATCATCATCATCATCATATTATTATTATTATTATTATTAAGCGGAGTAGCTTTTAAATATAGCCTGATGGTTATACACCACAAATTAACAAGCATGGTTAGCCACCATGATTAGCCACCAATGTGCCAACAAACCATACTTCTATTCTGAACCAATGCGCCTTGGGGGTGAAGGTGCGGGGAGCCGGGCGCTCGGTTTCCCACCATTCGCGAACCACAGCATCATTGACCACCGGTGGTCACTTCATTAGTCATCTAGTATAGTTTGGGCATCATCCAAGCCATTATTCATCATGAGTTGCCATGATGAAGTGTTAATACTTATTCACCAGCAAAGGGTTTGCCATCAACCATGTCGTTAAGCATCGTAAGCATCACAAACCATGACTCATGACAAACCCCTTATGTCATGAACCTTCGGCGCGTGGCAACCCCACAGTCTGAATGCTGCACTCACCTGGACAAAGTATAGACTTGGGATCCCATGTCTCGGGTGCCAGTGGCCTAGCTCTTGAGGCAAGCATTGTGGAAAGATCAACGTCGTCAAAAGGTTCCTTGAAAGCTTTGCATCAGAAAGTTTTGCTTTGGGTTGTTGTGTTTGTCGTCGGTTGTGCTGGCTGTTCTTCTTCTTGCTGCTGCTGTTGTGGGTGGAGATGGTACAAAGAGAGTCCCCTCATGTTGCGCGACGGTTTGTGAACCAATTAATATAGTTACATCATTTGCTCTAGCTGGTAGTTACCCTAGTGAATCCAGCAAAAAGCCATGGTCTCCTACTGATTGTCCAGATTGCCAAAAAGTATGTTTTCGCAATATCATTGGCTATAGTCTTGCTAGAGCACCAGGGGACCCTCTAGGGTTCGCAATATTTGCGCAGGCGCATTTTTCAACGCTCACATGTTCCGAGTGCATGCCGCTGCTTTTGTGCCATCGCATTTGATGTGCCGCTGGCCCTCGCAGTGCAGGTTTCCCAGAGCAATTTGTTGAAGCTCCTGCCAGCAGAGCGATTGGACCTTGTTGGAGTGCAAAGTTCCACCTGGCAGGCGCCAGATTCTGCGAAAAGCAGGGAAGTTCAGCAGTGTGTGGGTGCCCCGGGCCCTGTTTGTTTCCTGCCAACCTTGCTCAGAGTGGTTTGACGTGGTTTGGGGATGGACGCCTCGAAACTGTTGAAGGCACCAGGTTGCAAGGCGCCACACAGTTCGTGACCGCTGGTTGTTTCTGCTTAGAATTGCCTGGCCCTCCAGATTTTCAGGTCCAGGCAATCTTAAACCAGCATGGGTTGCGCGCAGAAGTAAAAAAACATCAAAACAGCAGGGAAAGGAGGCTAGGCTCTTAGATGCTGCATGGGTTAAACGCATGAATGTTGAGGTTTCAGATAGGGCAGCTTAATGGTTGTGCAACTGAGCACCCCTGGATTTGCAGGATTTCCTATCTTCTGTTTTCGTCGATCTGGATTCCCCTCATTCCGGAGGAGAAGTATTGTTGTTCCTTGGCCGTGCTTCATGGGAAAGAACCTCTAAGCAATGGGGAGCCAGAACCATGCACCACACAATATGAGAAATCATCATCATCATCATCATCATCATCATCACCATCACCATCACCATCACCATCATCATCATCATCATCATCATCATCATCATCATCATCATCATCATCATCATCGTCCCATCATATGCCATTTGGCTCCAAGCAGGGTGAAGCAATGTGAAGCAGCGGTTCGGCATGGTTCGGCTGCCTCTCAAGGCTGCCGGCAGATCTTCCAGCAGAGACATAGCTAAGCTGACAATATCAGAATGAGGCATCCATCAGAATGAGGCACTTTGAAAACGTCTTCTTCCAGCAATCATTGGAGGATTATGGCTGCTGGTTCGATCAAGAAAGCCTGAAACGCTTTAAGGGTTTCATACTTGACTTCTCAATATTGATAGCTTGAATGCTGTACACTATTGGATATGTAAAGTTATGTGCAAAGACTTTGGCCAGCATTGCCTGATCTATCTTAGATGATCTATATAAGATGAAGAAATTCCACTTCAAGACTTCCCACCGCCAGCACCAGCAAAGCCAGCGGGTGGAGTTGCGACCAGCACCAGCCAGTTCCGAACGGGTGTGACGTATGCTGGGCACTTCACGGTTGTCTCAGGAAGCATTGCCTCATTGCAGTGGCACTGTTGCTGGGTGAGACTTTGGAGGCGCTTGGGGCTTGAGGGGGTGACTTGCAGGTGGCTACGACTCAGATTTGGGCACTGGTAGATTCGTGTGACCATGGATTTCAGATCCGGATTTTCGTGGCCTCCGATCATCTTTGATCCTGAGTCTGTCACAAGCTATATATTTTAAGCCGCCACTAGTGGTAGTGGTGGTTTATCGACCGTGGATTTACCATTGTCCCAAGCCGCCACAATCGATCTCCCAAGCCGCAACAACACTCCAACATACTCCAACGTTTTCCACCGGCTGTCCACTCGTGGGCTGGGCTTTTCAAGAGCCATGGAGTTTTGCCGCAAAGATCCATCATGTGATTCTTGAATGGCCTAGTGCTCCCCTTGACTGCAGACAGGCCTTGCACATGTCAGGAGAAAGCTTCCGCCATTTTTTCGATGCTCGAATTCAACGGCTTGTGCGCACAAGCAGACTTCGAGGAGTTGGCTGAGGCCAGGAGTCACTTGTGGCTTTAAAGGCGGCTTCTGAGGGCTGAAGCCGGAGAGGGAGCCCCCCAAGTGAGCGATAAAGTCGTCCAATTTCCGCAGGCCAGAAATGTGTCCGGGCTCCAAATCGCCCCCTAAAAAGACCAAATTCTTCTTAGTCCTTTCCCCCTATTACTAGGGGGGTTTAGTAATAGTAGGAAGGGCTTAGTCGTGAGGTATTCACAGCATGTGGCACCAGATGAGCTCAAGGCCAAGCCTTCTCCACTGGGAGCCCCGTTGCCAGGCAGCAGGACAGGAGGCCTTAGCTCGAAAGTGGCTGGACAGCAACGAGATCACGGAGGACGGCCTGGACGCAAAGATGTTCCACAAGGCCCCGCCCAACGGACCCAAGTGGCCCACGTGCAGCGGTCCATGGTGTGGGAACGATGGCCCATTTCTGTGGTAGCTGTTGGGTGCGCGACAATGGATCCCATACATGGTGAGTCAGAGCTCTTTAGCCGCTGTTTGAGGGCTCTTGCCGGGAAAATTCTTGGTCACTTTCGATGCAGGAACTCAGTCACCAAGATAGCCGCCCTATGTTCTATAAACATGCGAGTGGCAGGATGTGTGGTAGGCTTGCTTTTAAACCATTGCAGATGCTGGGCACCAAATGCCTTTTCGTCAGCCTCGCCACGTTCCCCAACGCCATAGCCTGCGCAGGCTCTCTTGGCACTTCCCTCAGTCGCGATTGCAGCGTTAGAATCGGATGCTGACAGCTTCAGTGTCTCCTTCACATCTTCCAGCGGTACTCTGCTTCCGAAGCCTCCAAAGTGGCACGGCAGACATGGTGAGACCACCAACTGCGACTGATTGAATCTGATGGCTTATGCTTGGAGATCCTTGGTTTTCGTCAACCAGCAGGTTCATCATTCCGACACATGGGATAAGAGCTGAGCGGTAGGTTGCATGGACTATGACGGGTTCGTTTGGGACAGCGTTGGCCACGGTTGGAAGAAACCTTGCATGAGTCAGAGTGTTTATCCATGTTCACCCCATTACTAGCAACATTTTGCAACATTTTGACTGGCACTGTGCCGAATTCCATCAATTGCGTAGGAATGTGGGGTCGATTTGGGCCCTTGTAAAGTCAGCACCAAGTGATTCTCTTTTTGGCAGTGAGTAGTAAGTAGCTGCGTAGCTGCTGCTATTATAGCTTATAAACCTTGCGTAGGTGGGAGCCATCATCAACAAGCGACATTTTTGAGGATAAGCATATATGAAGCCATAGAAAAGCCATGCCATGGAGGTTGCTAGGTTCCTTGCCAGCCAACCATGGTTCAGTGGTAACTCTTCTGCATGAACCATCATGAACCTCCGCAGGCTATTGCCAAAGCAACTGGCCTGAAGGACTGGCATGACTGGAGTGATTTGTTCCATGCTGAAGCCCATAGTTAGCTTCCCTTGACCCCTAGCGAGCCATTAGTATTACCTTTTCCTCCGGGGGAACAACCAGCTGCCCCAAGCACTGTTTCGTTCCCACTTCATGTCTGGGGTGAGTTGCAATGAGGTGGGTTCCAGATGAGCAAAAGGTGCGGGGGAGTGATGCGTCGAAGGGTCAGAGACCATCAAAACTGCGGCCAACGGTTCTGGTTTGATGATGGCGAAACACGAAAGCTAGCCTCAGCTAGCTGAGTCCTTATCGCTTTAGCAAGGTATTGAAGGGGGAGGGGACAGACAGATTCAACCCAATGCAGTTTCATGGCGAGCCCCTCTCCTAGCGTCCCCGGTCGCCTCTTGAAGCGAATGGTTGTGGGCTTGATTCCTCCCAGGCCCGTGCAGGAGCATGTGTTATTTTTGCATATCATACATTTCTTTCCCCCTATTCCATATGGTCCCTTTTTCTTACTTTTTTGTCCTACGGGCTTGACTTCTTGAAGGCTTTCTTTTCATGCATTTTTTGTGCAGTGCATTCATCGGGCGGCTCAGTTCTTTCCCATCCTTTCCAGTCTTTTTATTACGGGACCAGGCGGGTTCCAGCCAAATGGTAGCTAGTAGCCATGGCCAAATATTCCAGTTGCCGCGCATTCGGGACCGTTGAGTTGATCAGGCCGCTTGCCAACTTTGTTTTGCAGCTTTTACCTGCTGCCGACGACGTCACCACTGCCGTGCCTGTGGACGACTTGTGTGTCGGCAGTGCTGCCACAACAGGCTGGAATTGCCCTTCATTGGGTATCCCGACCCGGTGCGAGTTTGTGACCTGCCTGATTACCCACGCGTAGCGGTCCACAATAGGGATTTTGGATGATGGCATTGATGGCATTGTGGTGGTAGTGAATGATAAATCGTTTGGTGCACGATTTGCGGACGAGTTTTATTGATGGCATTGATGGCGTTCGTACTGCCAAAAAATGCAGCAGTAAGAAACGGCGTGCTCCCCAATTCCCATGTTTGATTCGGAAATGGTCCTCGTAGGATCGTAACTTGCAAGTATCCACACACACACATCATGATGCACCCAGAGTGTCCCATATGATCCCGTATGTGAATTTTTTTCCCCAAGAGTTGCTTGGCAGAATATTCCTGTCCACTGCACACGTTCGTTTTCTGTTCCAAGTTGGCAATGATTCATCATTTTATTCCCTATTGGTTTTGGTAGGTCTGGTAAGTAGTGCCTTGGTACTGACCACTGCTAAGCATCAAAAGCCATGCCTGAATCCACACTGAGACGGCCGCTAAGGCGACGAATGTTCTTCGGTCCTGAGCCCGACACTAACGCCGTTTCTTGTGCCAAGCACAAGGGGGCAATGATGAGCAGCGTCCAAAAATGTTCAAAATCAATGAATTGAGCTAGAAGATCGGCACCCTTAACGGGTCCCTAAAACAGATAGGCTTTTAGCCTCTAAAATATGGCTCATAACCTACAAACTGATAGTTTTGGAAGCCAATGGTAAAAAGTAGTCGTGTTCTGGCAGCGAGTGTATTTGTTATGGGCATTCGATGGGTTTCGGATATCAAGTTGAGCTGCTCTTGCGGAAGATTTTGGAAGCTGCGATGTTGACAGACGGCTAGCGCTTGTCAACATACCGAAAAACGTCCACTGCGAAGCGGCACAGCGGCCAAGCCAGACCCTGTCACACCCTGCCAGACTGTGGGGCCCCGCGGGGCCCATGGTATGTTGCGACAGCTAAGGACCTCGGATGGAAAGGACCACGGGGGGTCACGTCCCTGGGGGCCTGCCAAGAGCATCCCATCCCTGGAGAATCGGGAACAGTTCAATCTTGCCACTGGATGCCACTGGGTTTATCGATTCATGCAGGGTTAATCGCCATCCTCATGTAAAACATCACACTGCGATCTCACATTATGGCCACATATGGATATCATCATGATTTGTTTCGCAACGAACCTGGGCTTGTCCAACTTTAAAAACGGTGGGTCCCCAAAAAATCCGCGGTTCCTTATCAAGAACTGTGACTACCGGATGCTTCATAAATACAACATGGCGGTCTCTCAAAATAGGGGTACGTCCAAATCATCCGCTATTAATCATGTATAGTCGTATAGTGATAAACCAACCATTATAGCTGGAATATCCCCTTGTTGATAACCATTAAGTAACCATTAACTGACCATGGTTAGCCACCAATAAACCAACCATTTTGGAGCTCCTTGTGACTTGAGAAGCCACCCCCCATGACTGGCAGCTCAGCATCACCCACCAGGAGCTGGACCCTGACTCATGCAGGCGCTTCGCTGTAGCGAGGTGGGGCTGGGGGACCCGGGGGAAGAGATTGCTTCAGGGTGATGTGGATCAGTCTTAGCCATGGGTGGTTCATGGTTGGTTCTGCATGGTTGGTTCGTCAATCATGATCATAGTGGTCAAATATGGTTCAAAATTTTCAAAAGAGTGGCCAATAAAGCAGAAGTGATGGGGTAAAATTTTGTAAGTAAACTATAACGAAGGACCCCCGTTGTGTAGTTTTTGGTACGCCTATCTCCCTCGACGGTCGTGAAACCGCAAATGGAAAGGATTGTTGGGGCTATGTGAGCCAATCATTGTCAATCACTAGTCACTAGTCGATTGTTTGTTGCTCTTGAGTTGTGAAGTGAGGCTTGTCAGTTTGCATCTTAGCGTTGCCAGAACTACGGATGCCCAAATGTCGAAGGCCCACCTTTTGCAAAATTGGGACACATGCTGTTGCTACTGCAGTTGGGGTTGTATGCTTGGTTAGTTACATTGTACTTCTTAATGATTTATTATTTCTTTCATCAATTCTGAATGTACACACGCAACATGCATTGCATTACATTACAGTACATTACATTAAATTACATTACATTGCATTGCATTACATTACATTGTTTTTGATTTATGCAGTTTTAAAAACATACATCTATCTTCTACAACGATAGAGAGAGAAATTTTACAACGAGCCATTATTCAAATGAACTGTTTGTATTCAGTGATTCACCATGACCTGGTTGCCTGCAACTCTAACGAAGCTGCACCACCCTGGCGTGCGAGGGTGAGTTCCGCTGCGCCCCTCCAAAGGCTCAAGGCAGGGCATGTGTGGCGGGATGGTGCCCATGAGTGCTTTATATGGAGACATGAGTTTACAGCGGGAACCGATAGGAACCACCATGACCCACTGGTTTTTGTTCATTATGAACCATCATTATTCATTCAGACTGTAGCCATTATAAATCATGATTTGTCCTCATTGTCATGAATCCATCAGAATAGCAGTGTTCAGCAGTGGTTCACCATTCTTCGCCTTGAACCATTATTGGTGCTTGATCAAACATGGTTTGTGACACTGCTTGGATGTTCAGCATCACAGCGGAGTGCAACAAGTGGCTACTGGACTCATCAAACTTCCGCTTGTTCGGAGTCAAAGGGCAACAAGCGTACAAACACACATGGCTTGTTGGTAACAATGGCTGATAGTTAAGCCATGTTCGACTATGGCTAATGCATGGCTAAGCCACGATCAAAGCACGGCTAAGCCATGGTGAATGACGGGCAATCAACTGGCTGACGGTTGATAGTTCGTTGGTGATGAGGCTCTGAAAAAGGCATCTGGCTCAAACCGAGGGTGTGATCAGCAGCTTCTCCGGTGATTTCTGCAGCAATGGCCTCCAAGCTTGTGCTCCTTCCTACCCTCCTCTTGGCCTTGGCCTTCGTGACTTTGTGTGCTCCATGCTTCGTGTTTGGTGGCCGACCTGCGGCTACCAGCTCATTGCGAAGCACAGCACGAGCGGCGGTGCCAGAGGCATTGGAGCTTCAGACTTCTGTGACCACTGCTCTGGAGGTTTCCACTCCTGGCTGGTGGGCCAACATTGTGACCGTGGTTGTGCCCTGCACCATCCTCATCATCATCTACCTGCAATCTGAGAAGCGCAAGTATGAGGAGGCCATGGGCAAGAAGTGAGTGGAGAGCAGTAGGTCAGCAGGTTTCGTTTTGAATGAGCGTGCCTTGCATCTTGGCCTGGCGCACTTTTTGTAGAGAGATCATCAGTGATCAGTAGGAGAATGTTTCGAACAAAAAGTGAAATGCTGATAGCCCGGCTCAATGCCGTTGAGCCACAGAGGACATGCGCAGACACATGCACTCGCAATCAGCAGCAATCAGATGCAGATACCTATTGAGTCTTTCTGAAACACTGTGAAGTGATGCACGCACACAAACGCATAGAGAGAATGTACATATTATGGAAATGTGTTGGTGTTCTCGCCCCAAAATGTTTCATTGAGGAAGTGCTCGCCTTTCATTGTTGGGACTGAAATGCTCTACTTGCGGCAGTTGCTTGCAGGATGAATTTTTGGGCCACGAGTTGTACGTCTCCTAAACATTGCCGGCCTGAAAATAGAATTTGGCTCAAACCGAGGGTGTGATCAGCAGCTTTTCGGTGATTTCTGCAGCAATGGCCTCCAAGCTTGTGCTGCTTCCTACCCTCCTCTTGGCCTTGGCCTTCGTGACTTTGTGTGCTCCATGCTTCGTGTTTGGTGGCCGACCTGCGGCTACCAGCTCATTGCGAAGCACAGCACGAGCGGCGGTGCCAGAGGCATTGGAGCTGCAGACTTCTGTGACCACTGCTCTGGAGGTTTCCACTCCTGGCTGGTGGGCCAACATTG
Source organism: Symbiodinium kawagutii (assembly GCA_009767595.1). Taxonomy (NCBI): domain Eukaryota; class Dinophyceae; order Suessiales; family Symbiodiniaceae; genus Symbiodinium; species Symbiodinium kawagutii. The sequence goes on along the minus strand of VSDK01007050.1, from coordinate 98,433 downwards.
TGACCGTGGTTGTGCCCTGCACCATCCTCATCATCATCTACCTGCAATCTGAGAAGCGCAAGTATGAGGAGGCCATGGGCAAGAAGTGAGCAGCCGCGATTTCTCAATTATGTTTTTGGTTGTAGTGCAGGTGCGCGTGCTCTGGGAACCATTCCCAGAAACCATGCTTTCCCAGGATGACTCGTTTTGACGTCTTATGGCATCAAAAGGTGTGACATTTAAAGGTTTTGAAGGCTTGAACACTTGAGCGCTGCACATCGAGTATCATCAAGGAGTTCCGTATGGAGCATCAGATGATAATTAGTCGGTGCTGCTGCTTTTTGAAAACATAGTAAGAGTAGGTAAGAACAACGCACACATGTGTATGTATTTGTGTGTGTATGGATTTATCAGGTGTATCAACGTATTGCATCGTGTGCAGTGAGGGTTTTCTCATGTTACATGTGGATTGAAGTCCTCCGAGCCAACAATTTCGACACTTGATTTTCCTATCTCCTTTTGATACTGTTCATGATACTGTTCATGATACTGTTCATGTCGCAATGTTTCACACCTCCGCACCCACTGAGCTGTGAGCCACTGTTAGTCAATTCTGGAGCCACCAATCCAACCAACTGAGGTTTGGGGTAAACTTTACGATTAAGCACGCATTGCCCGCACCCTCCTTGGGCTGAAGAAGGATGCATCTGAAAATCTGAAATAGAGATTTATAAACTCGACTGGCTACTAAGAGGGCCACATCCTCCAAAGCTAACAATTAAGTTTGCAGAGTCTAGAATCAAGAAATCTGTGATTGAAACCCGGCCTTGCTAGCGAAATGCTGAGCAACAGTTGGCCCAAAGATCAGCATAGCAATCAAATCACTCGGCCCTTGTCGCACCAATGGCCTCCAAGCTTGTGCTGCTTCCTACCCTCCTCTTGGCCTTGGCCTTCGTGACTTTGTGTGCTCCATGCTTCGTGTTTGGTGGCCGACCTGCGGCTACCAGCTCATTGCGAAGCACAGCACGAGCGGCGGTGCCAGAGGCATTGGAGCTGCAGACTTCTGTGACCACTGCTCTGGAGGTTTCCACTCCTGGCTGGTGGGCCAACATTGTGACCGTGGTTGTGCCCTGCACCATCCTCATCATCATCTACCTGCAATCTGAGAAGCGCAAGTATGAGGAGGCCATGGGCAAGAAGTGAGCAGCCGCGATTTCTCAATTATGTTTTTGGTTGTAGTGCAGGTGCGCGTGCTCTGGGAACCATTCCCAGAAACCATGCTTTCCCAGGATGACTCGTTTTGACGTCTTATGGCATCAAAAGGTGTGACATTTAAAGGTTTTGAAGGCTTGAACACTTGAGCGCTGCACATCGAGTATCATCAAGGAGTTCCGTATGGAGCATCAGATGATAATTAGTCGGTGCTGCTGCTTTTTGAAAACATAGTAAGAGTAGGTAAGAACAACGCACACATGTGTATGTATTTGTGTGTGTATGGATTTATCAGGTGTATCAACGTATTGCATCGTGTGCAGTGAGGGTTTTCTCATGTTACATGTGGATTGAAGTCCTCCGAGCCAACAATTTCGACACTTGATTTTCCTATCTCCTTTTGATACTGTTCATGATACTGTTCATGATACTGTTCATGATACTGTTCATGTCGCAATGTTTCACACCTCCACACCCACTGAGCTGTGAGCCACTGTTAGTCAATTCTGGAGCCACCAATCCAACCAACTGAGGTTTGGGTGGGGTAAACTTTATGATTAAGCACGCATTGCCTGCACCCTCCTTGGGCTGAAGAAGGATGCATCTGAAAATCTGAAATAGAGATTTATAAACTCGACTGGCTACTAAGAGGGCCACATCCTCCAAAGCTAACAATTAAGTTCGCAGAGTCTAGAATCAAGAAATCTGTGATTGAAACCCGGCCTTACTAGCGAAATGCTGAGCAACAGTTGGCCCAAAGATCAGCATAGCAGTCAAATCACTCGGCCCTTGTCGCACCAATGGCCTCCAAGCTTGTGCTGCTTCCTACCCTCCTCTTGGCCTTGGCCTTCGTGACTTTGTGTGCTCCATCCTTCGTGTTTGGTGGCCGACCTGCGGCTACCCACTCATTGCGAAGCCCAGCACGAGCGCATTGGAGCTGCAGACTTCTGTGACCACTGCTCTGGAGGTTTCCACTCCTGGCTGGTGGGCCAACATTGTGACCGTGGTTGTGCCCTGCACCATCCTCATCATCATCTACCTGCAATCTGAGAAGCGCAAGTATGAGGAGGCCATGGGCAAGAAGTGAGCAGCCGCGATTTCTCAATTATGTTTTTGGTTGTAGTGCAGGTGCGCGTGCTCTGGGAACCATGCCCAGAAATCATGCTCGTTGAAAAACCTGCTTTGAAGCTGTGCCGCCCTGTTATTGGAAGCTCAGAATTGGAGCCGGCACGTCACCGCTGCCAGTGTCTACTGCTTGAATCCTTGGGTCCTTGGGTAGGACTACTGAGAGAGAGAGAGAGAGAAGCAAACCATGCAAACACAGACACAGGCACGCGCACACACACACATAACACATTTGCAATTACGGGTGCGTACATGGTGCGCCCCTCAATTCAGTGGTTTGGTGGGCAGCACCGCGGACGGACATGATAGGACCATTATCAGCCATCAATTTCCGGCACCAACTTCTGCAAACATTTATGAACCATCTATAGAGGTCTCATGCAGCCATTCGCCACAAGCATGACCTAGTACGAACTACTATGAACTAATAACATCTAAGTCCATTCCCTGGCATTGACTCATTGACCATGATATACCCCACAAAGACTGGGTCAAGCTACAATCCAATGGGTAGAAGTGAACCCATCCCAATTGTTGGGCTGTTTATGTGAATGCGAACACCACAGGGTCACTACTGGGGCCCTTGACCCACAGCCACAGGAAATCCCTATCCTCTCATGATTCACTATAAGAAATCCCTTTTCACCAGCAATTTTCAACCTTTACCAAACATGGAATGTGACCTAAGAGACCTAACAGAAGGCCATCCTAAAGAAACTGAAACTGCAAAGGAACTGAGCGGGCACAACTGGCCCTTCTCCAGCCCACAGCGGTAGGTCTTCACTGGTGACAGTTGGTCCAAAAATCAGCGTAGCAGTCAAATCACTCGGCCCTTGTCGCACCAATGGCCTCCAAGCTTGTGCTGCTTCCTACCCTCCTCTTGGCCTTGGCCTTCGTGACTTTGTGTGCTCCATCCTTCGTGTTTGGTGGCCGACCTGCCGCTACCAGCTCATTGCGAAGCACAGCACGAGCGGCAGTGCCAGAGGCATTGGAGCTGCAGACTTCTGTGACCACTGCTCTGGAGGTTTCCACTCCTGGCTGGTGGGCCAACATTGTGACCGTGGTTGTGCCCTGCACCATCCTCATCATCATCTACCTGCAATCTGAGAAGCGCAAGTATGAGGAGGCCATGGGCAAGAAGTGAGCAGCCGCGATTTCTCACTTATGTTTTTGGTTGTAGTGCAGGTGCGCGTGCTCTGGGAACCATGTCCAGAAATCTCCTGAGACTCTGAGTTCGCATCGCCCAGTTGAAACAATGACTGATGTTGCCACCGTTTGATGACTTCCTCTGTGATAGTGTCAGCTGGGTTTCACCAATCGTTGTGGACCTGGTTCATGGATGGAATCCCTATTCGTCCCCATGGGTTTATTGCATTTGCCGCTTTTAGAGAGGCTTCGCTAAAATCTGTCGGGGGAATAGATCTGGAATACATAATATCGCATAATATACCTAGCTGTTCATCAGCCATGGTTCCCCTTGGCGACCAGCATCATGGTTCTTTTCCAGCCCTCGGGTCACTTTGGATTATTTGGGGGGCCAGCTGTAGCTGAGATGGGAGGACACCTGTGAACCTGACCATGTTGTGGTGGACCTTCTGGCTTTCCGGGAGGGGCAACAGGGGTCATTACAAAATCGGCTCTGCCATGGGAGCCAGTTCACCTGGCTGATTGGTGATTCCGTGAATGTTGGGCTTTCCGAAAACCAGCCAAACATTGTAGGCTGGTTCTGAAGGTATTTCAATTGATTGAACGGCGCCGTAATGCTTTGCAAATGGATGAGCTTTGACAACAGCTGCGCTCCATGCCCAAGGAGCATGGTTCCTATCGGTCCTTGATTTCCCCACTTCATCGACCAAATTAATGAGACAATTAGCTGCTATTGTGCTATTGGCTATTTCTTTGTTTCGAAGGCTGGTATTGTTTGTTGTACCTTCAGTTCATTGCAAGCTAGCATGGGAAAAGGAGATGTGCTTGTTGACAAAAAAAAATCAATAAGTGAGCACACGGATGAATAACGATGGTATAGAGCGAACAGCAATGTTATTATAGTTAATGTATACATGGAATTGGATAGGTGAATAGATAAACATAGATACATAATAGATATCATTTCGTATGTGTGGGCCAATCTCAGTGATGCCATTGGGCCATGGGCTAAGCTTTTTTCTCGTAGCCATTTGTCCAAAGGTGCCCGCCCTTGGGCAGTCAGAGATGGGAGTTGTGGTGGAGTTTGGGTTGTCTCGGTTGCCCCTGCGTTGCCGGGTGGCTGTTTTTCATTGCTTGCTACGTCTCCATGATTGTTGACGATTCACCCGAAGCAATTTCCAATGGGTGTGGGATGCCTGTCTTGAAATCCCCTAAGAAACAGCAGATGAACATGTGTCATTGATTGGTCCATGGGAAAATTGACAGAACACATGCTGTTTTGTATGATAGCCACGTGCAGTCACCAAGGCTTGCCGCGTCTAACACCTCAAATCCGTTGAAAGATCTGATTTTGCTGATCATGCATAGGTTGAGCTGGCCTGAGCTGCCTTCTTTAGAGTGATATATCGATGGTGGGGGCCTCCATGTGATGCAGAAATGGCAAAATTTGTGCGTTCAGTACTCCTGTTTAGGCAGCAGTTGGCCCAAAGATCAGCATAGCAGTCAAATCACTCGGCCCCTGTTGCACCAATGGCCTCCAAGCTTGTGCTGCTTCCTACCCTCCTTTTGGCCTTGGCCTTCGTGACTTTGTGTGCTCCATCCTTCGTGTTTGGTGGCCAACCTGCGGCTACCAGCTCATTGCGAAGCACAGCACGAGCGGCGGTGCCAGAGGCATTGGAGCTGCAGACTTCTGTGACCACTGCTCTGGAGGTTTCCACTCCTGGCTGGTGGGCCAACATTGTGACCGTGGTTGTGCCCTGCACCATCCTCATCATCATCTACCTGCAATCTGAGAAGCGAAAGTATGAGGAGGCCATGGGCAAGTGAACGGCACACACAACCTTGGGTATCTCTCGATCTCAAGGAGTTTTTCTATACAGGCTGAATCCTGCCGAGCAAAAAGGAAGCGTGTTTCAGCTCCTTCAGCCGGACCGGACCAAAAAACCACCATTTTCTAATGGCAATGCTGGATTCACCCACGTAGTTCTGACATACGGGGCTTTCCATTCAGAATAATTGTTCCGCAACATGAAATATTTTTGTATGGAAAAAATCCACCAGGTTCGGGACTGCCAACATTCACCGCTATAGTTGTCATAAGACGTTCGCCCATTAGCCAGTGGATGCCAGTAGGTATTGCGTATATTTGGCACTAACCAATGTCAGTTTGTGTAAAGCTATGCTGAAGGAGTGAGGTGTGTTGGGTACAGATACGGTACCAGCCCGAATAAGAATGACAGATTTCGAAAATTTCCAAGTTATTCATTGATATTTCTTTCAGCTGGCGATTTTGCTTTCTTTGATCTTTTGGATTGCGCAACGACGTCATGTGCGCGGGGATGAATGTTCAAAAATTCTGCGGAAAGTCCACTGTTTCGACAAGAATTCTATGACTCCTTGAGGGGTTCAGTCATGTTAGACGAAGCCATCGAACTTGAGCTTCGGCTAGTCATGGTTTGTTATTCGCTTTGATGAATAGTCATCAGTGAAGTTCTTCACCGCCTTATTGCTATCAATCACCTCAGATACCGGGGCAACACTAATCATTCTCAATCCGCCGGCGAATTCATCAAGCACTAGCTTGATCGTTGTCAGCCAGCTTATCAGCTAAGCATTTTTCATCAGAATCATTATCACCTCAGCTTCTTGAATAGTATTAAGCATCAATTCACCATCACTTACCCAGTCCTCAACCATCAATCCATGATTTATAACGCCATTAAGCAGCAATAAACCTTCTATTAGCCGTTAACCATCACTTAACCATCAATCAGCCATGACTAACCAGCAAGCAGCTTAATGAACCAGCCAACTCATCATGACTTACCCACTTAGTTCACCAGCTCGGATGAACCAGCCAACTCACTACGAATGAACCACTTAAATCACCCGCAAATTCACCAGCTTGATGAACCAAATTAAGCAGCCACTGCACCGCCCAACTCACGGTACGACCTCCCCGGCAGCTTTGGCGCCACTTCGCCTGCTTCGCCTCGCCTGAGAGGCGCTGTTGAACTGCGAAGAGCCCCGGGCCGTGCAGCTGGCAGCGCAGGGTCGAGCATTGCTGGTCTTCGGACGCCTGGAGGGTGCCCTACAGGTGGGAGAACCAGCAGATTTGAGGTGGTTGATGATCAAGGCATAGGGGATTGATAGTGGTTAACGATAGGAGACAATCACCAACAAACTCATGGCTAAACAACTAGTAGTCATGGTGGGAAACCCCAAGCCAGTTTGGGGATAGCTATGGTTGGCTTATTGATAAACAATGATTAATCTGGGATGATTGGAGGTGTTCCCCTATTTTGAGGAACACCCAGAAATTTTAAAACAGCAGATGTTTTTTTCATCAAAAAACAGGAGTCCAGCAGATTGGATGTCTTTTTTTGGCCGGTAAGTTCTTGGTGGTTCATATTCTCTGTGGAAGGACCAGTCGAGAGATTGAAGAAAAGAATGGTTTATATTTGAACACGTATGTTGGATCGTTTTTTGTCGTCATATTTGATTTATACTGTAATAGATTTTCAATCGGCTATAGAATTTGCACCTTTTAGTCATGATTTTAAGCAGCACTTGTGAATAAGCTGGATGACAGTGATTATGATTGTCATATCTGGTTGTTAATTTGGATTTATCTGTTTGGACGTGTCATGAATTCCAAGAAGCCAGAAATCGCCAAAGTTTTAATCAACAGCTCTGTCGTGATTTGCTTCGAATACGGGTGGTTTGAGCTGGACCTCCGCCCCCGAGAAGTGCTCTGCAGTGTTTGGGATGCCCCAGCCGCGGGCGTGGCGATGTTGGCTGCATGCTATGAAGCGACCAATTGGATATGGACATGCACTGGCTATAGGAAAAGGGAAAAGAAACCACAGTATTTTTATGTCTCACCACTTTTGCTAGGTAGCTCCCGGGCGGTCTGTTGTGATAGTCCGGGATTTCATGCCGTGCGTAGTGCTTTGTGTACAAATTTTGCAGCTGCAATGCTCAAGTGAGAGAACTGATGAAAAGAAGCCGGTCACTGGCTTCCATCCTGTCTACTCCCTGCCCTACACGCTACTTGCTTCTGCTTGGGAGAGCATGGGCCAGTCATGACAGGCAGAGCTGAGGCCGCAGGTTTGTTGAGATTTGTTTTCGCATTTTTTCACACAGCTGATGTGCATGCAGAGACTTCTACAGTGGCGCCACTCAGGATGCATGGTGTAACATGGAACTCTGGAAGTTGGTTTTCATGAACCATGACTATGTTGGGACGAGCCATGCCAACTTGTTTGAATGGAATTTCAACCAACAATACGTCACCTACAGCACAAGTATTACAAAAAGGCTTCCGAGTCCGCAACGGATATAGCTGGTTCGTGGTCAGGGCTGCTTCTAGTATTCTCGCGGCTAGGAGCTTCAACCTAAACCCCAAAAACGCTAAAGACATCCAAAAACCCCGAAACCCCCAACAATCCTGAAACCTCAGCCCCAAGTCTTAAACACTGGCAAAAACTCTTGACCACACTATCCTGGACGGCCCACGAGTTTGACCAATGCCTTGCACCCCATGCCCTGCCACTGAGATTTTCCGGTGTTACAACGCAGCCGTTCAGCCCTTCTCAGAGAAGGAAGCCTGCGATGGCGTGCCTGGGTAAGCAGGGAGGTATGATGAAAGAATCAGTGAGAAAAGAAAGCAAGCGAATTACTTGGTTACTTGGTGGTTTCTCAAAATAGGGGACCCCCAAAAATGGTTGGTTTATTATTATAAATGACTACTATAATGGATGATTTGGGGGTACCCCTATTTTGAGAAACCACCACTTGTGTGAAAGGAACCGAGTTGTGCGCCAGGTTGTCATGTGTCATTTCTCACCCCCCGCTGCAACATGGGGCTCAACAGGGCCCTTGAGTCATAGCGGCGCGCAAAACAATGGTGATTTGACTTCGGACTGTCACGATACCGGTCAGTTTCCATACTGGTAGCGGAGCGGTTAGCGACCCTCCGTGGTACGTGCAGATCCTTGAGGCCTTTGTGCCATTCCGCGTTGCGAGACAGGAAACCAAGAACAGTGTTCGAGAAATAGACCGATCTCAGTGACGGTCCTTTGCACGGCTGGCATCGTTGCCAGCGATTGCAGAATCGTTGAAATGTCCGTGGCGGGACTCAAATA
>VSDK01007050.1:41789-80516 GCA_009767595.1 Symbiodinium kawagutii | reverse complement strand
GGCGTCTGAAGTGACGAACCTCCGGTCTGTGGTAGGAAGCCTGGCTTGGATAGCCAGACAGGCTCGCCCTGATATCGCCTACAAAGTGTCGAAGCTACAGACCTCGATCAAAGGAGCGACCTGCGCTACCTTGGCAGAAGCAAATCGTGCAGTAAACTTTGCTGTTGACAACATGGAGCTTGTGAAGCTCAGGTTTCCAGTTGGATGGATTGAGTGGCAGGGGTTTGCCATCCTGACCATTACCGATGCTTCGTTCAGCAACGAGCCCGGTTTCAAATCACAGCAAGGACGTGCCACGTTCATTGCATCAGCCAAGGAGCTGAAATCCCAGACCGAGACACTTCGTGTCTTTCCATTGTCGTTTTTGTCGTTCTCCAGTACGACAATAAAGCGTGTCTGTCGTAGCACGCGCTACAGGCCGAAACGTATTCGTTACAAAGTGGCCTGGAAATTGGCGATAAATTGCGTGGACTGCTTGCAGAGGTCCAAGGCCACATCGTCAATTTGAAGCAATGGGAAGAACAGTCCCGAGAGAAGATCCCACACCTTGCTCTCACGGACTGCAGGTCATTGTCGGACCATCTGGACGCAGAGGTCCCGGCGAAGGTGACAGACAAACGTCTGGGGATTGAATTGAGTGCGATCCACGAAAACCTATGGATGGACGGACGTAGAACATTCCGATCCATGAAGGGAGGTGACCAAGTCCGTTGGACCTCTACTTCGACTATGGTTGCGGACGCTCTCACGAAGATGATGCGACCAGACCTACTGATAAAGACCCTGAACAGCAATCTGGTTCGCGTAGAAGGCATTGAGACGCATCGTTCCAAGAAGAAGCGCTGACTTAATTAATTTCAATGTACAGATCACATGACCCCTGAAGACTTGGTTGAGTGTGAAAGGAACCGAGTTGTGCGCCAGGTTGTCATGTGTCATTTCTCACCCCCCGCTGCAACATGGGGCTCAACAGGGCCCTTGAGTCATAGCGGCGCGCAAAACAATGGTGATTTGACTTCGGACTGTCACGATACCGGTCAGTTTCCATACTTGTTTGATCAAAATACTATGACTACAACCACATGGCGATGGAGCGAGAGAGAGAGAGAGATAACCATGAAGACATCTTGTTATTGATGGGGTAATCAGCTGGCGGTTAACTCCAAAAGGGGTTGTCCAAAAATGGTGCCCAATCGCTGGTGGGTTTCCCAATGAGGGTCATTTGGGTTCACTGTGGTGCCGCCACGATTGGTTCCTGGTCATTAGGCAGCCTATGTTGACGAATCATTGGGGCTCGTGCTCGCCAGTGGTCTAGACAAATGGAGGGACAAGGGGACCAGCAGGCAGTAAATCCTCTCATGCCTAGGTTGTCCATGGTTGTCCCGTTTCTTGCATCAAAAGTGGGCAATGGTCACAGCCGCTGCATGTGTGCAACACCTGGCGCAGATCCGAAAAAGCCTTGCTCTGGGTCCCCGAGGTCGGTCAGCTTTTCTCACGTGCACATCTACTGCGACTCTCTGAAAGACCTCTCTGAGTCGCCCGACCTGTGAGGCTAAGCCTGGCAAAGCCTCATACGTTGGCAGAGGGCAAACATGGGCAAAACCTGACCGTGGTAAAGCTGATCAATTTCACACAGGCAAGGGAGGGGTTAGCCATCCTTCACATCTGAGACATCTGAGTTGATCAAACACCTGACCCAGCGAGTTGATCAGTTTGATTTACTTCAACTGGTTATTAGCTTACTTCTTAACTGGTTATCAGTAAGTTAGGAGATTATTGCACCAAACGTCGCAACCCCCCAGATGTTCCAAGGGTTTTTCTAATCTCCTGTCGCTGGCAGATACGGCGCGAAAGATCGCAAAGGCATGATCGAGTATAGAGTTGTGCCATCTGCCTGTAGTTGAACAACCTTAATCTACACAGTTGTTGGATGATGGCTTTCCCATGTATGCCAGTCGTTTTCCAAATGCATGAAGTTCTCATGTATACTTGCTAGGTGAATACCTCGCCTACCTTTTCACCACACGCGCATATATCTGACACATCTGATGTGTTTCAGCATGAGCTGCCATGAACTGCCCACCGAAATCCCATGGCTGAGGTACAAACGCTTGGAAGAGAAGCTGAATGCCTTTGGTGCAGCTGCTGACCTGAAGGAAGGCCAGAAGAAGTGGCGCAATCTTTGGGATGGACACCCTGTGCCTTGGCAGTTCCTGGAGGTGGAACAGCCACAGGAACGTGCCAGGCCCTGGTTCTTTCGGGGCTGGGGCTATGATTTTTGGATATTTTTGGAGCTTGGGAGCTTCATTGGCTCACGAAATTGTCAAGTATCCATCACTTGACCATCAGCATCCATCAGCCCAACCATTGCTTCGCAGATTTTCCTGGTGCCAACCATCACCCTCCAAGTTCTTGCAGAAACCCCTGGTGATTCACCATGCTTCACCATCAAATGTTCCCAAAAAAATCTATGAAGAGCTGGATCTTCCATTGCTCCCAGGTGATTGGACATCAAGATCCAGCGCAGTTTCCTGGACAAGGGACAGGAGGGACCGTGAATGATTCTACGCGTGGAGGTGGATGTATACCTTTATATTCATGATATGTGTGTATTTATTTATCTATTTATTTATTTATTTATTTATTTATTTATATATGTGTATATATCTATGTTTATACATATGTATTTGCCGAACCAATGTTAATTCACAATAACAACAATATATAGAGAATGATTGATAATCAAAAAGTTCAACGTTGGTTCGAATCGGCTAGCATGTGATTCTGAAGCAGGCATCAGCGCCTGGATAGTACAATTTCCTAATTTAATGATGAGTATGTGTACAGTATATATATGTATATGTTTATTTGTTTGTGTGTGCTTACATTAATACGTATGCAATAAATCGATATAGTCAAGGGTTAGGTACATGAATACACGTATGATTACGTATGTTTATACATACTCTTTCCAGGCGTACAGATTCATATGCACCTGAATATGTTATTGGTTATTCTTGGTGGCACTTAAAGCACCAAGAGTCTTTTTGAACACAGTAAGGTGGAGTAATTTCCGACCATTCTACATGCAGGTCGTACCAGTCAACACATCAACTTCAAGACTTGTCCTGCTATACTTGGTTTTTGTTGCCCCTTCAATTGTCCACTTTCAGCTATGTGATTATCCTTCTGCAAAGCATGGGATATGATTAGGGCAAACCCTCTGGACGCCCGAGCAAAAAACAAATTGCCCACTTCCAATTTTGTCCCTGGAATCCATCGACAGTGGATTTGAAGGCCAAAGGTGTGAATATGCACCATGGTGGGACTCCTAACCTGCTTGATCCAGCCAGTGTGGCCAAACCGCAAGAAGCGACAGAATCTCTGGAGGATTCTTTGGTGATCCATATGATGGAATTCAATCAAAGTTACCAAACAGAGCCCCACGGATTTTCCACTGCCTGGTGACTAAGGTGGAAGGGCCATCAACAAGACGTGGTTGAGCAGATGCTGGTGGGCCTTGGTTGGCGCATCACAGGGCACTGTGACACCAAGGACACCCGAACCATGGCCATCACCAGCCGCGATGCGGCTGGAGTGAAGTTCATCATCACAGCACACAAGGACAGCGCGGAGGAATAACACAGCCTGACTGCCAGGAAGTTCAAACATGGCTAGCGCTTCCAGTATGGTTATGGCCCTGGCATTCCCTGACATGTACCTCACTATGATAATTGGTGTGGTTTCAGTCATAGTTTAATGGTAGTTGATTCTTCCATTTTGCGTAAAAGTCATCAACGGCCATTGTCCAGTAACTTCTTCATTATATGGGTTGCTCTTGCAGCCATGATGCTTTTTTGTGAGACGATTGTGTTGATTGCTACAATGATAGCCACCATGATGATTACAATCTTGGAGTTATTGGCTATTTTTCTGGGGGGAGGGGGGCGGGTTATTGTAGCTATACGATTCCTGATGGTTGCAGGAATTCAGAGAAAACATCCACAAATTGCAAATTACTATGTGTTATAACCAACTGATGATGATTACGAACAATAAGTCATAGCTCACACGAGAACGAGCATCATATGGTGGATTATGAAAAAATAGTCGTGATTATGGTTTACGCATGTTTGCACGATAAATGCTGCTTTTAAGAAACAAGCGAGTGAGTAGGTTTTGTCCATAAATGGTTGAACTATGAACCAACCAATTGGCTGATCATTATCAGTAGGGAACCGCCAGTTTTGGGGTCGCGCGCAACGCTGCAGATCCATCAGAGTATTATCCGCGGGCCAGTGACAAGGAAGATGTCCAAACCAGCAACGAAAACTACCAAGCACATCTTTTTCATACGGGTTGAAACCACCAACCAGTTGATTGTTGTTGATGGCAGAACCTCGATACAAGAGGTCATGGGAGTGTCAATTCACCGTTCTTCCTCATACGATCCAAAGCTCGTAGACTCTTAAGACGACTTCGCTGTGGTAAACCATCCAACTCATGCGGAATTCCAAAAAAAATGGGCAAACCTCGGACACTTGAGCCATCATGCCATGCACATGCTCAATCACCATAGGTAGTACAGGCAGTACTGGCCTTGGCCGCCAGTTTTGGGGACCATTTCTGGACAGATCCAGGTACTTACAGGAGTCCTGGATGAGCAAGATTTTACAGCAACGTGAGTCTATTTATATAGCATATTTTAGCATTATATTTCCTCGTTTCTGCATGAATGAGCGGGCAAACTGCCTTTCACCAAACGAATCTTTCCAGATATGTGTTCGCAAAGAAAGAAAAATATCCGTTCATGGGAACAGCATTGGGCTTTCATCAAGCTTTCATATAACATGTCACCAGAGTTTGATTTTCTTAGGCATTTTTTCTGTGCCCAATTCGAAAAACATGAATGCTCAATGTCATCATCAGCCTTGGGTTTTTCGATCTCACCAAAGGCCCAGCTCTTCGGTCGTTGCAAGCAGTGGAAAGGAGCTGAAGATGGCAGACTTCGAGCCCGAAGCAAAGAGACTCAAGTCATCCGAGGACGGCTTCGTGCTGGCGCTGTCAAGGGAGTCAAGGGTTCGCAGTGGTTTACTAGCACTGATAGTCAAATTATTGAAGAATCGGTGTGGGTTGCTAATTTGATTAACGCATATGAAATGTCCATAGTAATCTTGATAGAATGGACATTAATGGACATTGCTAAGTGGTGATTGATCTGTTTCAAGTGATGGATCTGGTTCAAAATGTAGTTGACGGTAGGGGATCTAGTTGCGTGATGGTCAATCACAGCTTCAGCCTATGACCTGTGATCATGGGTCCACATGACCACGACAGGTTTGGGCTTTTGCACGCCATGTCCATCCCAACTTGGCATGATGAATTGGATGGAGCGATGCAACCAGCCACTCAAATCACATGCGCTCTTTGGCCAACTGACCTGGAAGCTAATAATTGTTTTTTCTATAGGTAAACCATCATACATGGTGGATTTTCCACTTCCAGATTAGTTTACAAGAGTGCAACTGATCATCATTCATCCGCCATTCTTATCGGCCACCATCATTTGTTTTGTCCTTGTTATTGCCCTCGAGCATTTTGAAGACGGTGGTTTGCAACAAGAAAAACCATCAAACATGGGTGTTTTATCCAGAGGGAAATTATGGCGAACCATCATTACATCTAGCCAATCATAATTCGGCACTATTACACTATTCCTATCGACCAATAGTAACAATAATTCTTACATAGTATTGATTCTTAATTGCCAATGAGAAATCCATACCAATAGCCTCCCGTTTCTGATGGTAAATCGCCAGCTATCTACGGTCAGCAATTGATTGTAGTTTCTGCACGATTGGATGTACCATTTCTAACCATCATCAAGTCATGTGTAGAGCTGGCGCCGGCTCGTCAGTATTTTCAGTTCCCTTCTTTGGAAGTGTAAATGGCGGCTCCGTTTGGCTGGGCCACCAGCTCGCCTTAGCTGGACGCGACGAGATGGCGGTGGAGCGAGAGAGAGAGAGAGAGTGATGACTAACCATCATCAACAATGAGTTTGTTGGGTATTAGCGCCTAGTATTAATGAACCATGATTGACCATTAAATGATTCGTCAAATATGTCTATCATTAAGCGTAATCATGGTTTACCGTTAATCACTAAGCGCTGTTAGTAATTATTCACTAAATGCCCTCATTCTTAGCACCAATACTAGCCATCACCAACCAATATTAAGCATCATGAGCTTCTATTGGCGAATCTTAACCATTATCAATCATCATCATTATCAGATTTAGCCATCAATTGCCAATCGTCAATGATTTTTAGTGTGTATTGTTCTTGAATCATTTACTGTTTTTATTATCACTATTAGTTTAAAAGAGCTATAACCAGAAGTTTAAAAGAGCTATAACCAGAATAAGAGATTACTGTTATTATTGTTTTTTACATTGTTGAATATTTACATACACAATATAATTTTATTACCATCACTTTTATTCCCGTTATAGTTTTCTAGTTGTATTAGTACATATGATTGCGATCATTTTGTTAGTATTATTGGTATTATTGTTTTTGTTTCTATCACTCTTAGTACCATTATTATTGCTATTCTTGAATCATTAATTAGCATATACCGGTTCCACATTATTATTCTTGTTCTAGAACCATTATCCACTAGTTAATCAGCATATACACTACAAACAATAAATATTCTTATCTTGCCTGCAGCCGTTATTACAAATGTGTATACATGTTGCCATTATTATTGCTATTCTTTGAAAAACCAACATAACATTTACTATTCACACTCAATGTTGAACCATTAATCACTAGTTCATTCGCATATACACTAGAAACACAATCAATGTTCACCAACTAGCAATGAACAAAATCAACCTCGAATGGGCTACAGTAAAATGAAGCATAAATCAACCATAATGAACCATAAATCAACCATAAACCAACTAGCCATGAACAAATCAACCATAATCAACCTCGAATCGACTAAATGTTCATTATCAGTTGGTGAACACCACCACCAAATGTTGTTATCTTACCATAATCAACCATAATCAACCACTAAATGTTGTTATCTTCCCGGCTCCACGGTGAACACCACCATTCTCAACGCCAGGAGTACTGCCACCTGGGCGCCTCCAACCTGCAGCGCTTCTCCGAACATCGGGCGGGGCGTCAAGGCGAGGTTCAGTGGTGGGTCTCCAAGGGGATGGCTGTGGATGGGCCAACCCGGGTATGGATGGTTCAAAGGGCAAATGGATGGTTAATCTAGGTGATTTATGGGTGATGAATGGGTGATTTATGGGTGATTTATGGGTATGGGTAGTTAGTGGGTGCTTCATGGGTGATGAACACGGGTAAGTAATGGCTGATGAATCGCTGACGAATAGTTGATGAATGGTCGAAGGAGTCGATGGCTGTTGGTTCGGGTTGATTGTGGTTGATTATGATTGACTCTGGTTAGTCAATGTGGCGGCTAGCTTTGATTGGTTTATGAATCGTTGATTGTTGGCTAATTAATTGTGATTCATTTTCGATTGACAATGGTGGTCACGGTTGATAATGGTTGATGACGGTGAAAGAGGCAAAATTGTAGTGGTTACATCTATGGTTATCGTATGTTATCGTTTGCTAATGGTCGACACGGGTTCAAACATGCGAAAACCAGTTGTTACAAGAAGATTTGTATGTTTGTTGCTACTGCTGGATACTCATGGCTACTAATGTCTATTCATTTGATTTATTTGTTGTAGATTTGCCCTGGAAAGTCACAAACTTAGGATCGGGGATTTTCCAACTTGCAACTTGCGGCGGGTTCAACAAGGGTACGACGGTTTCACTGCAAATCGTGGCGCCGGATGTTTTTGGATCGTTGGACCGTCCAATTTGGATTTCCACCGGCTGTTTGAGCAGTTGAAGGGGTCTTGTTATGGCAGCAGCAATCATTGTCCACTATGGGTGATGGCCACGGAACAGAATTCTTAGCCATGAGTTGACATGCATGAACGAGGAATAGCCAATATCAACCATCATCGGCTGTGGGCACTGCAAAGCAGTAGTAGTACAAAGCAGTATCAGCAATTATTCATCATGATGTTTCCACCATACTGGTGATCTTGAGCACTGATGGTTGATTTTGGTGAACCTGGCTAGTGATGGTTGTCCAGCCTACTGACCACTTTAAGCATTGTTTACCTTTTCTTCACAACTATTGTTGATAGTTGGTGATTCTGAATCATTATCACCATCGTCAGCCATTGATTATTACTTAGCGTCGTTATATAGCCCTGATCAGCATATATCAATGGTTCTTAATGACTAATGACCATTGTTATCCATGGTTCGTACTTATGATTCCAGTACCGCTGCTCATTGTTCTTCAATGCCAATGATTCACAAGCATGAGCCATTCCCGACAAGTATTGATCAATATCAAGCTTCGTTGGCACTACCGACCTTGGCCCCCCAAAACCATCGTGCTTATAGGTTATAACCTATATTCTGGAGGCGAAAAACCCTGTCTTTTTTAGTGTTTGGGGGGCTCATGGTACTAATCATTCTCAAACATCAGCGCTACTAACCACCATGAGCCACCCATGGGTCTCCAGGTATCGCTGTGTTGGGTTTCAGCGTTAAGTCTGGAGAACTTGATGCTTGGCAGAGCGATAGCAGCTGCAGGGCTTCAACGGTAGGTCCCAGTGATGAGAAAATGGACCTGGGAAAGCCCTCATCACTGGGTTTTCTGGGGATGATGATCACAAGTAAGGATGTTATCTCATCAGTTTGATGGGAAAATCGACAGGAAAGCTGATTAAGATAAGGGTTTTCTGTCGATTTTCCCATCAAACCCGGTGACGTGTTCAAGTATTGTCGGGTCATGCCCTTTTGTCGCTTGTACTTGTACTGTTATTGGTTCGGTCCCGGCCCTACTGTTGGTCAATGGCCTGTGGTTGGCCGTGGTGTCTTTTTTTGTAGTCTAGTGTGAGACGAAAAGAGCTACTACCAAAAGAGTGCATTGCAATATGTTGCAATCCAAAACTGGTTGGAGGCGGTTAGGATTTTTGCCGAGAAGCTCTGAACTCTCAAAATCAACCAGCTTTAGATTGGAAAAGCAATGACGTCTTAGAAATAGGCAACAAATAGGATGAATAAATATGAATAAGGAAGTGAAGAACTAAGCTCCTAAACAGCCTCAACATGATCATTTTCACTCAAGAATTTCCCGTGGATATGTAAGCGGATGACGCCCCCCCCATAGTGTCCTGGCCCTTGGGAGGCGCATACTTCAACGCTGAAGCTTCAAACTTGTGACCCGTAGAAACCAACCGCACTCATAGGCATTGGAAAGTCAATGCAACGGAGTCATTGCAGCTGGAATGATGCCAAGTGACTAGCATAGTTTGTCATGAAACAAGCTGGAATTACCAACCATTGATTTTGCTATCATTCATTGGCTTAGTCACCACCAATAGCTTGGAAGATCCTTCTTCAGACGTTGACTGCCGACATTTCTGCTGCAGATCCAGGATCACATTCATCAGAAGTACAAGGAGAAACATCCCAAGCTGCTGGCGAGCGAGCCCAAGGACAGCTGTGTTGGATCCTTGATGAAGGCCAGATCCAAGCAGCTACAACGCGAGCCTGTAACATGTGTCAGGCCTGTAACAGCTGCCTGATCCTTAGATGGTTTAATGAGATGGGCCTCCAAGCAGCACATATCCAGGATATCTTCGCAGCTGGCCCCAGGACCATGCAGGAGCTCGGATACTGGAGGTTGGAGTGACCGGAGCGGGCTTCGTGTTAGGAGCGCAGTGGGACATCCATAAACCACAGAGTATATCAAGTTGGCACCCGCCATCAACCATACGGGCATCGTTGGGTAATGTTGGGCATTGATGCATAATATACATACTTGAACATGCTTGATTATTATGGGTGATTCTTGGGGATTTGCCACTTTCATGGTCTCTTCTCTTCCAAAGGTTGTTGGTCAGTGTCGATTTGCCAGGCCAACTGCTGAAACTCTGACTAATTAATAAATACGTAGCTACTGTAGCAACTACGTATTGTTTCCAGTCATGATAGATCATCATTTCCAGCCATTCCTTTTTATTGTTGCTTATAGTAAGCCCCTATCAAAGAATCCATTCAAGTCTAAGTACAACCATTGATGTGCCAACTACTAAATAAAATTGGCAAGAATCAAGATGTTTGATAATAAATCGTTCTCACTGACCGGACCTGGTTACTCCTGATTCTTTGACTATTGGTTGGTGACTATACACATTTTTTGTTTTCCATAGTAATTTGCAACAAATGCCATTGTGGTTGATTTCACTTCCAGCTTCCCCTGGCTTCCCCCCCTGGATCCGCCCCCCCTTGGCAACCTCATAAAATGTTTGGTTGACTAGTATATTTTCTCATAGGATTCAAACCACCAACCAGTTGACTATGTCATACAAGAATTCTTGCAACCATGCACAATTGCCAAGTGACCAGCCAGTGACCAACAAGTTCATACAATTTAGCGAGATTCAACGGCGACCATTGGGGTACTAATGTTCCAATGTGGACCATTCAAGCATCAATTCATCATTATCTAATCACTGGATGTGCTAAGAAGAATGGTTGAATCATGGTAAAACATCACTCATTCCAACCAAAAATTGTTCCAACACAGTTGGCCCAACATAGTTGGCCCAACATAGTTGGCATCACCCAAGATGTTTGGCCCAACATATTTGGCCCACCATATTTGGCATTCCAACTCAAGTGATCGCCATCCGCCCAAGCAACCCCTGGATCCCCCGGGACCGCAATGGATCATTGGGGCCTGGGCCAGGTCTTCGCCTACTACCAGGGCGAGACCGGCAGCAGCGATGCCGACACGGGGACCCTGCTGCGCTTTGTGGAGGCGCGTCGTGGAGATGGGTGGAGAGGCGAACGGCAGAGATGAAGAGATTTTTATCATAGATAATTATTGCTATCTATATTGTGTTTTTTAATGAGTAGAATAGATATAGAACTATGATATTATAGGACTATATAATTTATGAGTAGTTTTAGCATAGAACAATTTCATTTATGACTAGATTTGTATCATAGATAGCTGGCGGGCAGAGCCCCCTAACAGCAGTCAAACTCATAAATTATTCGTACCATAGACGGAACTATTCTTATAGTAAGCTGTTATAATACCAAATGATATCATGAATAGATATTATTAGGATAGAACTATGATCTTCAGATATTGTCAGTACCTATCATACCAGATTAATACCTTTGATGGATAGGTGAGATCTGATTATCAACTATGATAAAACCATGATATCCATGATATTTAAGTAGATTGATACACAAATAAGCAGATCATGGTTGATTGTGAGTTAGTATCAGATCAATACATGAATATAGCTAGTCAACTATGATAAGTGTAGCTATGCAAGTATTAATCATAGCACATGGAAATCTGATAGATAGATATGGAGAATGATGATGATGATGATGATGATGATGATGATGCTGATGGGCACAAGAATGCACAAAATCGTTCTGCCTATGCATGATGACTTTGCCAATTAGATGCTACTGTCCCGCTACACTCATTTGGCCTATTGGATAAGAGTAACTCATGGACCACCATTTGGGAGGAAGCGTATATGTAAGATATGTATATTGAATGCATGTGGTACAATGCGCTGCCAAATGCACGCAGATATATAGGTCACGGTCATTCCCCCAATCTCACCAAAAAGCAGAGGTCAGAGAAAATCCAGAATGACGGTGACATACTGTGACCATGTCTGGGGGAATGAGCAGCATAGATTGGGCGGTTTGACCCGTGGCCTTGTGATCAGTGTGACATTGGCGACGGCTTTATTGAGAACTATCATCCATTCCTGTTGCAGTTTTATACCTATGTATATGGTATGCATTGAAAAGGGAACACGCAGGATCACCACCATGGCCAAGCTGAAGCAATTCTATCAGTTCACGTGGTTTCGAACCACCTAGAGGTCACCTAGAGACCTAGAGACCTGGAGATATTAAAAGGAAGAGAGAGGAGAGGGACAGCTCCAACTTCTGGGTGCATTTCGCGACAGGAGACGGACAGCTCCAACTTCTGGGTGCTTCCTGGGATCAAACCAGTGGAGGCCGCTGGTGGCAAGGGTAGTGGATCCCATCGATGGATTCCCATCGGTCCCCGCATGGATCCTCCCATGGATCCCCCACTGAAACCCTAGATCCAGGGAAGGGATTATTTTAATAAGTGACGCCCGGGGTGCTTTGCTGGCAGTTTGAACATGTTTGAACCATTTTACATGGCCCATTTTGAGAAAGCCCGAGTCCTTGGACAGCGCGACCAAGGCCACATTTGACCAAGTGAGTCTGCCTGCATATTGCGACCACTGGGTGTCCAACGTGGTCAGCCGTCGCGGCTTCTTAGATACCTTGG
This sequence comes from Symbiodinium kawagutii, assembly GCA_009767595.1. NCBI lineage: Eukaryota > Dinophyceae > Suessiales > Symbiodiniaceae > Symbiodinium > Symbiodinium kawagutii. The sequence goes on along the minus strand of VSDK01007050.1, from coordinate 68,039 downwards.
AGGACAGTGCTGAACAACGCATGGCCGGCAGTTGGACCGATTCGGAGCAAGGGCTATTCACGTGTCCTTTGCTGGGATGGCTTTCAGGGATTGATAAGATGATTGTTGCCCATGCCCGGTGGTACCCGGAAACAAGCACAACCTGGGTGCCGGAGTCCGGTGTCGAGCAAACATCTTGGCCTGTTGGTCAGCAGCCAGGTGATGTTTCAGGAATCGCATAGGAGGCTTGGGCAGTTCATGGACAGTTTGCATGGTTGCTCCATCAAGACAACCGGTGTTCCCAGTGCTCGAACTTGCTTAGAAGCTCTTGCAATGGGGCATTGATCCGACCCTGGTACTGTATGCCCCACGTGCTTCTATGGTCACGCCGTTTGTTCGAAGCTGGTGCGTTTCTTACATGAGCCGGGGTTGCTTGTTACAATGACCATATCCGCTTCATGGTCCCATACCCATCACCAGCCAAGTTTCCTTGTTGTTGCTTGTGGCATCGTAGTTATTGACCTTCATAAATCATATCCAACCGGAATCATAATAACGCCCGGCAAGAAAATCACCATAAACCAGGTTTCTGACCGCATATGATCACCAATAGAGAGGTGACATTTTCGCTCAATTCCAACAATTGCTATTCTTCCACCACTAACTCCACCAACAAGCATCACACATCATCACACATCATCACCATCCATCACCATCTTCTACCATCCTGCCAAGCTGGGCACCCATCACCATCGCTGGCTCAGGACACCTTGGGCTTCACTCCCAAGGTGGACTTCAACGCGGGCGTCGTGGCTGCCGGCGAGGCACAGATCGAGTCCACCGTCACCGGCAACGCGCCTCAGACCTTCATCCCAGACGCCGCGGTGGCGTTGATGCCCAGCCGCAGGGGGACCAGCTGGGTCAGGTGCCCTGGCCTACCCCCAGGGGTGAAGCCATGGGTGCCATCATGGGTTCAACCACCTTGCATATGAAATGCTGGGCATTGTGACAGGGTGATCTTGTCAAATTTTGGCTCAAGCTTAGTCAGCTTAGTCTTTCAGTTGCAGGCTCAATAGTTCAATCGTCCATTGAAAATATTGAAGTCGCATCCCGGGGATTGATGCCCTGGCCGCGGCTGGCGCTGCTATTTGTGCGTCTTGTGATCAGTCACCGAATTCGCGAGGTGCAGTCGGAAGCCAAGAGATTGCTGGAAGCTGTTCAGGAAAGGGCAACTCGAGATGCAGAAGCTGATCGAACAGAAGTGCTACAACAGATCCAGGATTGTGACCCTTTGCTGAGGCTCAATGGGCAAGAGTTGATTCGCAAGTTTGTTGACGAAATTCACCGACCAGCACCGTTGACGATCAACTTCGATGCCGACCGCTGGGTTGAGGTAGCAGAGAAGAACGAAGGAGCCGAAGAAGCTTTCACCTCGCATGTTCAGAACATTTGGCAGGTAGCTATGTTGCCTCATCCCCCAGTGCGAGCGGACCGCACTCAAAGAAGCCAACAAGTCTACGGCTATGCCAACGAGCGCTACGACACTGAAAAATGGTTTTTTGGTTTCACCCAGGCACCAGAGAAACTGAGCAGTGCAATGGAACGGCCTGTAAGTGCCGCCCCCGGCTTGTTTCAAGCAGGGCAAAAGAATGGGAATGCTGTCAATTCCGCCTATGGTTACTCTGCACTGTTTCTCGCTCCTCATGTGTGGAATCGTTCGACCATCATCGGTCAAGATTTGAAGGTGTCCTTCACACATTTGGGGCGACCCAAAGACTATGATGCCACCTTTCCTGAGTTGCCCGTATGGGGGGATTGGCCAGAAGTAAAGGTAACGGATCCCATTCTGCAGATTCCAAATCTGCAAGCTGCAGGAGGCCTGCCCTATTTGGGGACTTTTCAGAATCCAGTGGCTGGTCTCAAGACGGTTAGTTGCTATGAGCTTCAAACATGGACACACTGGATGGAAGGCAAAACCAGCTACAGTCCGAACTATTTGGAGGTGAACATTTTCGGTGGAGTCACGTTTGCTGAGGATGTCGAGAAAGTTGTCATCAATGTCCCCCTCAGATCCAACTCAAGCAGGATCCTTGCATTGAACATGGACCCAGCACAAACCTACAGCAACATTTGGAAGGCACTGGAGCTTCAACATAAAAACGCTAATGGAGCCACCAATGTTTCAATGACCAACTCTACCCCATGCAAAATGTGGCGGCTAGCTCGTTCGCGAAAGATACGTCGCATATCTTGGTGCCTTTCTATTGATGAGTGGCGTTGCATCCGCGAGACAGATGCGACAGCGGACGTGTCGTGTGACCTGTAGTGGCGCTCTGATGAAAAAAGGAATGCGGAGCTGGGATGATCCTGGTCAAACGGGTGAGCATCCCAGGTTGCGCATCTTGTGAAGTGAGACACACAAAATACCAGTTGATTTAATAGATCGGATTAGATTGGTGATGAAATGTTGGTATTTTTTTGACATGTTTTGATTTTACAATTGATTGATGGATGGATTGATTGATTGATTGAGCGAGTGAGTGATTGATTGGTTGAGAGATAGATAGACCGGCAGATAGATAGATTGATTTGATTGATTGATTGCTTGTTTGTTTGATTGATTGATTATGATTGGTTGATTGACAATGGTTGATTACGATTGGGTGAATCAACTTCAACGGGCAGAAGACAAGGGAGGTGATTTGAAGTCAGCCAATTTTCGGGACACTCACGTCCTGACGCCATTGTTTGCCGACCTTTAATGGACGTTGCCTTCTCATCATCTGCGGCTGGCATTGTCGAAGATGGGGAGGGGACCGCAGCTGGGGACCTGGACGTGATTGGGGTGATCGTGATGGTTGCAGGATTTGTGTCAACCAGTGCCACCAGGCGGTCATTGGGAACAGTGATTGTTCAACCCCTCGATTGCCTGCTGAAAAACATGTGCATCCAGGCCTCTTGCTTCACTAAGAACCCAAGGGTAGGCCAGCTTGGATGGCTCGTTTTTTGGGCTTCCGGGGTCAGGTTGGCAAGTAGGGCATGGCAGAGGTGCAATGAGGTGCTGGCATACGACAACGAAATTGCGATGACCCATCTACTTCTCCGTCATTCCCCGGTGTATTGTTTCGTGCGGAGAGTTTCTGGCGGCACATCGCTTTTACCCAGGAAGGACCAGAGCCAAGTGTACCTGCCCATCAACAACGCCTTGAGCGAAGTCGGCCTCCTGCCTGCAGTCCCATCAAGACTCAGAGCTGCTGCAGGATGTGCCACCTTCTCAAAGGGTTTCTGGCGGCTCATCGCCACATCAAATCATTCCGCAGCTCAATTTTTTAGCGACATTTTGATCACCTGAGGGACCCCCTTGGTGATAGATTCCTGGCACCGGTGGGGCCCAAGGTCACGTGCACCTGTACCTGAAAGAGATTGGTCAGGGAGTTCAGCACATTGCCTCCCGAGTCGAGGACTTGCCCACTCTGGAGCCTTTGGCATCAAAAGGGGCGGATGTGCTGTGCTAAGCTTCACGGTGCTGGAGAGCGTTGGTTGATCAGTTTGCATCTGTGCTAGTTGATTGGAAGGAAGTTGACAGAATATGATGGATGATAGACGATTATGATATATTATGATGATTTATTGTTGCATGTTTTGCATTTTATTGTTTCTTTGTCGGGGGTGGCTTCCAAGTTGAACTACAAGAGGTAAGGAGGGCAAAACAAAGGAAGACTCCATACATTCAGGGACCCCCCGGCACCAAAAAATGGTTGTGGGGACATCTTTGTTGAAGTGCCACATTTCCAAGGAGACTTTCAGGCCTCATGTGGAGGGTAGTTGCTGTTCATGAAGGTGACCCATTTATATATATATATACATATCTCCTCTCATGTAGCATGATAGGCGATTGGCAAGATATCAGTGAGGGCGTTTAAGAGTTGATGTAGTTGCTCGGCGTGTTCCTCAGGTGCAGCGAGCCAATGACATGCGCAAGATGACTGGTGCTGGTTTGTCCTTCCTGTGCATCCCCAGATCCTACTATGGCAGTCTCACTGCCAGGCAGCACGCGTGGGATGTGAGATCCAGGAGAATGAATTAAGAATATTTGGAGAGAAGGCACATGCTATGCTTCGTAAAGTCGGGGTTTTTGATTTTGGATATCCATGCATCTATGATCAGCATGTATCTATTTGTTTGTGTGTCCTGCTTGTTTGCTTACCTGTGTGATCGTGTGTGTGTGTGGCTTGGGCTGCTCAGATGTCTAGTCATGGGCTTTGTTGATGATACAGAGGAGACCGCTTGTTTCTGACTCATGCTTGGTCGTATCCGTTGAAATGGCCACCACAAGGCCCCAGATAAACGTTGCAACACTTCGCCCATCGCATGAAGTCGCCCATAGCGTGTTGAACCCAGTGCCTTTTGGTTTGCCTCTAAGCTGAAAAACCCGCGGCGCATTTGCTTGGCCATGTGGATTGCTGCGGCAGGTATGGGGAAGTGAAGGCATAGAAGACATGCCGATTTGAGTGAACTTCTAAGCTTGGAGGAAGGATAGGGAAGTTGTGTTTGTTGAGTGTTTGTTTGGGGCATCGCACCGATAGTTTCATTTACTGTAGATTCTGGTTCAGGTGTGGAGGTGTTCTGTACCAGGGTGCTTCCTCCTGCCATCCTGAAACAGGTCCCCAAAAATTGTAATTTTCCAAGCTCAGCCCGAAGGCATTCCCAAACTTGGCTTCAAATTTCTGTTTCAACACAAGGTTCAAGCGCAATTTCTCATGTGGTTAGGCACACCCCATGATTTCACCAAGCCCCAGGATGTCCCAGCTGGGTGGCTGGAACCCCGTGGCGAGGGTCCCCGGGGATGTCGCGAGGTACCTCTGCAAGTCTGCTGGGTTGGAGACCGCGGAGGCCGAGAAGGTGCTGATGGCGTTGAAGTCTGCAGGGGTCGTGGACGCCAACGACATCGTGGATCTGGACGTGCCTGGGCGGCGACATCGGAACCGGCAGGAAGTATGGGGCAACTGTAGGGTTTAGATGATTTAGTCAGTACATGTCAGCACTAGTGGGCGATGGTGATGATGATGATGATGGTGATGATCTCATTGTGGTCCACCACAGGTGAACATTTGTGTTGAATTTGGCAGTGGGGGAGAATCTGGTGGAGCGTGTGCCACTTCAAACAGGGAGACTGGTTTATTGAAGTTTACAATTGTTTCAATGCCCTTAACTCACAGTGCACCCCCGAATGACCAGCATTTTACAGTGGACAGTTGGTCTCCAAGGTAGGTGTTTCTGTGAGCGGTTCCCTTGGCCACTGCAGGTGTCCAAGGAGAAGATTGAATCCGCCCTGCCAGCTGAGCATAAGGCCAGGTGCTGGTGCACGGTTCCGCCAGAAGTCGCCACCCATGGGGGCTTGGTGGGCGCTCCCCAAGGTTGGTAGCGAGCTCAGCAAGGCAAGCCCTGGGAACACGATACAACCTCCGTTGAACATCTTAGTCATTCACTCTTGATATGAACCAGGATGGGTCTACGAACAATATCAGCGATAGAATGATTACATAATTACGTACCATACTTGGGTCTACTACGAACAATGTCGATTTTTAGAAAGTACCTATTGGACCATACCTGCTACGGCTCGAACATCCGCCCCGTTTGTGCATGTTTAGGCATCGCCTGCACCTCTTTTTGTCAGGGGCTGCTGGAGCATGTGCTACGGGCCCGGTACGGCAACCTTTACGCCCTGCTGCGTGAGCATGTCAGCGAGGACCGGTGGAGCGTGGCGGAAGTTGTGGTGTTCCCCATGCTTCCAGTTACAATTGGTTGTGGGTCAAAACCCTGTACCCCTAGGTACCCCTGGTTTAACCATTGTTTTCAATATTGTCGATGGGCATTATGCGCCTTGCCTTAAATATTTGACCCATCGCCAATTATGGTAGGTAAGCATTTCCATTCCATTCAAGCTTGCTAGCTCTAGTTTGCTAGGTCTAGCCTGCAGCTGGGGTAGATAACCAACCCCAGTCACACCCAGCTGGTAGAAGCCAGCTGGTTCCCTGCCATAGTATAATGGTAACTGGAAGCATATGGGTTGTTAAGGGTGCCTCGGGAAGTTCAACCAGCGGCAAACTGCCTCCCAGAAGGACGTAGTCAAGTTTTATTTGTTGAGGGTCACGGCAAACATGGGATGTCCCCAGGGCGTGTGTCATGGAACCAGGGTGCAACGGTTCTTGATGAGGTGCTGGGTCCTGCCGCATCCCAGGAGACCTACATGCGCATAGTGAGAAACAATGTGCTGGTCGATGTTGCTCAGCTACATTGAGACCTTCAGCAGGGCTTCAAGCTGTTGAAGTGTCGGATCTGCTACCTTCAAGGAGGTGGTTGGTATTGATAAGCAGGACGAATAAACTTTGAGAGGGTGCCATGTTCTGTGGGAAGCGCTATGTTGTTTGGATGCCTCCGTGCCATTCCCCCAGTGTGGCCCACGGTTTCCCCATGGAGAAAGGCAGGTCTGTGTACCCGGTTTTGGCACCGCCTTTTCTTGCGGGGGCCTGAAGGATGCAACCCCAACCTCGCCCAACTTGCCCACTGGGATCTCACCGTGGTTACTGAGCACTTCCCACTTTGACTTAGTACATCTACACATTCGGAAATTGCGAACTATGCTGGCTGGTGGTTGGGAGGCTAGGAGCCAGGGGTATCCTTCTAGGCCTTTGAAAGGGGCAGGGCAGGCGGCAGGAGCTACCAGAAGTGATGCGCTGGAGGTGCAGGGAGATGATCTGCTGCTGCAGATCTTCACCAGCAGCATCTTGCAGCGGCAAGCTGGCGAGGAGGCTCCCTTCCTGGAGTTCATCCAGCAGCTCAGCGACAGGAAGCGCGGGGAATCTCTGGATGATTTGAACATTTTTGGCCCACACGGCTTGCCTGCTGGGGTTCTATTTGGCCCCAAGCTTTGGGATGGTTGATTGATGTTGATTGACTAGTCTTCTTGGGATGGCAAGACTATCTTTGGGATGGTTGGTTGAGTTGAATCTACGAGATCCATGGAGATCAACTCATGTGGCACCCAACCAATACATGGGCCGCCCAAGGGCGGTGTTGTCTGAGCCTGAAACATTGCGGGGGCCTGGCGGGGCTTGGTGTCTTGCTTGGAGCCCATCAGCGTTCCTCAGCCTGTCCTTGGGAACCAGGGCAGGCGCAGCAAGTGCCAGAACCCCTTGGCTGTTGGTACAAGTAGCGGTGCAGCTCGGAGGCGTGTGTGCTCGGAGCGACATGCCCCAGTGGCTTGTCCGCACCCACACCGCCACCATTCGTTTGCTGCCCGGTACATCACTGAGGCGACTGGGAAGCCGAAGGCCATCAAAGCTGGCTGTGGCCCCTGGGCTAGTCGTTTCAGGTCGAGTACCTGGTGTTGGCCCACCTTTATAACAGCTTTACCGGCATCATGACGTCATCCGTTCGTCCCAGAAGCATGGGTTATGAGGGTGATGCTTTATAGAAGCAAAACACGCCAATGATTCCACCTGATAGCATCCGAATTGTTCATCGCCACTTTCGAAAGCACAACAAGAACTGGGTGGTGGTTTCAAACAGTTTTCATTCTCCCTAGTAGTGTATTCACAAATGGTTGGTTGACTACTAGCTTTCATAGGGGTGGTTTCAACCACCAACCAGAGAACTAGCGAACTAGAATTAGTTGGAGGTAATTTGTTTCTCCTCTTGGGATGCTTGGTTGGTCAACTCAAATATGTTTTTCATAGGATGGTTGGTTGGTTGGTTGGATGGTTGACTACTATTTTTCATAGGCTGGTTGGGATGGTTGGTCAACTCAAATGTTTTTGGGATGGCTGAGCCACCAGATCTGTCCGAGGCGGCTTCGGCATCCGGAACTTCCTGACACTCTTCTTGTCCATTGAGGCCGCTACAGAGCGAGCTGGTGAGCTGGTCATGGTGAAGGTTGGCGGGGGGGAAAGTAGGGGATTATCATGGGTAAATGTAGGGGATGATCAGTTGTCATGGGTAATAACAAGGGGACTTCATAGCCAAAGAGAGGTTGTAAGGGTTTGCCTGATCAGCTCAAGTAACGATTGGCTTTTGTTAGCCCATGATTCCAACGCGAAACCGCCAGCCACCGATTTGTGGTGAGCTATTTGGGGTCATTGTGGCATGGATTTCTCATTGCATTGCCCATACATTCACTTGTTTTTCCGTCTGTGATTGAAAACTTGCTAGCCTTCGATAGATCATCCCTTTGCCACGGAATTAGCCCATTGTAGTCCATACATGAACTACTGTAATCATTGTAAATGCATGTAAATGCGAGGTCTAGAATAAGACATCAGCACTGGTTTTGCCGTTACAAGTAGCTGTGGTTTCCTCAGCAAGCACGGTTGCTTTGTTTGGACCCTCCATCACTCAGTAAAGTCATCAGCTCTTGAGTTTGACTAGACATCAATAAGATACAGCTTGACCTCCTTCGATGAAGCAGCTTATCAATTGACGCATTTCAGTTGTTGGATGTTGTCGGCAATGAAAACTGGTCCATTATCCAACCATGGCTGCCTAAATCTTACCGAATACCACTACCAACCATCATCACGAAGCATCTAATCACCATCTAATCACCATCTCATCACCATCTAGTTACAATCTAATCATCATCTACTATAATCAAATCACCATCTCATCACCATCTCACCATCTCTACTAGACCATGTCACCATCTACTAACCATCCACCCACTGACCATTCGTCACCATCTCCTGGGCCCTTCCCGGTGGAACCTTCGCGCTTGGCCCCCAGGTCTCCAAGGCGACCAAGGCCAGGGCCGAGGCGGAAGCCGCGGGAAAGATGGACCTGGCCAGGCGTGCCGGGGGGGGGGTTGGCGAAGGTTGGCCCCAGGAGTTGCTGGTGAAGATCCGAAGATCCATGGGACGACTGATATTTGGCTATGGGTCAAGCAGTTAACCAACCAATAATGATGGATGAGAACCAACAAACTATAGGCAATGGTTAATGATAGGGACCCAGGGGTACTAAGGGCTTTGACCCACAGCCATATTTGATGATTTAGGTCGACTGGATTCCTATGTTAGACTATGTTAGGCTATGATCCGTGGTTAGACTATGGTAGACTGACCAAATGGTATCTGCAAGGAATCTTGATACTTAGACCGACTTATGTAACAAGATTGGGGAATGTTTTTTTGCATATGGATATGTTTCGTAAATTTGATACTTAGACTGGAATGAAGGTCTATCGGACTGGACCCCCCCAAAAAAGTTTGTATTCACGCAAACTGACGTATCCATATGTTTTATAGTTGTACTGGAATGAATGAATATGATACTTGAGACTTGAAGAAATATCTATAGTACTTATAACTTATAATATTTTACAACCAAAATGTTCGAATAAATATTAGTGCAGCACTTTCTGGACGTTTTGAATAACAATCAATGGGGTTAGCCCAACAGGTGGTACTTCAGCGGGGGGGTTGAATAGAGTCTATAATGAACCTTTTTAATCTATTTAGCACTTTAGTCCAGCTACAGTACGAAGTCAATAGCCAAGAAATGATACAAGCGACTCGTGAGCTTCTTGGATTCACAAAGGTCGAAGTTCCCAGTAAGGTCAGTTAAGGGGTTTAGCTGGCCAACAAAAGCCAGCAATGCCTGGCAGTCAACGATTTATCGTTGATACCTCTCGTCATTTCATATTTTTTCTCATTGTTTACATTATAAATGGGTTGTAATTAGTAGGTACTATCTCTTGTTGGCCGACGAATTATCAGGTGGACATATCATTAATTGCCTATGAAACTATGGACCATTGACAAACTCATCATTTCATCATTACCAGTTGTCAACTATTATCATTGTTGCGCCATCGTTTGTTAATGATCAATGGTTACGATGTAAGGCATTGATTATCTAATCAATCATGATCAACGGCATTTGCAAACTCAATTTAGACTTGATATAGGCTGATGCTGGTAATTTGGTTACGTATTTGCCAATCAACTAGCAAGTTGATTATCAACCACTTATTGTTGATTAGTATTGTTCATGGGTTAGCACATTATTGACCATCATTAACCACTTGTTTCATGGTTAAGAACCCATGTCATCCTGCACGATTTGATCACGAATTCAACCATGGCTAAACAAATGCGCAGTCAACCATTCAAAGGAGTAAGAACTTCCAACTTCCATGTGGATGTGTAGCCATTGAATTCGCTCTTGGGTCAACCAGTTTTTGGCTGTTACAAGTGTTGACAATTCCCGTCGTTGCCCACGGGTTTAGCCTGTTATAAGCTGGCTGTTGGTTGGCTCCGGGGGCAAGGCCAGGGAGCGGTGCCAGGAGCTCCCAGGAGGCTTCCCAACTGCCAATTAGAATGTTTTCAACCCAACGGTAATTTTTATCAGTAAAATTGCCAGTAAGAAATGGGTCTGTAAGTTGTTAGTAACAACAGTTAGTAAGTTCCTAATTTTTGTTAATGTGATCAGGAAATATGAGTAGTTAATGACTTTCCGCTCCATGGGGATCTGAACGAACCCCTAGATCAACGCATGGAGATCCGGGATCAACTGATGGGTCAATGTTACTGCAACAGAATGTCATCCCAGTTGCTAGTTATAGACTAATAGTTATAAATTAGGTGATGTCATATAGTTTTATTAGGTTATATATAGTTAAAGTAAAGACTATAACTTATAGTTGGCTTTTTTGCCCTCTGCTGTTCACTTTTCACGGCCGCCCAGTCAAGGGACTGGTGGCCGAGAGAGAGAGACTTATAGTTGGCTTGCTAGTTTTATAATATCGTTTATTAGGTCAAGCAGCTACTATTAGCTTCATATTACCGGTGGTAAGCCACCTAACAGCTGTTCCCAATCAACCCATCTGAATATCAGCTGCTCTTAAGTTAACCAATCTTAAAACACCATGTGACAGTTGATGACTGCTGTTTATGACTTAACTATGAGTTATTTATCAACCATGAATAGCTTAGCTTATTTGGTAACAACTGGTTCGAACTATATTTATCAACCATAATATTTTATCAACCATTATTTGTAAGATCATTATCTTTAAGACCATTATTTATCAATCACTATTTGCAAGACCATTATTTGTCAACCATTATTTGCAAGAAACCTTGTTATGATATTTGTCAACAATACTATTATTGGTATAACCTTGTTGTCGACCATTATTTGTTATACGACTATTATTTGAAGCTATTGTATAACCTTTATTTACCATAAGAGATTGGTATGAGACTATTATTTGACTTAATTGGCTGTGGGTCAGTTCACCCTGTACCCCTGGTTCCCCTATCATTAACCATTGTTTTACCTATAGTTTTGTTGGTTATCATCCACCACTATTGTTGGTTAATATTGACCGATAGCCATATAGCTGGTATATCCCCTACTATTATTGCTTATTATTATTGCTTATTAAACCTATTATCAACCAACTAACCAGCTAGTTAACCCATTATTGCTGGTTAACTGCTTGACCCATAGCCATTTGTCTAAGTCAGCCGCACCATCGGCTCGCCGTTGAGGTACTACCGCAACATGGTGGACGCCTTCACCTCGCAGCTGGAGGAGTCCAACCCGGTGTCGCTGGGCGTGGAGAATGCCGGCCTGGGATTTCGCGGGGGATGAAGCGCGTGCTAAATGAGATGAATTGATGGTTAGAAGATGGATGGATGTTAAACTGGCATTTGGATGATGGTTACATGATGGTTGATTAAATGATGGTCAAAAGATGGTTAGATGATGGTAAATGATGGTAAATTCATGGTTAGATGGTGGTTAAAAGAGGTTGAAATGGTACTTGTGATGGTAAAATTTGGCTACTTGATGGTTAATTGATGGATACTTAGTAGAAACATTACATTGATGGTTAACTCATAATCGTATAATCTAACAACGAATAATGGCTACCGGTGGTTAAATGAGGGTAAATTAGCAATGAATTAGTGGTTAGATTTCGGTTTGTTGATAGTTAGATCTTGGTTAACCGTGGGTAAGAACAGTGAATTGTAAGTTAATTCTGACTCATGATAGTAAATGATTCATTTATGGGCTCATGGCTAGTTATATCATGGTTATTCACTGGCTAAATGTTTGGGTAGTTATACAATTGCTAGTAATGGTACGGAATGGCACTTGTTGATAAGTTACCACTTTTTGATGCTTCACTGATAGTTGATTAGTGCTGGCCCTCAAGACTACCACACTTCACCGGCCAGTTTCTGACAGGATTTCCAGTGGCGACTGGTCCCAATCATTGATTGTCATTGATTGCCCCTGGTCAACCATCAATTGACCATCAACTCGCCATCGTCAACGATGATAAACCATCATTTACAAACCATTTTGTGAATCAATTGCCCATCAGTTACATCAGCCATCAACTACCCACCATCAACCATTCGCGTAAAAATGAAAAACATGAAAATTATTAGCCATGATTGGGCATTACTAGCTATTAGTTAAAGCGATCAATTCACAATCAGTCATGAAATTGGCTATTCAATTAACCGTCAATCAAGCATCAGTTGACCATATGTAGCCATTTTTAGCTTTCAAATCACCTATGAAAAGGACCCTTCGTCACTCACCAGGATTATTAGCCACTACTAATTCTTAGATTGAACACCAACTTCCCATTGGTAAGGACATGTAAGGACCATAATTCATTACTTACTATTAGACTAATCATCAATTGACCATCATTTTTAGCCATTCTTAGCCACTACTTGGCATTCGATTAACCATGATTAACCACAAATGAACGAAACCATCAACCATCAATGACCCATTAGTAGCCAAGCTAATGAACTCAACCATCAATTGAATTGAACCATTACATGAGCCATTATTAGCCACTATAAGCCATCAATAAGCCATCAATTGATGAAATCCGTATGAATTTAACCATTACAAGCTATTTGACCAACCATCAAGCCCTGAATCACCCGGCTCCCAGCCATCCGTAAGGACCACGGGCGGCGTCCCCCGGTTCGAACCGCCGTGTCCCTGGTGCACCACCGAGGCTCACCGCCATCTCCGATGCCATGACAGCGGAGGGCGAAGCGCTGGAGCAGGGCGACAAAGCCACGGCCGCCAGCTACAGCGAGGCGTGGTTCGATGACTTCGTCGTCAGGTGATGAGTTGCTGGTTGGGATAGGTTGATACAGACGTTGGTATATGGATATGTTTACCTGTCATTGGTTTTGCAGTTTTCTTCTTCTTATTGTTATTATTGGCTTTTTTGGTATAGAGGTTTTGTACGTCTTATCGGTACATAGATGTTTATATATTTTATATGTAGATATTTTTTATACTGAAAACATGTGTTCAAACTTGTTTTTCTTTGCAACATATCAATAGAAATATATGACATGATAGTTGATGACATGATAGTTCATGACATCCAAATATGACTGGTTAGTCACTGGTTGTAACTTGGATAGTCAATGGATTGTAGTAGTTGCAACCAGTGATTAAGAAATTACCTTGTGATTGTAACAACTGATTGCAACCACAATGGCAATCTCTCAAGGGTTTTCTTCAGTGATGAATTTAACTTGAGTGATGCCGACTGATAACTGACAATAGCTGATCAGCAGATACAATGATCAATAAGAGGAAGTAGTAGTACTTAAAAATCGACAATAGCAATGCGTAGCCAGTGATTAGAAAGTGATAAATAAGTTGCTTGATAGTCACTGAGAACTGATCATGGCTAGCAATTAGTTGACAGTGTTGGTAGCAACTCAATGGGCAACAGCTAGTAGTGAAAAAAATGATCATTGGAAGGATAATTGCCTGGTGATTTGTGGGGTCCCGAACCTTTGGACCATTTCATGCGAATAGCCAACAACAAATTAAGAGTTTTCAAAGAAAAAGGGAGCAGGAGAACAAATCAATCACTGGAGAAACGAGCGCCAGCCAGCAATGATGGGGTCAGATCAACAGGCCCACGGCACACCCTGGGAACACATGTTAGTTTACGATATTTTTTGAGGGTTTTCCCTCCAATCGTTGCTGTTGGTATTCTTGTTGGTGTTCTTGTTGTTGTTGTTGTTGTTGTTGTTGTTGTTGTTGCTGCTGCTGGCGCTGCTGCTGCTGCTGTGGTGTTGTTGTTGTTGTTGTTGTTGTTTTTGCTGCTGCTGCTGCTGCTGCTGCTGCTGTGGTGTTGTTGTTGTTGTTGTTGTTGTTGTTGTTGTTGTTGTTGCTCTTCTTGGTCGTCCTTTTTGTGCCTTAGTGGGTTCCCATTGTGATTGGCCAGCTCCAGACACCGATGCCACTGCCAGGAGAAGCTCAAAGGCCAAGAGCGATTGCAGGAGATCAGTAGTGACATGGCATTAAGCAAGCAACGCGAATTTGGGTACAGGTGGTATAGGGCTACCGTTTGCAAACCATATCCATAAATGCACGTACCTTCAAATCCAGCAAATAGACATATACCACACATAAAAGAATATGAATATATTTCTATACATATATAAATCTATCTATCCCTTCATATCTATACATATATATATATATATATTCATTCATTTACTTATTGTTTTTTTCATTTTTTGTTTATTTATTTATTATATATACATATATACACATATATACACATATGTATGCTCCCTGTACCTCCCCTCTCCTCTGGCGGTGGAAATTCACCACGTCCTCATTTGCCCACCATGTGTGATTCCCAGAAATATATGGCCCCGGGACCTTGGAAGCCAAGGCGGGCGTAACCAACCCATGCCCTCAGATGATCCTAGCTGATGTGGCTATGGGTCAATATTAACCAGCAATAATGGGTTAACTAGCTGGTTAGTTGGTTGATAATAGGTTATAATAAGCAATAATAGTAGGGGATATACCAGCTATATGGCTATCGGTCAATATTAACCAACCAATAATGATGGATGAGAACCAACCATTTTATAGGGAAAAGTATGGTTAATGATGGAGAACCAGGGGTACAGGGTGACCCACAGCCATGTGATCCCCACCTCAAGCATGGGTGGTTTAAAGGTGTGGATCTCCCGTGGCCTTTCTGTAGTAAACTCCTGTGTGCATCAAGCCGCAGTCGATGTAGGCCAGCATTCGGAACAACAGGACGTGTTTGTGTCTGGGAGGTTGCCAGCGGAATCTCAGGCCAACTGTGTTAAAGATTGGTTTAGTTGAGAGTCCCTAGAATGATTTGTAAATGTTCTGAGATATGATTTCGGAAACCCCCAGCCCCAGCTAGGCATGGATCCTTCCCAAACCTAAAAGACATCCTTCACAGCTTCAGCGATCTTACCATGGGTCACTATCTTGTAACAGCCAGGTTTTTTCAGCGGCTGTCCGCACCAGCTGCGTTAGCAACGCTCCCTGACCTTGGACGAGTGGCCAAGGCAAATACAAGCAGCTCATGCGGACGCTCCGAGAAGAAATGCCAGAGATGGCATGAGAGCTCGAGCCTCAGCTTCCCCAGCTGCTAGTGGTGGACTCGCCACATCATGACGACATATCCACGTCATGAACCGTGCCGGTTCACGAATTTATAACCATCCTCGATGATTACATACCGTTACTATCCATTACTCATGAATAGAACTACTGTTTGGCAGATATTATCGTACATTAATTTGCCGAATTTCGTAGGCATCATTACTGTCATAAGATGTCATAAGCTATATCCGAGTGAGGCCCTGGCAAAAAAAATACCTCAGCTGTACGCTTCTCCCATTTCACTTGGCAGCTGAGGTGAATTCATTAGCGCTTTCTGCCAGCCGCGGAGCCCGCATCAACCCACGGGAGTTGAGCCTGTCACCAACGACGTGTTGGTTCATGGCTGATGTCAGTCCTTGGTACCGAAACGTGGGTCGTTGCAAGTCGGAGGGGCGCGGCTTGTTATGGGACCTCCAAGGCGTTTGGCTTGGTGTGTCCATCAGTGCTCCGACTTTTGATCAACGCCGGGGAGACGCTTCCCTGGTTCAGGAGAGGAGGTGTGTTCGCTTGTTTGCTTGGCTTATGCTCGGTTGATATTTGTGATTGACGATATTGGGCAACCAGATGATCTATATTACAGACATACACATATAAAGGCCTTGCTAGCTGGGGATTGTCTCACCTCCGGAGCTAGGTGCAGTTTTGCTTGTTCATCTTGTTACAATTGTTACCATTCAGGGAAGGTCAGATGAAGAAAGACTGTGGGGGCATGGAGCCCTAACTTGGGAAGCGCCCCAGGTGTTGTTTGAAGCTGTGCCAACTGCAGGGTGTGGCTGGGCCCGGCGCCATTTGAGTAGCGAGCAGTGGCCGAGTAAACCTCAGTCGCTTGAAGCAGAAAAAGCTGGAGGACCCGGCTGCAAAACCTGGATATTCATGGTGCAACTGCTGGTGCCTTTCTGATATGGATGCACCATGGGCCATGATGATTTCTGGTAGATCATGATGGTAAAAACAACAGAACATAACACAAATCTGATTGGGTTGATCCCAAATCTCCCGTTCAAACAGATGTGATCCTGGGCCGCCGGTGGGTGGCTCAGGCCCGAATCCATGCCAGGGCTCAGTGGCTCGATGGTTTTGCGCTATATCCTGGGTCGAGCAGTGGTCGTTCGGTAAAATATCTTATTTGTTTCAACAGGCTCTCCACTTGACATCCTCTTTATGTATGGTTTTGCTATATCCTATTTGTCAAACGGCTCAGCAGTCATTTGTTTCACCAGTTCATGTTGCCAACAAAGGCTCTCCACTTGCCATCCTCTTTAGCAACCGGTCGTCCTCACCAGGCGGCTGAACAGAAGCAGAAACGAGAGAGCGCAGCAAAAGCCAACAGGATCGCCTGGGGATAGCGACTGAGAAAGTGTGAACAGCCAAGCGTGCTACCAACAGTGCTACAAAGAGTAGGGCTCGATCAGGCCCCGGGTGAGTGTAGCAGTGGTTAATAGGACAGGATGTAACCAAGCAACAGTAAGTGACATACCCAGAGACAGCCCACTGGTTCCTAGCAGCTGGATTCCAAACTCCGATTTCCCATCTTGGCGAATCAAGGAATTTCCGGGAAGATGTGGAGAGTTTGAGCAAATAGCGGTGAATTAAAGATTTCAGGGTGGGTTGGAAAGAGCGTGTCAGCCACTGAGATGTTAGGAATGTTAGGTGGTGTTTCGGAACAGTGTTGCACATTACGGATGAACCAAGTGTAAGTAGCAACTTTGGAGGATGGTGCAGTGAGGGAAAAAACATTATCACTTGTTTTTTTAATGTAGCCAATCAAAGCTGAAAGATTACAGAGTCACAAGCATCACAAAGGATGACACAAACAAAATCGCGAATCTTGGATTGAACTCCGATTGAACTCGTCCTACTATAAAGTCAGCCCTACCCGCCAGATTTTTTGTTTTATTGGTGATCTGTTTATGGCCAACGGGTCATCTTCGGCAGAGGCCCAAAAACGTGGAAGAATTCTTTGAACAGGTCGAGGCGGGATTTGATCAAGACAACTGGGGTGGCAATGGCTTAGTCTCCAAGATGATGGATGAAGATTGGTGGCCACGACCTTTGCTGTTGATGGGCAAGAACTGTGTTTGACAACTGATTGGCAACCAGACAAAAAACGATCAAAGTAGGGCCTGAACAACCATCCAGCGCTATTCGCCATGAGTAATGGCTAGCGGTCAGGGGCGATGTTTCACAACTGTCAGGGTTGGGGCCAGCAGGCAAAAAAATGGCTGTTACTGTTACTTGAAGCGTTTCCCAATGACATGGGTTCATACACCGGAGTACTTCTTCTGGTATCATCCAATAATCGCAAAATCAAATCAGAAAACGCATGAAAACGTGCCTTTTTCGACGGATTTTTGAAGCCATCAACCATTATAAGCCCTTTCAACCAGCCATTCAGGGGACCCACAAAAAAGTATCGATTCCCAATTGAACCCAGGCTTTCACCCCTCCACTTTTGCCATTTGACTTCTCAAGATCGGTAGCGTCACCCCTGATGTGGTGCTGCCGTAGCCATGTCCTGAGGCGATGGGAGGGGCTGCAAGGATTCTAAGACATTGAGTTCCAGAATGCTGGCTGATATTATTTGTGTACATTATTATAGCGGTTTTACGTATAATGAGATTCATGATGTAAACAATTAAGCAAACAAGTATAGTGTAAACCAAAGAAGTGACATAATATGTATCAACCATTGTGGTTTGTAGTGATGTTTGGTGGTTGATGATGGTTGGTGCCGTGCTGATGGTGGTTGGATTTTTAGTGCAGAATCTGCTCCGGAATGCCTCGAAGAAGATTCGTGCTGCGGCCACTGGTGGGCCCCTGGCGGATTGAAGTCATGCCTGGCTGGTGGTTGTGAGGGAGCTAAGGAGCCAAGGGTTTTCATAAAGCCCTTTAAAGGAGGAGCTAAGGAGCTACAAGAAGTGGTGTCACCAGATGGTAGCTAATGTTGAAAAACTTGCGACATTTTGCAACCATGACAACGGCATTTCGTTACTGAAAATGCTTGACAAGACCATGCCTGCACATACCCGCAGGTACCTGCACTTTGATGAACGTAAATATATGAATGTACTCAGCATCACACCCTTTGTAGGACCTGTACCTATCCCTAGCCACTGTTGGCGTACATTCAGGTGCCAGAAACTGCACAGTAGCATTGTATGACGTGCTTTTGAGAATATGTTTGAAGCACTTCCAAAGCTTGCCTCCCTCACCGTGCCCCCCCAAAACCTACGGTTCCAATATGGCTGCTCATTTGAGGAACCGTTGTATCTAGGCCACGGTACCGTGCAGACGTGACACTGCCAGGTGCGAAATGCGAAATTGCTGATAACATGTTGTTGTGTTGGTTAGTATCAGTAAGTTTCTTAAGTCACAAAACAAATCACTTATGATGGTTACTTTCGTGAGAGTGTTGTTCTTGTTTCGCTGGAGTATGTTGGCGTTTCACCATGCTGACGACCATGCTGAAAACCCTAAGATGTGCAGCGTCGATGTGACAGGCACAGTTGCACCAGTGATGGCAACTGGAGTCCGACGAGGTTCGCCCAACGATTTGTTCCAGCCATGCTTCGCCCCACTTCCAGTAATGTCAGATGACATGCCTTGATTTTTTTGGGTAAGCTTTGGACAATTTGATTCCACTTCATTAGTCCGATGATCCGTAGCCCGTGGGCCTATCCAAAAGAGAAGTGTTGAAGCCATCAGCAGCTTCTGGTTTTTGAGGTTGCTATCGATATATTCACAGATTTTTTAAGTAAAGCTCAAGGGAGGGTGCAAGTCATGGTGGATGTGCTCCAAGTGTTCCTGAGGATTTGATCTATCAAAGTCATGTGGGTCAATCCAACAGTGCGAATTCGTATGCTGAGTAACTTGAATGGGTGTAATCAGAGTGAATTCATGATTGGTATATGATTGTATGCTGATCTGAGCTTAGCTGACTCATCTTAGCTGAGACACTTGGGGAATCATCAGCTTGGCTTCGTGGACTCGAAGCCGATGCCAGTATTGTACCTGCAGCCAGTGATTTTTGAGCGCTGCAACTCACTGTTGTTCAAGTTCCCTCAGTTGGCAGACGTGAGCTGCTGCATGATGACTTGGTTGATAGGTTGCTGCAGGCATAGGTGAAGTTGTCTGCTCGTGCGCCGGGCGCCCCCAAGCATGCCAGAAATGATTGCTTTCCCCTGGGGCACTGGCGGTCGGTAAAGACGGCAATGAAACAAGCACCTTGCATGACTCACATTCAGACGTTTCACCATGATTCACCTATCAAGATCCTGGTGAGGAACTATGATTCACCGTGATTTCACCTGTCAAAGCCATGATTCACCACGATCATTTACCAGCTAGCCATGTATCAGAGAGAATGGCTGTCAAGGGCGGGAGTGCCAGGTCTCACACCTTTGTGCCTCCTAGCGGTCGCCCTGGCTCTGCACTGTACGGCCTTCACAGGGCTGATTGTACTGTCCTCAGGTCTTGCCAAGCACAGCGGTCAGACATGGCACTAACATGGCTCCAATGGCCACTGAAAACTGGTTGGTTTGATTGGCATTGTTTGGGGGGGTTCTAGTGGCCAGAAATAGGGGATAAGCAACAACCGTGGTTAAACAACAACAAGTCTTGGTGCTTTGATTCACATTTTTACATATATTTTGTTTTCACCGGCATTAGCAGATATTTCTTCACTGGTATTGACATGTAGAAATTGAGATTTTCGGGTGGTTTCGAGCACTCCCCCGGTATTAACAAATGGTGGGTTGATCGACTGATATTTTTCACGACGGGGTGGTGAGCACCACCCAGCGGAACCTCACGGAGGACCAGGACTTGGACATAAGTGAACCTTCCGTCGTTGCAAGGGAATCCGGGACGCCCAACCAGTGCTAGGGACCTTGACCTTGGTCAAGTTGCACTACCAGGGGGTTTTGGAGACACAGTAAACATCTGTGAACAATAAGAAATGATAAGCAATCATGATTGAAATATGGAACCCGGGAAGGACCGTAGTTGAGAACGAAAGCGTGTTCTGGAAATTCAGCCTTTTAGCTAGTGCGTCACAATGAAATGATATTGATGGTGTGGACGGACCTCCTTGTTTTGAGGAATCCACGAAGATCATACCCAGTGCTGCTTAGGATCGAGCAAGATGGACATCGATTTTGATTCTCAGCTGCAGGAATTGTGTAATCAGTGTAATCGTCTCAGTGGGATGTGCTGACTTCGTGAATCGCTAACTGTGGGCAACACTTCGCGTCAATTTTGAACATGCCATAAAGCAAAGGTTGGGGGGACACAGGTTGGAGGTGGCATTTGGAGGCGTACCTTGGGTTGCATAATTTAGTTGCACAACATCAATTTCCAAGTTTTAAGGAAACCTCTCATGGAGTGTTGTTGTTGGTTTTGGTATGGATGTTCTACGATTGTTGTTGCTGGTTTTGGTGTGAATGTTCTTCGGTCGTTGTTACTATTGCGGTATCATCAGTAAAACTAGCTAATATTGGCGTATATTTGTTTCTATAAAAATTTGTTTCTATTGATATTCAAATATATACGAATATATTGATTATATTCTTTTTATATACATATTGATTTTACATATATATATATGTATCTATATGGATGACCCGGGATTAAACCATCACTGACGCAATGGTCGATCCATTTGGCAGATTGGTTGAACAATGGTCGTTACTGTCAAAACCATGGCTGTTGGAATCCCAGGGCGAATGCAGATATCGCTTTTCTAATGATGATTCTTGTTGATCTCCCACTTTCTGGTGATCCGCACCTTGTCAACATAGGGTAGGTGTGTTGCTCCTAAGTTAGCATTAGCATGCAGACTCAGAGCTGAAAGACCCACTATCATTATATATAATTGTCATTGCCTTTTCTACTTTTTTTTCATGCACCGCTATGGAATACTGCTGGTGTACATCAATTGCTATTCCTCCCTTTTTTATCACTGTTGGCAATGGGCTTGCGGACGTAGATATACCAAGTATTACCAAGTAATGATCAATCATTACTACATACAAGTACTGGACAGCGGAAGTTTCCAAGAGACAAGTGACTTTCCAGCACCCCAAGTCCTTTGGATTGTCCTACGGTTCTCGTCAGTGTCAGCTATGACAACTCTGCTCAGTGTCAGCGCTCTCTATCTCTCTCGCTCTTGGCATTTCTGAATAGATATTTCTCACGACGGCCAGTGTCTCGCTTGACATCTCAGTGGGAGCTCTCTTCCAAGATTTCAATGTCAGCTTTCTCGTCGACATCTTGCGCTTGTTCGAACATTGGTGACGCGGAAGTTTCTCCTCAAAACTTGCTCCAGCATCCTCCAACTTGGTAGACCTCAATGGTGGAGGTGTGCGGGTTTTATTAACAGCTGGATCTCCCATTAAAAGCCATCATTATTAGTCGGTGGTCAACTGTCAACCACTAGTTGACCACTGCTTGCCCGTGGAAGATGATGGTAATCAGCATTAACCATTGTATCTACTTTTCTGTTTGCAGAAAATTGCCTTTCATCCCTCACCTAGTAATAGGTGATCTAATCGTTATGTTCTTTAGTGTAATGGTTCACAAGCACCTACTATTCATATTCTCAAGAATGACAGTCATTACTGCTATTTTCAAAGCTGATTTACTCATCATCTACCCCAAAAAAGACCATTCTTGGTAGGTAGTAACTTATGACTCCTACTTTGGAGGCTAACTTTTTCTGAGGGCCCTTGGAACAGCCCTTGGGAGTCCCATCGCAGGCGCACCGACTTTCGCTCAGGAGACCTCAGCGCGCCTCGTTGAGTGTCCGCCACGGCTTCGCCTGGCACGGGCGGCTTGGAAAAAGGGGGGCAGGGTGGACTCGGTTTGGTGCCGAAGGATTTGTTCAATGAATTGTCTTTAGAGGATTTTTCGGTTAGAGAATTTTCTTTAAAGAATGTTCAAAGAATTTTTTGGTGCCAAAGGATTTTGTTTCAAGGGAAGTTTTTCCTTTCAACATTTGTTTCTTAATCATCAATCAATTCTGATCTGACGATCATGAACCGTAGTTCTTGCTTGAACATATCGCCACACAATGATGGTCAACCATGATCTGTTCACCGGGTAAAAGGATTTACGTTGGAAACCGTTGTTTTACCCATCAACCACTTCTGGGAACTACTATGGTGGTCAATAGGGGAGTGGGTGGTTAGGTAATGACTTGGTAATAGTTGGGTAATCATTAGCGGTTGACGTAAGAATAGTCAATAGTGGCATTGAACGGATAGGCAAAAGTTGTGGCTGGTAATGGTTAATTGTGGTGAAAGCTGGTAATAATTGACCGATGCCATTAAAACGATACAGGCCGTAAAACAACCGATAGAATGAGTAGTCTGTACGGGGTCCCACGGTGGGTTGGTGGCGGCCAGGTCTGTTGTGAACACGGGGCCCTTTTTGAGCTGGTCAGAAGCTCCTGCCTGTTGAGGTACCCACGCGAAATCAAAAATTCTTCAAGATTAGCTGCTTCTGTAATCAGAGATCCAAATTAGCAAGCCCCTCTCAATTTGATGGTAAACAATCAACTATTTATGGTTAAACTGATGGCGGGTCATTTCTTCAAACATGGTCGGTTGATTCGTATGGATCTCCATCTACGTGCCCCTTGCCCTCGTATCGCTGCCAACCAGGCGAGATCCCAATGGGGTGAAGCACATCGAGACCAGGAACCAAGCCCGCGTGGCTTCCTACCTGAAAAGCACCATGGCAGTTCCAAAAGCTGTTGATCAAAAAAGGCTGTGAAATGTGAAAAAATGGTTTAGAACCGGCCTGTTGGGAAGGATTTGCAAATCACTCTGAGGACCATGGCTGGTAGACTATGATCGAAACTTAGACCAATGGCTTGTGCACGATCATATGTGATGCAGAGATATTTATAGGGGTAATCATGGGTGATCGGACATTATCAGTCACCCGACCATGACCATACCGATAGTAGCGCATTGTCGAACTTTCATTTGTTGTTGCTTCCTGGGTTGAGATGGTGCTAAGACGCAAGTGTTAAGACACAGGGGTTAAAAGCAACGCAAAAAGATGCAAAAAGAAACCTCCCAAAAGACTCCTGCCAAAAGACTCCTGCCAACTTCAAGCCTCGAATTGTTTATTTCTTAGGCAGGACAGCATGGCCGGGGCTGTCGAACCCAACCCCTTTGCGTGGGCAGATCCTGCGGATGGTTGCAGCTGAGGCACCTTGGAGGCCATCTTCAACGGCTGCGAGGTCACCTTGGATCGCCTGGGAGATGAAGATATGCAGGGCCGCATCCGCATCGATGAGCCTTGGGGCTGATCAGCAAACTTGCACTCGGATGGCGCAAACGCAAAAGCGTTGCTTGTGAGGTTGGTGTAGGATGGTGTAGGACATCTATCTTTGGGGTTTCAAGTATGAAGCATTCTGAAGTCATAACCTGTAAGTTGGATGGGAAATCATTCCATTTTTGGACAAATCCATTGGTGGGGCCTACCGCAAACGCGTGATTCTCCAGCTAGCCGGGCACGAAGGTAGGAAAATGTCCAGATTGATTGGTGGAGGAAGAGCAAGAGATCCGGCGACCTGTTGCACTGGGCTCATGGGTACTTCCACCATGGGGATAACCATGGATAACCACCTATGCTCTCCAGCCGTTCCGTGTGTTTCTGCCAAGCACAGCTGAGCCTCCTGCGAAGGAAAGCCAAGGACATCATCATGAGCAAAGGTTGCCGCGCTGCCTACATCCACGTGGCAGCTACTGGCGTGTCTCTACTGCGATTTCAGGGGTGAGATTGGAAATGGATGGAAATGGTTTGAGCTATTTTGATGTTGAACTGACCATAGGTGGTGATTCGACCATCTAAATATATAAACTAAATATATATATATATATAATTATATCTATTTATATACATATATATATATATAGTAAATCCACTAAATAGAGTAAAAACATGTAAACACTTATTAAATCACTCTCTGGAATATGGACATGGCTCCCTCAGGGAGGGCCCTAAAACCTTGTTCGTGTGATTGTTTGATCATTTGTTGCGACTTGTTACTCCAACAAAGCTGTTACTCCATGCTTTGTTGCGGCTTATTGCCCAGTGAGCTTCCTCATAGTTAGTTGGGGCAGCGGTTGCAGCCTCGCAGCCGATTCGCGTGTATTGGCCTCAGCAGGTTGGCTCAACTGCAAAGTTTTCCCTAGCCCCAGGCAACTTCTCAGTGGAAGCATGGTGCTTCCACTGAATGGATGAGAGGATTCAGGTGGAATATAACCATTATCACTGTATCAACTGCGGGATAAAAGGATACAGGTGGAATATTACCACGGTTCTTCAACTGGAGACAAGCTCATCACCATGTGAGTGCATGATCGCAGCCCCACCGTGAGCTTCACCACTGCGCATCGACATCAATCCTTTTGAGTTCTGAGACAATGCGACCAGAAGTTACCCATCAGTACAATCCCCGAGGTTGAGTTTATTACTGGTATATATATAGGGTGATAGTGTAGTGGAGGAACCGTCATTATCAGCACCATTATCATCATAACCGCTATATGTTTATAGTTAAAGGTCCACAATCATGAATTATCACGATTTACCATTTTCACAATCATTTTTTCAGCAAGCTTAATGACCATGGTGAATGATCAACCTTGACCAAAGAGGCTTACTGATTGTGAAGCGTGCTTGACGTGCTTGACCACTATACTTGGATGTGGCCACTTAGTGGTCACAATTCCATGGTTTCAAGGGCTCCTAAGTTCTAAGGCGCTGCCCAAAGTGGGGCGCAACTACCCATGGTGAAGCCATGTCAGCGGCCGTGCTCACCCTGGTGACCCCTGGCCGCACCTCCGGCCGCGCCCCGCCGCGGCAGACCTCCAAGGACAAGTTGGAGCAGCGCCAAGCCTTCGTATGGCTGGCGCGGAACAAGGGCCGCCTGAAGACTGCGCTGGCGAAGCGCTGGGCCAGGTGCGCCGAGTGGTGTACCATGAAGCGGCCAAGAACCAGCAGGAACCAACCCCTATGATCCGTTATAGTACTACTGTTGTTAAAATTCTTTTTGAATTGAACATCATCATCATCATCATCATCATCATCATCATCATCATCATCATCATCATCATCATCATCGTCGTCATCATCATCATCATCAGCATCATCATCATCATCATCATCATCATCATCATCATCGTCATCGTCATCATCATCAGCGTCATCATCATCATCATCATCATCATCATCATCATCATCATCACCATGTGGTCTGGTGGTATGTATAACTGCGCTAAGGGCATTGGTACGTAAACCTGAGACGAGAATTGCAACATGATTGTGTTTCCTTTTGTTCTGTACCGGAGGACGTGTTTACTATTGTATATTAGTCGCCATCGCACCACGTCAACATCATTGTCATCATTATTTATCATCATAGGCATCGTGATCAACCTCACTTTCAAGTGATCACGGGCATGGCATCATCATCACCACCATTCCCATCAGCAGGCCATTGGAGCCCTGCCAAGGAGAAGGGGCATCCCACAAGTCTACTTCATTGAGTCGAAGTGGGACGAGCCGCCACCTCAGGGCACGGTTCCAGCCGTAACATTGCAGGAGGTGCTGCCGTTGTTGTTTCGACCTTTTTTTGTCCAAGGTCTAGTCTTCACATGGTGGTGATGTAACGACCATGATGACGATGACGATGACGATGACGATGACAACGATGATGACGAGGACGACGACGACGACGACGACGACGACGAC
>VSDK01007050.1:0-14278 GCA_009767595.1 Symbiodinium kawagutii | reverse complement strand
TCATCATCATCATCATCATCATCATCATCATCATCATCATCATCATCCCAGGTGATATCACCAATCACTACAGTAGTTATGATCCCTTTCTGAACCATGTCTTCATGATACTCGGGGGAGCTTCAAGTTCCAACCTGCCAAACATGTTCCCAGGATGAACTTTGGTGGCGTTATTTGGAAGGCGTTTGGCTGCGGAAAGGGCAGAATACATACCAGAACTTCCTGAAGTTGTGGCATGGAGAGCTCCTGTGCCATCATGTTTTCGCTCTGCTTCTGCGCCGCGCAGCATTTTCAGCCAACAAGCGATACTTCATTTTCACTTGATTTTCTCGTGCTCGAATTGCCGCGCCATGGCTCTTGCATTCTTCTTGATTGCATTGCCACTCGCGTGGTCACAGGAAAGACGAGATCACATGGCTCACATGGGAAATTCTGCTATGATTATAATCATTATTCTGATTATTTTTCAGTGGCCTATGCGGCAGGGTTTCTTGACATAACTTTCAAGTCATGTCCAATGCTGTCTTCATTTTCCCCAGCCTCACCAATCTTTTCAGCAGCTGAAGAGGAGACGTGCTTGGACTCGGAGTGTGTCCCGGATGATTCGGCCATCATCCAAATGAATGTCAACAGAGACGAGCCACTATCAGAATATCGATTTTCACAGCTAGGTGGCTTGGCTGCCGATACCTACGCCCCTCATGGTAGCACATATGCTTGTGCTACGGGTTTTCGATGTTTGTGCTACTCTCTTGTGCATTGTGTTCGCCAGTTTGGTGATCGTTTCGAAAATTTGTGCCCGACCATCCATGCCAAAAAGCAGGAGGCGGCACTTTTATCTTTTCGACTTTCGACATTTCACTTCAGATGCCTTCCTGATCTTTTAGAACTGTGCGGCTTTCAACTTCACTTGCCCATTTTTCTCAGTAGGTCCAAGCTCGAACTGAGGAAACAATCTAAAACAAAACAACTAGGAACCCTACAGCAACAGAAGCGATCAACAAATATCATGTTTGACGCTGTCATATGCTGTCACTTCTGGTTCCGCCAGGTGAAAGCTGCGGGCAAGTATGTGGCGGAGACAACTTGTGTGATCTGGAGGCGATGGAGGCTCTGACAGGTCGTGAATTGGATACCCTCCTCACAGCGGTTGATCCGCGGGGCATCGACGACGAACCGAGGTTTTGCAACATTCAATCTACACAATTCAATTTCCAACCTTACGTTCAGTACATAGGATCACCTTCGTACATTTGCGTCATTGCTACTCAACGGCCACCAACCTGCGCGTCATCGAATGCCAACGTCTATCGTGTCTGTGCCTGTATTGGCGGCTTCCCCACGACCAGTGGTGGCGCAGAGGGTGATCCCCACATCGACACCTTGGAGGGCGAGCATTATCTTCTCTTGAAGCAAGGGACCTTCTCATTCTGGCAATTGAGCGGCTCCTTGTCATGTGAGACGTGTGGTGCTGGGCATTGGGCCGATTGGGCCATTGTTGCTGACTCAGTTTTGATTGTCATTTGCCAAGGCTTGGATGCTGAAATTCAGGCAGCTCGGCTGCAGCCGTTGGTGATTTTCCACATCTTTTCCCCCGCCTGTCAGGTGAGGGTTGGCAGATTTAGAGTCACATGCGCGCCTGGCTAGCTGATCTTCCTCCTCATGCTCCTCCTCTGGCCTCAGTATAGTTATGATCTCTGGACTTGTGAGCATGCCCTTCTCGCTACGATCTCAGGGCGAAGCCGTGGATTTCCTGGGCTCCGGATTCCTGTGCGCCTTCTGCGGCCTCAACTATCTGGGGTGGTTGGACTGGATAGTAGGAGATCTTAAGTCTCTAGAAATTTCGGGGAATGAACAACGAGGCTTTCTCGAAAATTCTTGACTATAGTTTTATGTCCTAAAGATTCTCGAAAAGGGTTCTTCGACAACTAGCCAAGAACTTGCTATCAAGGTAACAACAACTGACCAACAACTTGTCATCAAGTCGGTAATTTGGCATCAACTTGTCACCAACTTGTCATCAGCTTGTCATCCGCATGTCGCCAGCTTGTCGTCACCTTGTCACCAGCTTGTCATCAATTTGTCATCAACTTGTGGTCATTTTGCCATCATCTTGTCATCAACTTGCCATCAGCTTGGTGTCAACTTGCCAACGGCTTGTCGTCAATTTGTCAATAGCGTTCACACAATTGCATGGGATATGTCCATGCTTCTAAACAGATCCAACTCGTCGACAACTTGTGTTGCACTCAGGGTTATATTGCACGTTTTTTTTTTTGGGGGCAGGGGCATGCATAGTACATCATGTTTTGAAACAACAGTTTTTCAGTTTGACGTGGACGTGGAAATAATAGCTGATGTCATTTCCTATGTTCGCTGCAGTGACAGATTGGGAGAAGTGTGGTGCAGAAAGGGTTTGCAGATGCAGCACATTGAAGACGCTGCCTTCTGTGAGAAGCACCAACAAATGGTGTTGGGGATCACTCGAGTAAAGCACTTGTCTTTCTTAAGGACATGCACCTATGGGGGTGTCTCAAGATAGGGGTACCCCCAAGTTCTCATCCACTTTACTAACCAAAGAATAAACCACCCATGTTTGGAATCTCCTATATTCAGAAGCAGCCAGAAAGTAGAACCCTACGGAATCCTTCCTGGCAGGTTGGCTCTTGTGTCACCTCCCCTCATCTTTCGGATGCGCCCCAGACTCCGGCGTTGTTGTTCAGCGATTCCGGCAGTATCTTTATAGAGGCTATAGCATTGATTAGCTGTTGATGGCTCGGTGTTGCCTGGTCTAAAATCTGCATCCTGGAAGAAGTTGTTAAAAACTGGAACATTTCGTACTTATTTGGATCTTTGTTGATTGGTCCTATCCGAGGCAAGCCACACCCAAAAGAAAGTGCCCATCGACTTTAAAGTCTACGCCCACTACTCAGGCCATTTATTCAGAATCACGTTGCCTCACCCATTCCTGTGATTTCCAAACTGGCCTTGCCAGTTTCTTGCTGGAAAGCTGTAAATTAACCATCCGGGAAGTGCAGTTCGAGACAGAGGTTTGATATTCTCCATCATAAGTCGGCATCCCTGAACCATCCGAAAACGTTCCTTTCTGACAGAAAAACCAGCTGACGGGATACTTCCTGGGCAGGGTTCGAGGTGGACACCCAACAGCACAGGAAAAAACACCGTCAAAATTGATCGTTCAATCTGGATGGAAAGACCGAGGGATCAAGCTACAGCAGAATCACCGCAGAATTGAGTCACCGTTGTGGCAGGCCATGCCTCCTACACGAAAGCGCTTTTGCTCCTTGAAGCTTAGCTGCGTTCGTGACGGGTTGGTCCCTACTTCTGAGCGTGCAGTCGCTCAGGACCAAGCCGCTAATTCGGCGCTCGAGATCACAGCGAAGGATTGCCAATGGCGCTGGAAAACCGCCAACGGTTGGAGTGTGGTTGACACGTCCCCAAAACTGCTGTACCTTGGCCGAGGTGTCAGGCTCTCACATCTGATCACAAGACATCAATCGGTTCTTTTTGATTCAGCCGATTTTTTCACCATTTTTTTAATTTTATAATTTTCGTCGTGCTGCACTCAGCCATTTACACAGCTTCCAGCACGGCTTCAGGTCTGTTCCAGATGCGGATGGAGATCACATGACTGGCCTCGAGGTACAATGTCCACTTCTGGTGGCGCAAATCACAGAGCGGCGGTTTTCTCAACAGACATCTGTATTGTATACTTTCAGTGCTTGCATGATCTTACATCTATCATCACCTCTTGGTTTTGTCGTTTCCTAGCTGATGAAGTTCCTGCATCTCGCTTTGATACACCCTCACATCCACAGGTTCGGGACGTGAAATGCCTCTGCCCCCGGAGCCTTTCACTTGGCTGTGAGGTGGATGGAAAGAACCATGTCAAGCTCCTGGGCTGGGCTTGCCAAGTGGTCGGCAAGCATGGCTGGGCCCCTGACCATGCATCCATTCCACCATCTCAAACTACTTAGATTTTGCTTGTCGCTGGTGCCCCTGAGATTTGCGTCGCTTGTGCCCCCCCCTGGTTATTTTGCCCGGGGGCTGTATGTTGATGCTTCTGGAGGATTGTTGCTATGGGATGTCAAGGTTTGTTTGCTTTCGGGAAGTATGCTGAGGCTATGCTGAAGATGGTTACAGGATGTTATAGGGGGCTGTCAAGGATTGTTGGGGGGGTGGGAAGTATGTTGATGCATTTGCGAGTAAATTGCCATCAGGTGGTGCAGCAGCACCACGGGTGAAGAAACAAGCCACGGGATGGAGAGAGAGCAGAGGAGCGAATGTTATTAGCCTCACCCCACCCCACGCCAGCCCACCTATCATGTTCGTATTCTTGGGGGCACAAGTGATGTGTGAGGGGCGAAAGTGAGAGTGGGGGCGCGAGTGAAATGTTGGCTGGGAACGCAAGTGAGACCCCTGCCCGGCAGGGGGCTTTCCCACCACTACCCGCTTTGCCTAGGTTTCTAATGAAGCAAGCAGATGGTTTATGGAAACACCTGGGAAATCTTCTCGAGCGGTGCAAACCCGGTCACTGGTCTGTCATGTGCAATGGAGTGCTGGATTTTGGACAAATGTAAGTTATTAGAAGGGATGATGGCAGCTGGATGTACAGTAGTTGGGTTCTCGGGGATCATCCTGTAATCCTGATCAGGCACCCTGAAAGTGAAGGGGATCATTTGGACTTACTTTGGCAAAATGTCTCCAAGATGTTCCAACTCTTCTCGCGCCCAGTCTCTTGAGGTCATTTTATGAACATTAAGTTTTCAATGCCTGAGGGTGAGATCCATTTGGCTGGTGGTCAGTTGGGAGGCCGCCGGGATGCAGGCAGGGATCGCTGCGAGCTCGCTGTGCGGTCAAGCAGCTGAATGTTACCTAACCATTGCCCGTATGGCTTGGTTTTGCTCTTCCTGACAGTTTCATCATCATTCTTGCATATTTGGGGCCCTCAGCATTGTGGAGTGATGGCGGCAATGCAGGCGAAAAGGATTGGCAGCTTGAACCCGTTTTGATGCAGGGTGCCACGCAGCAGGAAGTGGGACGGACGGACCAGGAGTTTCTTGGATAAAGTGCCTGGTGAAGCGTTGACTGAATGAATTTCATCATAGCCTGATCCCCGAACTGGTTTAGTCCCTTGACTTCGAGAGTTTTTGAGATGGCCAAATATAAAATTGTCCGTTTTTTCTTGGTGCCAACGTCGGAATGCCCCTCAGGTTCCAGACTTCAAAGAGCTGGTTGGACCTTGGGGGCAGCGCTGAAGCAGACTTGTACTTGAAGTCTGTCGACGAGCAAGGAAAGGGTTCGATTGGAAATTTCTGACAGACTGCATTTTGTTGAAATTCATTTCAACGTGTCCAATGATGCTTGCCCATTCAGCTTTCAGTGCAAGATATTCAGCTCTAGGTGTAGAAGTTCAAGCATCGCTCTGTCTGAAAATTCATGGTTGCAAGCAGCTTGGATAGAGACACGGTCCGAAAAAATCAGGGGTCTTGCGGAACCACATTTTTTTAAAAAGCTGGAAAAGCCGACAAAGCCATGAAAGCAGGAGGAGGAGTGAGCTTTTTCAGCAAAGCCTGCTCCGAATCAGAGTTGGAAGATGCAAAGAAGGAGTGCACGAACCATTTTGGTGACTCCTTTTGCAGCTGGAACCTTTGCTGTGCCTGTACTTCAGTGAATCATCCCATAGCTTCCTGGATGTTCTCTTGCATTTTCCAGAATTGTCAACTTCGCCATTGGCAGAACAATTGGGAAAATCATAATAAATCACGGCAAAACATGTGTGCGCGTGATGCATCTGCACATATAGGCAGGTACAGGTACCTTAAAAAGATCTTTTTTCAGATGACATGATGCGCCTCAATGGTTGGCCCATGTAAGCCAGCCCGCTTCTCAGAAATCGCGGGTGATTTGAACTATCGGATGCCATGAGATTTTCCACGCTGAGGCGAAGCACCGAAAGACCACGAAACGCTTCGTCACTTCACCACGGCTGTGGAGAGTTGCGCCTATGATGTGTGCCATGGAGCCTCGCAGCGAAGATCAACGAACCATTGGTTCATTGATGGTGTTTTTTTCATGAGCTCATTGATGTTCGAATTAGATCATGAATTTCAGCTAGTAAACCTACTGTCTATGCCCAATCCCAATAATTATAACACCATGGGTCTGGGTGGTTGAATGTGGTTGATGGTTCACATCTATAATTTTTAATTATCTACAAACAGTTACTGTAACAACCGGTTTGTTTGAACCAAATGATGGCATACTCTCCAATCGCATCCAGTTCAAGGCTAATGTGAAGTGATTCCTGGTTGTATATGTTGTATCATCAATCAATGCTTGACGGTTCATCTCACTTTTTTAGGAAGCCTTGGAAGCCTCGGTATATAGCCGGAAGAACTGAGTTGCCACAAACCCAGTCCTGGTCCAAATTCTGCGCGAGTACCACACATTCTTCGGAATTTTCGGCCTGCCCAGTGCATTGTGATGAGCAGCGAGGTGGTGATGAGCTCGTGGCCGAGCTCGCCGCAGAGATCTGGCATGCCAAGTGAGCTCTGGATCCCGTTCTGCGAAGTTTCAATTTCAATTCCCCTGATGCGATGTACGGAGCACCACATCGCGTCTTCAGGAGATCTCTTCCCCAGCACAGTGGAACGTTTTTTCCATTCTTGGCACGTTCCTTGTGACCGCGTTCCTTGGGGATAGCAGACGGAAAAAACATGTGGAAATGGCACGCTTTGAGCGAGCATGGGGTGAGCGTTTGCGCGAAAGAATGTGAAACCACACGGTGGGCTCAAAGAATCAAACATTTTGATATCCATTTGCAGTGTCATCATCATCATCATCATCATCATCATCATCATCATCATCATCATCATCATCCCAGGTGATGTTACAAATCACTACAGTAGTTATGATCCCTTTCTGAACCATGTCTTCATGGTACTCGGGGGAGCTTCAAGTTCCAACCTGCCAACCACGTTCCCAGGATGAACTTTGGTGGCGTGGTTGGGCAATTGCAACCATTGACGGACGGGCTGGGAATGGCTGGGAGCTGTTTGGCATGCCATGGATCTTGCTAAAAGAAGCTGGTTTTTGAAGTGGTCAATTAGCTGGTGAATCAGCTGATGGGGATAGTTTGCTTCTGTGGGGTTTGCGGTTTTCCATGAGATGAAGTGGATGAAATACTGTAAAGAAATGTAAGGGGTGGAGGTTGCTGCACTCCATTTGAATATGCACCCTGTCGAAACAGCTGACGAGTTTTTTCCCCTGTTCCGCGTTGATCGATAGAAATATAGAGAGATAGAATGGCATAGATGATTATAATTATAGATGTCATAGATTACTCGACCTGGCTGACATCTGCATTCTTTGGCATGTGCAGATCTGTGCATTCTCTGGTTGGATGCAGATCTGTGGCGGCGGCGTTGGAGGATCAGCACATCAATTTTCGTGTGATTTCGGATGCCATCTTCGGAGAAGAGGCGGTGGTTTGGGGAGTTGCCAAAGCTGCCGAGAGAGCAAAGTCAAGCCGATGTTTATGATGTTTAGATCACTCACACGTAGCCATAACTACTAATAACTACCAATAAGTACTGCTGACTATGTAACAACTTTGTAACTACTGATCTTCTTTAGCATGTTTGGATCATTTGAATTCATATTTATTTCAATAATAAATAGAACAGGGAGTTACCTGATTCAATTTCAAAATATGATTTACTGGATTCAAACAGCTAATTCATGTATAAAAATGATATGAATTCATAAGAAAAACAGGCGGATGTAACCATAAAGATCCATAAAGTACTTCATGACTAACTTCCACACTTAGTGTGGGCAGTGTGTCCGGCCTTGGGATGGCAGTCTGGTTGTAGCGACTTGGTCGCCTTCCCAGCTGCGTTGCTGGCTGGACAGGCTTCAAAGCACCTCTACATTCACAACATCAGCAGCAAACCCAGCGACTCAGCGGCGGCGCTGAGGGTGGATGGGAATGGTGTGAGCCCATCATGGGATGCACTCCAGGTGAAAAAGAATGCAAAACGCAAGGGCCAGTGACCTTTCAATGGGTGATTGCCCATTTTCGATTTGTTTGTGCTTGGCCATGAATCATTGTAATCGATTGACCGGTCAACCATCCTCACCAATCGTTATCATCAAGCAGTATCTCAAGACATTCATGAACCATATTCTATGATTTGATTAGGGATTTTATCAAGCTGCTTTAGTACCCGTGAGCCATTGGTGATCATTACTCTTCTCTACCAGGCACTCCGATGCTGATGTCATATTCATTTTTGCTTCGCGCTCCTGGCCTCGCTCTTAGGTTGGGCAGGGGTCTTCACCAACGTGCGAGAACTTGAAGAAAAAAGAGACCTGCTGAAAGACACGGACTTGGTCTACTGCCATGGTGTGAACGAGTGGTTCCTTGGATTTCCTTGGTGTGTTCAAAGTGGCACAATTTTCATCTTGAGTTGTTGCCAAGCAAACCCCTTCTACAAGGTAAAGTAGCCCAGAGAACCGCCAACACGGAGGTGTTCAGCACAACTGGTATAGGGTCCTGTCATGGAACGTCAGCAGATGGTCGCTGTCACTGCCAAGTAACACTCACACGTGGTAGAAAAGCACAGCCTGTGAAGGAACGTATGTCCACAGGCGTGAGGAGAAAGGACAGACAATGTAAAAGGCAGAGCCTAACTGACTGGTGGTTGGGAGGGAGCTAAGGAGCCAAGGATACGCTATGGCCTGTGAAAGGGGGAGTGTACAGAAGCTACTAGGAGTCACCTAATCAAGCGGTAGCTAAACCTTGGCGAGGTTAGTTTTCCATGGTACCTTCAGGTTTTGATGATCAAAGCATGGGGTGATCAACCGATTTCATGTTACACGCTGAGGGGCTATGATCGAAAAAACCCTCCCAGCTCATACTTCGCGCCCTGGTTGCGGGATGCTTTCCGATGCTCGGCTCGGAACTCAGCTCGCGTCCTGTGTGCCTTCCCTCAGGGCTGCGGAGGCTTTCCCATTGTGACACCCTCATGATAGGTATTTTATGGTCTCTTGGTAGGTGCTTCAAGTGACGTAATCAGCGTAGTTACTATAGGTTGGCAGGGAACCTTTTTGTAAATGAGTCTGGCCAGGTTGGACTACCAGAGAGGGTGCCAACGAATGCTACGAACACCTTGATGATCTTGATGTTCTCTTGGCCCACTTAGCCCACAAAGAGCATCAAAGATTGAAGTGAATTGCACTCAACAAGCTGGGAAGTGCGAAGCCCAACATTGATAGGGGCCTGACCTAATTAGGAAAGGCGATGTTAAGCTTCAACGTGAGTTTGTCAGAGGTAAGCCCTTCATTGTGAGGTCCATCGCTTTGCTTCAACTTCTGGGGCTCGTGTCGGAGGAAGTCGAAAAAGTGACTCCTGATACCTGATCCTCTTGCCCATGCTGAACCGATCAAGGTTCCCCACGGACCATGATGTTGACCCCAACTGGATATCAATTGGTTGGTGATTTTAATCATGTTGTATTTGCGTAGTAATTATTGACGAATGGTTGGTTGGCTGATGTTGTTCATAGGGGTTAAAACCACCAACCAGTCAAACATGGAGCCAGTTGATTCACAGGGTCCTCTAATACCAACAGTGCTTTGCACTCCAAACAACCCATGAGTAAATCATGTTATGACACCCCGATATTTAGTTGGAACCGTACGATATCTATACCATGGCCGTACCATTGTTGTAACTTGCTCATTTCTTGGTGGTCGCATAGTTATACCATAGTCATGCCACAGTCACACCATAGGGACAACATAGCCCGATAGCATCTGACAGCATTTAACATATGCCACAGTAAACTAGAAAAAAACAGCACCAGGCCAAAAACAAAACAAATCCCAAACAGAATCCTACCATGCCATTGGTTTTGCTGTTGTAGTAGCGGAGGGAGAAATACCATATTTATACCAGACCAAGCATAATGCTGACAGCAACAGGCGAACCATACTTGTACCATCGTTGATTTGCCATTCAATGTAGTTCACCATTTCAATATAGTCATGGGTTATACCAGTGACTTCTTTTCCGTGGTTCGGTTGCAGTCATGCCATGGTAACATTTGGTATTCTGACCTTAGTTACCTTTCAAATGGGCCTTTTTTCACAGCTGTCACGTGCTGTGATTCCAACTGATGGCTTAGCATCACATCAATGTACATATCCATGACGATACGGGGAAGTTGATTCATGGCCAACTACCTCCAACAAGTATTAGCCTTATCATAGTTATGTAAGCCATAGCCAAACCATGCCAGGTCTCAGTCCTTCCAGTTCTTACCACAGTTAACCCAATACCAAAGTAGCTAAACCACAGTTATACCATTTCCTAGTCAAAGCATAGTTACCATCACAACACAGTTAACAGCACAATGAACCGCAGCATGGTCAAAACCCATGTCCTGACCCGACCTGGTCTCACCCCATGGTTCCATTTGGTTCCATCATTAACCATAATTAACCATACAGTTAGTTATTATCTCAGGTGTTGACCATTATAAACCCCTCTTATTACCCACGATTAACCATACTAAACCATGATTAATCACCATGAATCAAACTAACCATGATTAATCACCATGATTAATAAACCATGAATGATTAACCATAATTAACCATGAATCAACCCCCATGACTGGTCCCAGGACAGCACCTGGACACCCGCGCCGTGCTCTTCAAACCCGGCGCCATCAGCGTGGTGATGCACCTGCGTCGCGCCGACCTGGAACGTTCCGACACGCGCGCCACGCCGGACAGCTACTACTATCGCTTGGCCAAGGAACGGCGCGGCGCGTGGCAGGGGTGGAGCATGGGTCATCCTGGTTGGCAGAATGGATGGTTCACTGGGGCAAATGGATGGTTAAGTGATGGTGAATTAGTGGTTAATACATGGGTTACTGATGGGTTACTGGGTTTTGAGGGTTTACAATTGATAGTTGCTGGTTATTGATGGTTATTTACCGGTTGATTTATGGTTGGCGGTTGGTGCACCAATTGTCAAATTGTGCTTCGGTCATGGTGAACCAAGGGTTAATGACGTTTTAATAATCAGTGACTGGTTTATGATGGTTGGGCAAATGGCGGGGAAATGATGCTTAAGTAATGCGTAGTGATGGTGAATCTTGGCGAATTGCCGTTAACTAGTGGTTGATATTGGTTGATATATTTGACCGTAGTCAATAGTTGGTGGTGATGATTGATACCGGTTGGTAGTGGTTGGCAGTCACTAATGGTGGTTGTAGTTGTTCATATTGATAAATGGCTAAGAATTATGGTGGATTTCGGAAATGGCTAAAACCGTTTGAAGGTGGCTGAGAATAGCAATGGTGATATTTCAAAATGTCATAGTGCTGGGTGGCGATTGATCGTGATTTTTGTCAAGAAAGATTCAAAATGGGCATATGACAGAGGTTGATCATGGTCAGTGTCGGCTTATCAGCATTGTACATGACTAAAGAGTTATCTAATCCCGGTTGTCGCTTAGGCTACTAGCTGGTGGTCTCCTTTGGGTTTCCTCATGGTCTCCTCCTTGATCGAATCGAACCCGTGTATACAACTGCAGGAGATCAATGACGCGATCCCTTCGGAGCTCTTGGATTTTCATGTTTGGAGCTCGCCGAAGAATATCCCGGCCTTTTCCTACGACTTCTGGAGCTCCAAAGATTATGACGGCTACCGAGAACGTGGCATGCAGGTGCATTTGGATGAGCAGATTGACAGCAATGATGACATGCTCACAGCATGGACCCACATGGCTAGAGCCAGCATTTTCATCATGTCACAGAGCTCGTTCTCAATGGTGCCTGCTTACATGAACGTCAACTGTGTGATCTTCCCTTCCAACATTGATGCGCCGATGGAAAATTGGGTGAATGGCAAGGACGAATCTCGAGGAAGTTCCTCTTCTTCTGTTGGGATGTTTGCTGTTTTGTCTCATGTTTTTTCTATGATATTTTAAATGTATTTTATGCCAATGCTCTAGAACTTGCGAAGCAATGCTTTTGTTGGGGTGGTGTGGGTCATTCCCCGAGTTGCATCCAAAAGGAAACCATGCATATGCAGATTTGGATAGATTTGGCAGATCCACGCATACGTAGATCTGGCTATTGGGTGCAACGTGCCTTTCTGTCTCAAAGTCTACCTGTTGTGAAAGTTGTGCAGGGTTCGCACCAATCTGGTTTTGAGGCAACGCATGTGTGAGTTTTCGCCTTCAGACATATTCTCAACGCTTGTGAATGCTTATGTGGACTTTTTGGACACATACAGTACATCTCAACGTTGAGCATTTGGACGCATGCAAAATAACTAGATGGAGGATTCGCGTTGGCAAGCAGTTCTGAAAGTTTGTTCAACAATTTTTAAATGTAGAGTAGTCATTCAATTTCAAAAGCAACGCTGCATTTCGATCAATGCATTGTCACTTTGTGTTGCATGGATACTGCTTGATGCACCCTGATGTGGCGAGGTTACAAGCGGGAGTTGGCAGCCTGCCTTGAGCGTGGCCGACCAGGCGAATGGATGATGCATGGTGATGGGATGTGATGGGCTAAGAAGGGGTAAGAACTGATGGGAGGTACCCGTCAGATGGGATCGCGTTGAACGCTTCCGAGACCCCCGGGCTGATAAATTTGCTTCCGCCTGGAGGCGCCCAAGCGGAGCGAAAAGATCGAGAACCATGAGCACCTGCTGCGGGGACATGACGCGAGTGGCCATTCTGAGCACGACTTAAAGCTCCATTTCCACCGAGACCGCGCTGCTGGCCCTTTACTTCGCATGTTTTTTGTTTTGTTTGTTGGTTGGTTGGTTGGTTGGTTGGTTGGTTCGTTCGTTCGTTCGTTCGTTCGTTCGTTCGTTCGTTTGTTTGTGTTTTGTTCGAACGATGCTGAGAGAGTTGTGCCTGGGCTGAGACTGCAGGATATGCCGCGAGATATTTTTCTGGATGTAATGGTGAATGATGTTTGGCAATGTTATGGCACTCGTAATACATGACCTTACTGCCATACATCATCAAGAAGCACCCCACTGGTGCAGCTCTCCTTGGGGTGTACAAAGGCCGGCAAATCCCGTCAATCAGCCAGCCTCCATGCCCAATCAGCCAGCCTTCATGCCCCACCGATTCGTGAGGTGAACATGAAGTACTTCATCTACAGACCGGAGATATGCCATGAACAACTGGAAGGAAAGGACAACCGAGATGAGCCGGCCCTGCCAGAAGGCTAGAGACCTGTGTAGATGGTGCATTGGAGAAGGGCAAAAACGGGGACAAGTGGTGGGTTTCCCGGGGAGTTGTTGATGCTAGCATTCCACGAGCATCGCCAGGAGAGTGCCGTGGCATGCCATCACTATAACAAGACAGGCAGACCATTTCTGGTGTCAGCTATTCATTTGGTTTTTGAGCACTTTGAGGGTTACTCGAAACCATGAGTCATCCCTACCATTCCCAGATTTGGGAGACTGAAACCCTACTGTACCCTTTTTGATTTGTGGGCCCATGGTAGGAGATGAGTTTCGTGTGTTTTTAGACATTACCACCGACGCAAACAAATCATTCGCAGGGCGATGCTCCATCACAAGCGCAAGCATCCCGGGTCCCGGCGTAATCTAAGATAGAGATTAAAAAAGGCGCTTGATTTATAGCCTTGTAGGTTGTGCTGCCTAAGAGTTTTCGCGACCACTAATGATGAATTGAATGACTCGTGTTCATGTTTGTCCCATAGGGAGGTTGTATTATAAGGCCTGCTTATGCCTGCCTGACAACTGCTAATGCGTGAGCCAAGCCTAGGCATATGAAATTGAGAGCTTCCGGGAGTCAACTTGGCACGACTTGCAACGGCAACAACCAAGAGTCCTTTTGCAAAGTGCAACCCCTCGTTTGGCCTCCCGACAGTGTGCAGCCACAAAAACCGTGGTTCCGAGTGGGTTGACGAGCACCACCATCGTGCCTGGTTTGAAGCCCAGCATGGTTCCTCTGCACCGCAGCCATTGGCTCAGCACCAGCTGTACCAAGAAATCACTGAAGCGGGGATGTTTTTGGCCTCAAGTACACAACCACCCCCGACCCACCCACCAACCCACCAACTTCAACCAACCATCAACCAATCAAACATGAACCAACCATCAACCAACCAAGGAACCAACCATCAACCAACCAAGGAACCAAGCATTGCAAAATTCGAGGATCTTTCTCCAGTACAACCAACAGTCACAG
>VSDK01007041.1:547488-587046 GCA_009767595.1 Symbiodinium kawagutii | reverse complement strand
CCGCTCTTCTTGCACCCTCAATGTGATTATGGATCTATTGAAACCCAGCTATTAGCAGCACCTTCAGCAACTCAGATGATCTTCATCCTGTCTGAACTTCCCAAGAGCACCGTGGGTTAACTTCAGTTGCTGAGCATCCCAACGGAGCTCGGGCTGACAGCGGCCTGCATCACACTGCAAAGCGGTGAAGATTGGATCATCCCATCCTCCCCAAGTTGGGGGTACAACGATCGCAGGACGTTGCAAATTCAGGTCACCAACCAGCCACAGTGATATCAAACCGCAGGATGGTATACCAAATTAATGATAAACATCAGGCTCGCTGAAACAACCTTGAGCAACGACATCCAAAATTCGCACGAGCTCACCCTGGGATGCATTGGGGATCTGGAAGCTGCTTGTGTGACACCAAGTGTTGTCTCAAGCTTGGCTGCTGGATCTGGACCCCGCCTGCCGCGTTCCACCTGAAACCAATCAGTTGCATCATCAGACTTTCCAGAAGAAACACACCACAAAGCAAAAAAGCACAGCCAAGTAACAAACACAAACACACACACACACACACAAACACATTGAATGTCTACAAACAAATGCAGAGTGTGACCCATCCAAGCCATGTCTCCCACCTTTCGACCGGAATTCACCGCATAGGAGGACTTGTACCTGGGGTCAATTGGCATCCATGGAGGAATGGCATGTAGTGGCTGTCGCCATTCCTAGCGCTTCGTTCTCAACGTGGGAGATGGAGTCTATGCCCAACTTTCCCAAGAACAATGACTACAGTTCATTCCCAAAATTGCTTATTGATGAACTGGTCTCTTGTATTTTCAGGGCGTAGCTAGTTCCACCCCTCCGTTGGTTGGACTGCAACTCTGGCTGAAGTTGGATCAAGTTGGGGTCAAGTTGGGGTCAAGTAGGTTGAAGTTGGTTGAAGATGGTGGCTCCGCGTTGGTTGGTGGCTCCTTCCCCGGGTGAGGGGATGGTCGCTCCCCGCCTCTCCGGCATGGCTCGGATCACCAGATCCGGGCGTGAAGAGCTGCCTCACCAAGGAGGTGAAGCAAGATGAGCAATACTCATGTGATCAACTCATCAATGGTTGATCAATGTGATATCCAATTGATCATCAATATGATCTAGCATGGTGAATGATGGTCTTGATGGGCCCCTGACTATCAATTATCTACCACATTTGTTGATGAGCGGCGTATGAATGATTGTTGATCATAGTGAAGCACCAGCTAGTGGATCACACTGACCTCAGGTATTGATGTTTGATAATTGTGTGAACCATCAACCCCGGTCTGGTTGCTAGTCATCAATCAAATCAACGATGGCTAGGCTGGCTCTCAATCATTCACCATCAATCCTGTCTGAATTCATATTGCGATCCATCCAAAAAAATGCCACAGAATTTGAAGCAATGTCTAGTTGGCACTGAATTTTGAACACACATTGAACTGGAATTTCAGAAACATGTGAAAATCGACGACGACAAAAGGGAACACATGTCTAAAATGATCTCAACCATTTTGTAGACACTTCCAGGTGTACTGAGATTGCTGATGCAGTTGGGATGTCACTCAGTCATGCAACGGTGCCTGCAAGTCGAGGGCGCTCCTGCAGGTCAGCTCAGCGCCCAAGTGAAGGGAGGCTACTGACCAGGATCGTCACCATTCTACAAGTGCAATGGTCGAACATTCATCATGTGAAAACCTCAGTTTGGGTACTGAAACCTCAACAATTGATCCATGATGTGGGTTTTGCAGCTGCGGCGATACGCCCAAAGCCACCCATGTGACATGTGACTCCAAGGGGCCACCCCTGGTTGCGGGGCATCCTATGGGAGCGCCCGCCTCTTCTCGAGGCGCCGTGGTCCATCGGCAACGCCTCGGTGAAACGTTTGAACGACCCCGTGGCTCCGGGCCTCGTGCCATTTCTGGATCTAAACATGTAAAAACACGTAGCCTGGTCCGGATAGTATGCAAAAACATGCACATGTGTAAATCCAAAAACGGATGTAGGAGATACAGCATGCACATGTGATGGTGTGTGTGCGGGTGCACATGTGATGTGGCACATTCTCCCCTGACGCGTCTTCAACTATGATGTTTATACACATTTCGGATGTTTGTTGATCATGAGCACACTCCGATTTCAAATGCCAACCAGCCAGAGGCCGACCATGGCGGCTTCACGAATTTTTGGCCGACATTTTCGGGGGATACTGATTCCTATCATAGACCGCAGTAGCCACCAACAAAGCCATGCCCTCACCTGTCTTTAGCGTGCTTGTCAAAATTACAGCGATTTGGATGACGTGACTTGCATTGAAAATCCTTGAAAAAGGGCACGCAGAAACCCAAGCCTTTCCATGCAGCCCGTGAGAGTACAAATGTGACTACCTGCTCAGCATCAAAATCTTTGAAATAGAAAGTTCAATGCATCAAGAGTTCAGCAATGTTCAGCACGTCAAGAACTTAGTGCATCAAGGGCTCAGTGCATCAAGAGTTCAGTACATCAAGAGCTCAGTCACTGACAAAGTTCAAATGCAAGTGAGATCAGCCCTATGGGTTTGTTGGGAAACTCCCGCCCCGGGCTTGCCCGAGTGCTGCTTGCCGCTCTTAGCACTTGCAACCGTACATAGCCACAAACATCAAACATAAGAATCGTATTTGTACAGTAAGCCCTTGCTGGACCCTATTTGGATAAAAGAATTTCAGAGCAGAAACAACGCCAAGAGCAGCTGATCATTGGATGACTATTGCTGTATTCATACTTCGCATTCATCTGTATCCCTAAGCATTGTGGGTATTATCCCTAAGCAATCCCGAAGCAAAAAGGCAACACCAGCCCGAGCCATGCTAAAATGCGAACTGCTGAACTGGGATCACCAGCTGTCGATGGGCAATTTCTTGGTCCTGGGGTGCTGGTCCCAGAGACCATGGTAGGCACATTGCCTGCCAGCAGGGACCCCCAACCATAGTCAAGGATAGTCAGGGGGTGTAAACGGGGTATTCAAAACGATGGTTGGTACATCAAAGGGATTTTCACCACCTGTGATAAATCACTCCTTTCACTGGTAAGGGCATTTTCTGGTAACAACCATATTTATGGTTTTCCCCGCTGCTCCGCTTGCTGATTGACAGTTGGAAGTCGCAAGTGGTGAAACTCTTCCAAAGGAGGTTTCTTTGACACATGGGGTCCTACCATGATGGATACCCCGAACCATCCGAGCGTGTCCATTTGCACTAGGTAAACCACAAATTTTGGAGGTGCATCATCATCAAGACCTCCTTATCTCCAGGGTTGCATGGCCTTCGGGGCCTTAAGTGAGGGTGTTGGAAGCCTATGAGGCGCTTTCTCGAGATGACTTGGGTGCCATGCTGAAGCAACATTGGGCTCCTCAGCTCAAGTCCTTTTTGAATCTGAATTCAGCAGAGGAAAAGCAACGTTTTTTCATCATCCAGTCGCACCAGTTTTCCCGTTATTGTTGCTCATTGCACGCT
This sequence comes from Symbiodinium kawagutii, assembly GCA_009767595.1. Classification (NCBI taxonomy): domain Eukaryota; class Dinophyceae; order Suessiales; family Symbiodiniaceae; genus Symbiodinium; species Symbiodinium kawagutii. Next base: position 583,540 of record VSDK01007041.1, on the reverse strand, counting down.
ATTATCCCCTAGCATTCCAGATATTTATAACCCAGCACTGATCATCATCAACCACTAACCATAGAAACAAATAGCTAATTAGCCATTCACTATCAAACTAAGCATCATTAACCATCATTACCCACCATAAACCATCACTGACGGCCACCGTTAACCGCCATTAATCCCGTCGGCCCACCATCACCAACCGTTACTAACTGTCATCATTTCCAATCATTCACCAGTGCTGCTCCTCGATGCGGGTCATCGGCTCTACACCTTGCAAAGGTCGGGAGAGCGAACTGGGTATCCCCAGCTGGGTGAAATGATAGAATTGGTACATAGATATAAGTCCTTCAGCATAAATATACGTGTACATGTGTATATCTAAATACATAAAAATGTAAATATACATATGTTCACATTCTAGTGCATATATAATTATATATATATAGAAAGGGTATTTGTATGTGTGCATGTGCGTGTACAAAAAGAGATGTGTGTACACACCCAACAACATTGTCAATCTTGACGTAAATATAAAGGTGTCTATGTAATATAAATTTCGGATAATTTTGGCCTGGGTAAGTCTCCCTATCAGTCCAAATCCTGATGCTATCCCTGTTATATATGACCTGCCCAACATGTGGCAAACACATCTCCTAACAAAACGCCATAATCACAACAGTTTCTATCCAAAGCAAATGGTTCCATTGAGATGTGGATTCACTAATACATAGATGGCACAAATTGTTATTCATTGGACGGCAGATATGGTGGTTACATTGGTTGCCCATCCTTTCCGTTGGTGGCTTGGACCTGCTCAACCGCCATTGGTGCCTGGTTCCTCCAGAAAGCTTGGTGGTTCCCAGCGGCAACGCTTCCTGCATGACCAACAAGGGGGCCATCGTTCTTTGTGAGGGATGTGTGCGTATAGCACCAATTTTATTTATACATAGATAAACAAATCAAACAACCAATAATTAAACAAGCAAATATATACATTACCACATGTCATCTAATGTGTGAAGATGCAAATGTGAATACATGTTAGATTACAACGATGCATTGCATACATCGTATCCATTTGAAGTGCACGCAGAGTCATGTATCCAGAAGAAACGGTCGGAAGACTGCACCACTTACATGTATTTATGTGTTCCGTAAATGTATTCTGTGCATCTCGAGGAAAATGAAGGGAGAAACCATATCTGTTTGAGCTTCAATTCTCGACGCTGACAGCTGGGCGAACAGCACAAAGGGCAATACCTCCATCAAATTGAGAATGATTTATGGTACATGCATGTTTCCTTAAATGGTTGGAAATGGCTGGGGGTAGAACTGAGCAGGCCAACTTTACAAACCAACAGCATGACATCAGTGGATAAGTCAAAATGGACCTCAACGAAGAACCGCATCTGCCGTGTCCTCTGCTCGAGGTTGGGCACTTGGAGTGAAGGCCCCGAGGTCACCACCGCGCCGCGGTGCGGCCGGCGCAGCTCATCCTGCGACTCGTCGCTGGCCGTGGCGGTTGACTGATCAACCAATGATCGAAGTTACATCTTGGTACATCGACCACTGAGCCATGATAGAATCATCACTTAGTCCATCTTATTACTCTATTACTCTTATACTTCTATGCTTACTTCTATGTTTAGAATTACTCTTGGCTTAAGTGATGATCATTTTGACCAAGAACCAGTGGTGATTCTCATTGCACTATTCTATGGCGAAGAGTTTCTTAGCAACTGAACAGACTATATAATCTATTCCATGGCGAAGAATTTTCTTGATCATCATGATTAAATACAAGTAGTTTTCATGTCAGCACGGACCATGATTGAAACTCCATCACTTCCTAACTCATTTCACTTCGTAAGAACACGCTCTATTTCCTCATTTCATCACTCTTCTTCACTCTTCTTCACTCTTTCATTTCACTAATTTCCTCTTCACTTAGTTACAGTAGTAGACTCACTTAGTTAGTGAATTCGTCTGAACGAGTTGCGTCACCTTCCCCGCCTGGGCACTGCGTGGCCGCGCATCGTGCAGCTTGGGCGCCGGTCGTGCCGTCGCTACCGCGGCGGCGTCTGGGCGAGGGCCTTCCTGACAGCGTCAGGGCGTGGCGTCAACTGAGGTAGTGGAGAAAAATGTGGAAAAAACTGAAGATGAAGTCGAAAACTGAAGTAAATGAAGTGAATGAAGTAAATGAAGTAAATGTATTAAAGTAGATACCGTACATGTAGTGAAACTGAAGGTGAGGACGAAGTCAATGAAGTACTTAGTAAAAACTGGATGAAGTACTTGCCTTAGTCCAGTTAAATGGATGAAGCACCTAAATGTGATGAGTAAATCATGTTGTCTTGATGTGATCATGTTGTCATGTTATGAATCATGTGAAACTTTGAAGGTGAGACGGATGATTGCGATGGTATAAGGGTCTATTGATGGCTTAATGATGGTGTCAATGATGGCTACTAATGATCCTAGCAGGCATAGTCTATTGATGCTTGTTCGACTATGACCGCTAATGATTCTGGTACATGTGAAATGATGGTTGTAAGAATCATTGCTGATGATCATCGATGGTTCTAAATCATAATGATGGCCACTAATTAATGGTTATTAGAATGCTTCTTGTGATGGTAAATGGCAATGATCCAGGAGTTCATAATCAGGTTCGATGGCCGCTCGTATCTGACTCGCACTCCTGCTTTCTGACACGGTCTACCGTCCCGCTTGTATTCAACGATGACTTCGCAATATCATGTACGCATTGCTTGGATGTATCCAGGTTTGCCAGCAGGATACAGCAGGTATCTATGAAGAAGAGATACCAGGAAATCATCCATTGACTCAACAGGAAACTGGCAAGAGTCGGCGAGGACACCGTGATGTGTTGGGTACCCTGTGAGCGTTTGTAGCAGCTTTCAATCAAGCTGCTTCTGGTAGTCCGTATTTGCCAGGTTAACCCCCACACGAAATCAATTTCTTGTCAAAACTCACAATATACGGGTTTCCAACGGCCATGCTATTACTCTCGGTGCCGGTTGCTGTCGTTCTTTCACAGCAACAAGGTGCCCCACCAGTCTATAAATCTACAGCAAAGTGGTAATCTCTACCGCTGGGAGTCACTCAAGAGTTGTAGTCACCAACGGCTACCCTTAACACGGCAGGGGCACCATATCCGTTGGATGCAAAATGACCTGCGGGCGCACCTCTCTGAAGCCATCCTCTCGGTCCTTTCGGCCTTGGGAAGGGACATCCAGAGCCAGGAATGTGTCTTTTCAGCAGATCCAATGATTCGTCAAGTTCCAAATGTTCAGTTTTCATCAAGTGGTTGAACATGTTCAATCAATTTTCACTCTTTTTCAGGACATTCCACTTGATCAAAACCCTTGTCAGTCTCGGGCGCTATTGGTTCAATGATCGATTGGATCACACTTTCCAGACTCCCAATGGCAGATGTCTTGGTGATTTCCCTGAGAGGTCGAGACTCCACCAGTCCTCGCTAACCCTGAAGACTGGACTAGTTCTTGTTGACCACTATGATCACTAATAACATTTCGCATCCACCACTATTGATGAACCATGATCAGTCATTGGTTCCACCACTATAATCACTATTAAACATGATCACTATAAACCATGAACCATAATCAAGGTATCAGTCATAATTATTCACCGTGGTTCTGGTTCAGCTCCATACTCCCAGCATTGCCACGGTTCCCCATCCGGGCGACAGCTGGGCCATCGCACGGATGGAAGCGGATGTCCTGGTGCTTCTGTCAGTCGATCGGTCAGTGGGTTACATGGTAAATGACCAATGATTATATAAGCACCGTTCACCAACCAGCGGGCCAACCAGCCACTGAACCAACCAACAAACCAAGCATTGAGAGTTATTGATTGATACACTTGCTCAATCAATGTTGCAGATCTGTATGCTGGTTGGTTAACCAAGGCAATGAGACTCATCGCTATGGTGGTTTCGTTGACCTCTTAGGTTTTTTGGTGGGCTGATTGGCAAGTTGGATGGGAATGATTTATTGATGCCGAATTGCACCACTTGGTGGTGGATCATTTGTAGCCCCCCACTATTGCTGTTGAAGACAGGTGAGATGTTTCAGGGTGCCAGAGGTTTGACCAGTATTGGTCCTTTGAATTCATTCTATCATGATCATGATACGTTGATCATGGGTATCCCCCTTTAATTCCACATCCTCAAACCTAAGTCGCCACCCCAAGACGTTGCTCCACAGATCCAGGTAGCACAAGACGCACAAGTTTGGCTCAGTTTGGCAACCAAAACAGCTGCAGCTTGCGCTCAGTGGGGCCCTTGATGTCCGCAGCTCCTCCGCAAACCGCAGCGGCGACAGAAGAGTTCATCGCCCAGGTAGAGGGCGCCACAGCCAGGGCACGAGTCCTCCCAGGGTCACCCTGCAGGTCCCCAGCATTGATCCAAGTGATCTGGGGATCTTTCAGAGCTAAGCAGCTTAGGATTTCACAATGGCAATTCCACACAACGGGGTGCAAGCAGTTCCACGTACCTTGCCAGGAAGTTTCAGCAGCACTTGGTGCTATCATGTGCTATCACAGCACCATGTTTCACCATGTTCCACTCCTGAAATATGAGAGTCATAGAATTACGACGAATCAGACATTTGGGCCTGCCACATCGAAACAATACATGTTTGAAACCACCAGCCCCAATCTCAGTTCGAGATATTCTTGTCGCCGAATCGTGAAGGATGACTTCTCAGGATTTGTTTGTCTGTTTCGATCTAAGTTCAAGAGGACTTATGCTCATCGCAAAGATATGTGCATGTCAATGGAATGGTTCCAAATGGTTGGTTTTCAACCGTCATGATGTCTTGGAGAGGTTGGGGGAAACCGCCCCGCATCATTCACCGCTGAATCCGCGTCCCAACACGTGATCCTCATGGGTGAGCGGTTCATGATCTCGGGTGACAGGTTCCACCTGGGAGGTGTGGAAATGTGCCATTCGATGTGCTGGTTGGTTCAAAGGAATTTCCACACGTCGATCCAGGTAGCGTATATCTTAAGCATTGCCACCATAAACAACTATGTGCCCAAGAAACAAACTGAACTCTTAACAATTCTAAACCAGGTGCCAGATTCCATTATTGCAATCCGCCAGTCGTGGGATTTTTTCTGACATGGTCATCTCAGAGCTTCAGCTCGGGGGCCCACACAGTTTGAGCCATAGCACAACATCGTGAGAGATCTAAACTGACCCAACCTGGTGGGAAATAGCAAAATATGTCATGGACCACCGTTGTTAGCGACTCATGACTTCTTGTTGAGACGGTTTATCTGGGAAAGGGGGCCACGGTGAGGATTCCCACGGTGCTTTCCAAGCGTGTGGTGTCACGGATTGCACCGGATGCAGCTGCTGCAACTGTCATCACGAGTTTCCCGGCGAGGCCCGTGGGATGTTGGCGACCTGCACACGTCGCAGACTTGGCGACATCGGTGCTGCACACCGATGCATTGCTTCCAAGACGTTCACTTTCTCCTTATCTCAATACATTAATATCATCCACACAAAGAGAAATCGATTTGAATTTTCAATACATAAGTTCATATGTTTAGAAACATAGGCTTAAGTAGAATATGTATACATATAATTATATATATGATATTTATACATATATATATAGTTATATGTATATATGTATATGGACCACTGCGCACATATCAAATAAACCTGCAGCAATTCACACCCACCGGTCTTCTGGAACAAAACTACTCTCATGATTTATGGTTGAGGCAAAACCTTACCAGGATTTTTCCACTGCGATGATTTACTGGATATCTGAAAACCCTACTACATACAAGCATGAGCATTCAGGATCTGTAGCTTGTCAACCGCAAAGGGCCTTCTAATGAACAATCATTGATTCACAGTGGACATCACAAAAAAAATCATTTCACCCAAGAAATCGGGGTTGACAAAGATATGGTCCAAGCATATTTCTCCAGCGATCAACAGGGGTTCACCCCAACCATTAACAGGGGTTAACCATGCTTGGGCTTATCCATTGTTTTCCCTATAATGTTGGTGGTTATCCCCCATTAGTGCCATATAGTTCAACCAGCGAATGATGGCTCTCCAGTGATCGTCCTGTGCACCAGCCGTCCCTGGTCCCACGGCGCGCCTATGGGCTCCCTGGGCACCAGCTGCGGTGCCAGTGGGGCCTCGGCCCTGAGCGTCAGCACGTGGCACGCGCAACCGACACGGTGCATCTGTAGATTGATACCCGCAAACACAGACATAACTTTATACATAAAAATATATAACAGATATGTGAACAGTCACATATTGAAATAAATACATAGATAAATAAATAAATAAATAAATATATATATATATATATATATACATATATGTGTGTGCATATAGGAAAAAAGAGAGACATGTTATGAAATCTGAGTATATTAAATCATCAAATATATTCATGTGATTTCTTTCTCTCTTCAAATCAACATCTACAGATCTACACGCCCAACGCCTCGCCAACGGAGAGGTGGGCAACGGAGGAGGTGGCCTGGGGCCATTCGCATCTGTTGGTTGTGGCTTCCACTTTGAAGTCTTGGAGATTTGAATGGAGAGATGAGGATCATGTTAGGTGAAATTGTCAGGGTTTATGTGGGGTTAAGATTTGAGACTTAGTCTTAGTGTATGATGGGGCTTGGTGTTCGTAGATGTCGGTAATGAGTTACCCTGGATGATCAATCATGATCAGGTACTGAACTATAATGACCAATCATCATCAGTAAGTAGCTGGGCAGTGTGTGTAGGTTTATGATCATTGATGGTTCATGAACTTATCATCTTACCGATGGTCATCCTCAAACTCCCCAGCTTTCCTGGTGTTGGGAGATCAGTGTTGATAGGCAAGGAATGTTCTGTGGTGTGGATCTTTTTCCGTCTTGTGATGCACGGTTCATGATGTTTACAGTCTTTGAATGAACCATCTTGCACAGTGACTGATACGAAGAAATAATGATTCGCCGTTGAGTAGTGACTCATGAGTGGTTCATAATCAGCGGCTGACCTGTATCAGTAATTATGAACACACCTTGTAGCATCGGTCACAATCTCCCAACACAAATCTCAAGCTTAATGTCATTATCAACCAACAATTTTCATGCCTACTGTTGATAGTATGAAGAGGAAACTTTTTGAAACCAACACTGATAAGTCATAGTTGTTGAAACCCATGGCCAAAGATATTGAAATCATTGAGCAAGAATGCCAAATTATAAAAGTGAACGGATAGCAATGCACGTTGATCATTCATGGCTAGCAACCCGAAAATTGGGGTTGGTGCGAATTCCAACCTGCATGGACATGCTCACACTATCGCCTTGAATTGCTCATACAATAATTGTCAAAGACAGCGGCTACTTGACAAGATCTCATTTTATTGATCATGCAAATGGACAGACTTCCAAGCAAATGTTGAAAGATTGCTTATTTCAGATAGATCAAATGCATACAGTTGCATCTATCTGGAGCTGTGAGCGCTTGGTTCTTCGTTGTTGAAACCTCATGTTCAGCGATGATCATTGACCAATGGATGCTCAGGTTGATGCTATGAAACCATGCGCAACAGTTCACACCGCTCAAACACCGCGGATGTTCAAGACTTGGGATCTGAACCAGCAAGTCAATGATGATTGAAAATCATTACCATCAAATCATCATTCACAATCACAAGTACTTAACCACAATCAATTGCAATCATACTTATCACTATCAACAAGTAACAATTCATAATTAATTCAACCAGCAATTGACCTGCAATTTTGCCAGCAACTAATCTTAACTAGCCTGCAATTGGCCAGCAACTTACCAGCAGTGAGGCCGTATCAACGAACCTCCACCGGCCGCGGTTGGACAGCAACTCGCCTGGCAGACCTGATGCCTCAGAGTTGAAGGAATCGGAGCTGGGAATTGGAGATTTGAGTGGTTGGATGTGGGAGCAATATGGGAGCAATATGCTGGTGAGATGTGGTGAGATGTGGGTAGATGTGATCAGTACTAGTTAGAATTGGTTAGATGTGGTTAATGAGTTAATGAGTGAACAATGTGGTGGTCAGATGTGGGTAGTAGTATTCAATAATGCTTCATGATGGTTAATCATAGTTGATGTATGCGATTGTGCTGGTTTGTTAGTGAGCAACGGTTGGCAGGGGCTAACAGTGGTTGACAATAGATGAGTTCCCAACGGTGAATACTGGTTGATGACAGCTGGTGATACTTGATGACGACTAATCATGGTCCATGAAATCGTCGGTGCACTGCGTCATGATCGGAAATCCCAACTCTGTTTGACTCTTTCTTCGCTTGCTCTGTTTCCAAAACCATTTCAACCAGCAAAAAAGAGGATACGATCATGGCATGTGATACGTGGGAACATTCATCAACAAAGTTGGCCTGATCAGCAAGGACATGAGAATATGCGAGCATACGTGGCCAGAGCAACTCAAGATGCTACCAAAGTGACATTTCCCATCCGCTGCCATGACCCCTCAGCAAAACTTAGCAAGCCAATAATCCCTTCTAGTACAACAAATCTGCTGACGTGGAGACCGAACCAGGAAACGGTATGAAACCAGATGAAACGAGGCTTTGGAGGACATTAAGTGGTGAGGGATCGATCACAACTGTAATTGGAGAGGTATTAAACATACTCAAACCCAGGTGGGACATGGTACGTTTGTTTGGACATGGTCCACCCTTATGCCCGTGTCATCCACAGGAATCGAACCATGACTTGAGGTCGTGACATTGGTCCCAAAGCGTCTCTGATGGTACGAAAAAATTCGGGTCATGGCACATCGAAAGGAACCCTATCCAGTTGATTTGGGACCCAAGTGGGTGCAAGCCATTCAGCTGGCGATGGAAACGTCGAATCCTGGTGAAGCTTCTCATCCCAGCGATCGCGATCCTTTTGATCTGTACCTTTTTGGAGTCTTTCTTTAGTCACGCTGTCATGCGTAGACAAATCAAACGCTGTCCTGCGGTGGTGCATAGGAAAGTCATGTGAACCCAGGATGAAGCACAAGCTCCAAAATTTTCAGTACTTGGCACCCGATTAACTCGAATCAATTCTTCAATTCGAATCATCTACCGTTCTAAAGAATTGGACTTTGGAGTTGTGGATCTCTGTGGATCTCAGAATCATAGTACCAGTGCAGTGGTACTCCCAATTTCGGTCTGAGATCCTCCTGGGTTCACATCCACAAACGTCCGGGCTTACGCTGTCATGCGAGTCCCGGAGTCAGGCACGCGGGAAAGGTCGAGAGAGAGCTGCTCCCGTGGAGATTGGAAGAAGTCAAGGACTAAGGACTGATGGAATGGTTTTGTTGGTGATTTCTTACTACAAATACTTGGGATTGGATGTGATTCATTGTTACGAATGGTTGGTATTGGATGATTTGGGGGTACCCCTATTTTGAGTATCACCTATACCTCTCATGTTGGTTGGTCCATGCTGCTTACCTTCACCCACATCTTTGTTGCTGACCCTAGGATTGGTGGGTCCCTCCAGTTCTCCGGCATTGACTCATCTCGTTGAACACCACATGATGTGCGTTGTGAGAGCTGAAAACTTTTCTCTGAAAGCGCAAAAGAATCTGAATTGGAAGGAAGAATTTGTAGGAACCAGAATTGATCCAATTCTACTGGTTAATGCAATACAATCTCTGAACACACTTAATCCAAGCAGTATCAGTTGATGCATAACAATTGGGATTTTCAAGGAATTTGTATCCAGGGACTTCAGTTGTAACGTCTTTTTCCTAGACGAGCCTTCAGGAAAGGCATCTTTGGACCACAGCGCATAGCTTGGCATCTGGGGCTGTCCACAAATGACGTATCTCCCAAAAGCCATGACATGAGCAGTATCAAAACCCCGGTTGCGAAACCTCAGTTGCGAAGTCCACCCGGGGCTTTTTGACACTGCCACGATAAAATTCAACTCCTTGGGATCCCCACCATTTATGAACAGCCCAGTGATCCCCACAGGAACCCAAAGCTGCAGCACAGCGAAATTGCTGGATCTGCCACCGTGGATTTGCAGCCGCCAAAGTCACAACAATGCCCTGTCCTGTAGCAATGTCCAAACTATACCCCAGTGAAACCCTGCGGTGGTTCAGATTTGTTGATGGTTCATAGATTTTCAGTCAATGATGGTCAATGATGCTCACTTGTTGTATGATAAATGATGGCACGCATTGCAGGACATTACTTGACATTACTTTTCGCTACATCAGACGATCACATTACATCCATCCATCCTCACCACCTTACATCACTTTCCACTATGTCAGGGTACGTTTCAGAACATCGCATCACATTGCACCATAATACACATACATATGTGCATGCATGCATCTACGCATGCATCATATCTACACTGCAGTCGGTTGCATTACATTGATCAAAACATGTGTACATACAGAGCAGCCTACATACATACACACACACATGTACATTCATACATCGCCAATTTACACACGCACACACACACACACACACGCACATAGATGCATACACAAATGCAAGAATGAATGCATGCATACCTGCAAACTTATACCGTGTAAAGCTTTACTGAATTCTTCGTCGTTAGATTGGCTTCAACACCATGATTGTTGGTACCAGCTCCTACTTTCTGGCTATTGATCGACCTACTAAAAGAGCACTATTGGATCTACCACGTTTCGTTGTAGATTCAGATAGCTACTGCAGTTCGTGGGTGTAGGATGGTGTAGGTGGCCCCCCATGGTGTGACTCAGCTGTACATGTCAACACTTTCAACTCGTTACACCGCTGGGTTCACTCGCTGGCCATTGCTTAAGGTCTGGCGATTCAAAGTGTGCCAGAGATTCAGCGAACCCTTCGCCGAAACTTCGTCTCGGGATGGCGGGAGACTTCGGCAACCACCGAAACGAGTTGCATTCAGCATAGTCATCGGCATGGCATTGTGACTCTTATCCCAAAGCTGTCTCATGCTCAATGATCAACAATCTCCCCTTGAGAGCGATGATAATTAAGGTGATGAGTAGGGAAATCACCAACAGTGCTTGGGGCTTGCGCCACCCGTCAGCGGTGTGCATCTGGTACTGCGTTTCCTTAAAAAAAAACAATCGTAAGAGCTGACAATCAAAACATATCCTCTACAGCTAGACGGGAGTAGTGTAAACCTCGACACATCTTACATTTCGTCGAAGGTTTCTGGTGGGTTCACTAGCCGCCCCGATTGAACCCACTGCTGAGGCATTGGATTCCTTGAAAATCTGTGATGGGAGGCAGCTGCTGCGCAATTTCATCGGCGCAGCAGCCACGCCCATAAGAGGAACATGCATGTCCACAAGGCAAAAAGGCAATGAGGACCGTGAATCATCGTGAATCATCGTGAATGGCAGTGGGTCAAAACCCTGTACCCCTGGTTCCCCTATCATTAACCATTGTTTTCCCTACTATTGTTGGTGATTATCCTCCACTAGTTGGTTAGTTAATATTGACCCATAGCCAAATCATCGTGAATCAAAACCTTCAGAGGGACTTGCTGCTTGTCACTGACCCCTCTCGAACCGAGCCCTCAATAGATCCACTTCACCGAGCAAGGAAGCAACACCACGCAGGTGACCGGCAAGTCTCCGTTGCTCTTCGGTGGCGGTGGCAATTTTTTACAGAGAAGCTGTTTGATGATCTTGGCGCACGTTCATGTCAATGTGATATCACAGTTGGTATCTAACAAAAGCCCAATATAATACATATGATTCATCGTGAAGCAGAATCATCAGCCATGATGAACTATTCTTCACCATCCTCAACAATCAATCAACAATGATATAATCTCGCAAACAAGGAAAGGGCTGGGTGAAGCGCTGCATCACTTGGTTGCTGAATCAGTCAATTTCTTCCATTGGAATCCACATGAATTTGACCGCAACCATTGAGATACAATTCGATACGATGGTTCAGCATCTACCACAAAGGCCATTCACATGTATTTCCTGCATTCACCACCCATGAAGACATGTATACATAGAACCATGAGAAAACAACAGTCGTGTGTTTTTCATCCTTCAACTGGTTGTCCACATTTCACGTCCTCGTAGTGCCGTTAGCACGGGTCCAGTTCGGGACTGTTCCCCCGTTTCATCGCGCCCGGTGACAACGAGTGCCCCCTGTGACGGACAGTCTCAACTTCAAATTTTGAGACCAGTTGAAATTGCTGTGCTGTGAGAGCAGTGGTGAAAGCCCGCACAAACTTGCTTGACTTGTCAGAGCTGCCATGACTGGTGCGGAATGAGAAACAAAACGCCGCTGGGGTTGTTCACCCAATGACTATAATGGGTGGGTAAAGGCAACAATAATCGCTTGTATCATCTTTGATTCTTAGTTTTTGCGGATGGCATTTGCGCTGGAACGTTGTGATCTTGACACTGGCAGCTCAATTGCCGTCAACAAGCAACCAACAGTATCTTTGGGCTGTATATTTCTTACTGGTAGCTTACATCCTCTACAATTATCCATGAGTGACCAACTATCAGCCATGATTGAACCTTGCTTGCCACTGACAAGCAACTACTCCATGAGTTCTTCATGACGCTGTGAATAGACCGCTCTTCCGAGGATGCCAAGCCTTCACCACTGCTCTGTGGAGATCCAAACGGACAGATGACGCCTCCAGCATTTGGCTATGTCGATACCCTTAAGCTCGCCAGCAAGGATGAAAAGTCGAGGATTTAGGTCTCATAGAGTTCCCATAGGGTTCAGGGGTGGTTTGAAAGGAATTCATATTTCAACCAAAAGAACTGGTGAATGGTTGCGCAGGGTACCAGCATGCACAACGATTTGGTTGGCTGAATGTATTGATGATTGCAATCGAAAAAACGTTGATTCTTGATGATTCTTGACGGGTATCCCAACAGATCATGGCTTGAGCCCCCTCCGTTTCAACCTGGCAGCCCAGTTCTGATGGCACAAACAAGGCGAAACCCGTGACCCAAAGAGTCTTCCCAGCGGAAGTCTGGTCTTATCGAAATCTGCCGGAAGTGCTGGATCTATGATTGATAAAATTCGATTGATTCGACACTTTTTCCGTTGGGATCTATGATTCGACTCAGGCATCAGCTGAACCATCAGCATGGGGACCATCGATACTGATCACTGACTGTCCAGAGTTCCTGTTTTTGACCAAGCCATTCTGGACATGCCAATCTGTGCCTTGCAAAACACAGGGGCTGTATCAGCAGGATATCCATAAGCTACATTCTGTGAAGCAATTCCTTCAACTAGCACCACCCTTTCAGAGTTTCCTCTTTTGAATCTTCTGATTAGAATTGCCAACATGCTGCCGTTCGTCTCTCCTGCATAATTTACAAGGAACACTCCTCCTGAAACTAACGGGGCGCAATCTAGCCACACGTTCCACCGCCAGCTACTCAGCATGCTCTGCATCTCCTCCACTAGAGCATGAGATACTTCAGAGACCATGAGGGCATAGTGTCGTGTTTCGTGGCCCACCATCCAAGTCGCTCATCCGATGCTACAGTCAAGTTTGTTGACATGGTTTTTGGATTCAACTACGGTATCTGGATCCAACATCATGGTGAAGGAGACCACAAACACATCACACAGTACTTGGTTCCAATGCCAATGATTGGTCCAATGACGATCAAGCATTGGTTCCAGTAACCATCAATCACCATCAACTGACAATCCCTGTTAACCATGATGTCAACTATCAACCCTTAACATCAGAGAACCAAGGGCTCGGGCTGAACTTTCTCACGCTTGAGGCGAAGTGTGTAGAGCTGTTTAGTTGATGTGGGATGTGAAGTGATAGAGTGATTCAGTAATTGTTGTTGATGGCTTCCTGCTTGTCATGGGAAAATCCATCAAGAATTCCTGTTGACCAAGCAGAAAACAAACTGGTACAGGAGCATCTTTTATGTAGAAAGCATGGCAGCATGCCCGAAGAGCCAAGCAAATGTCGGTTTTGGATCCATCTCGCAAGCTCGCTTCCCAGCGGCAAGTTCGTTGGCAAGTCTTTTGATATCGTAGGCTAATCACTTTTTAATGATTGCAGCTGTTAGAGCACGTTCTGCCAACCAATAGATGTTCCAAAGTCCTAGTGAAAACCCCAATATCAGCAATTGCAAGGTTTATTCATGATCATTGTACCACAGTGCTATTGACCATTTTGCACATATAGATTGGTTGATATTCTTGAGTATCATCCACTATCAGAATGAACCACCACTACAAATTAATAATATATAGTTTCCATTTAGATCACGGTCAATATCTGGGGTTCCAAGTCTTGTTTGAACTAGCGGACAAATGCAGCGCATGTGGGCACGCCGCGGCGAGCTGTACTGAAGGTTGATGTTCTTCCGCATGAATCCCTTTTCTAGGACCTTGGACGTGGACACGCAAGTAGAAAGACTGAGCCACGTGAACAAAGGGATCAAAGGGTTCTTAGAGGATTCTACTTCTTTGTTCTAAGAACCAGGTACTGATTCTCTCTCTTCCACTTCTACTTCTACTTGTACTAGTTGCTAGTATAAGTACTACTCTTCCTGCTGCTACTGCTGCTACTGCTGCTGCTACTACTGTTGCAACTCCTATTGCTACTGCTACTATTGCTCCTACTGCTAGAGCTACTGCTTCTATTTCTTTCAGAGACTAGTCACATCCCCAAAACTGTTCCACTGCTTCCTCAGCTCTTGTGAGGTGCCTAAGTCATGAGTTCCCACAAACGGTACATGCTCAGTCATAGCCCAAACCCTTCAGCATCGACCAGTAATAAGTCAGAAAGCACAATTATTACATGCAAAAGATCGCTAGATTTGAAGTGTTTTTTGGCAGGAACAGGCTGGAAAGTCCGAAATAGTTAAACATGCAAAACACATGTGAAAAAAAAGCAACTCGAAAAATAACAATATGTTGTGGAAAAAGACAACCGGAAAAAAACGTGAAACATCACATCTCTTCAAAATCCCAAAAAATTGCAAATGACCCATCGCATTTTTTCCGCTTGTTTTGAACATGTGATTTCCCTCTGGCACCCTTTCCATTTTTTGCCTTTATTTCCTTTTTTTGCAACGCGTATGCGAAAATACTGTGATCGTTGCGATTGAACAAGAATGTACATTTTCAACCATGCAAAAAACATGCAAATGCCCAATCGGTTTTTTTCCGCATTTCGTGGTCGCATCATTTGAATCATATCTCGAGAAGTCGCATTTTCTGCTCACATTTTTTCGAATGTGTTTCGTACGTTCAATTCATTCTTGTGCTAGAGACTCTGCCTGACGGCACGACTTCAACGCTAATCACAAGGGCAGCCACAGTAGCAGACGACAGCGAGGCAATTGCTGTTTTGAATCATCCTGTTGCAGGGAGATCATGATGGAAAGGCGTAGGATCTGAGATCAACTTCACAGCTCGGTTCATGGACCATGGCCACACATCGATGTTTCTGCATAGGTGGCTATCCCCCTTGACCACGAAACAGGTCACCACGAGGCTCTTTAGCAGTCCCCGCCCTCCCAAAGAAGGTATCCCCCCATGCCCCTTCTATCCCGAAGCGTTTGGATGTTTTCTGTTGCATTCTGACTGGCATTGGCAACAACCTAATTGCACCTTGAAGCATCGGCCGTACCGTCCTCACCCGGCCGCCCCAGCAGCACTGCGCTGCCGAGAGACTCTAAAACGTCTGCGGTTTGGTGAGCTGGAACAGGGGGTTTGGATGTGTCGAACTGTTGGCCCGACCCAACCTGCACCGGGAAATCTCAGCGTCAGGTGGATGGAAACTCGACACAAAAAAACTCTCAAAAAATCACCTGTAATGGGTTCGGATCTTCTTGGATCTTCTTGGTAATGTGATATTACACATTTTTAATCACACTACCATGTATAGGGCAGGATGCTCATGAAAAACACTTGGTCTAAGAATGACCACCTCTTTGGTGAGAGACCGCTTGTAGGACCAGCTTGTTGGGACATTGCGATGAGACTTCGAGAAAATGCGATCGGCGCCAAAACGATAATTCTTGGATTAGTCGTGGTGTCCACTATTGATAGAGAAGCCCATCTAGTGACAAGAAAGTAGTGACCAAGGGTGTAGTACAGGGAACCAAACATCTTCATCCGTCACAACATATTTTGTGACACAAAGCATCCGAATGTTCGGCGCAGACCAAGACACCATGGCAAGAAACAAGAGTACCACTGAGTACCACTGAGTACCACAGTAGGACAGAGAAATCGGCTGACACTGAACTCTGTCAGGGCACCCAATGAGCAGGGGCACGGCAGTACCCTGAATTTCCTGCACCAGTTGTCGAAATCGCAGTGCTGCTGCCCGAGACATTCCCAGCTTCCTCAGCGGCCATGGCGCCAGCCATGAAGGATCAGCCGTGAGCTGCCAACCATCAATTGCGGACCAATGGATTTCATCTCAATGATCAACTCATGCTACACAGACTCTCGTGGTGGTTGGCGTCCCTTGTCTGACTCATCAATGGATCCTTGGTGCTCAATTTGATGGTTTCCCTCATCATTTTCCAATGGGGGCCTCTTATCACTCTATGCTCAATTACTCATTCCAATCAGATCACCCCAAATCGGGAGCCCTGCCCCGCCCAACGTGCCACCCAAAGTCCTCGGTGGCTCCAAAACAACAGTTGTGGGAATTAGGATGGTGAGGGCAGTTAGGGGGCACCGCCAGTTCTCTGAATCATCGTAGCTGAGTCATTTGCTTGCAGGTTTGCCCATGGGACCCCAAGAAACGAACAATCACAGTGGTCAAAACTCATTCTGCATCTGCAAGGATTCAGGTAACCACAGGTAACCCATCGCCCATTAAAGGGACCTTCATCAGCCTTCATCATGCCATTGGAAGGGACCCTCATCTCCTGCGGCCATTGCCCCAGTGACTGATTGATAGCATCGAAGCTCCTTTGCACCTCCAAGTCCTCAGCTGCTCAAGCTGCCAATCTCTCCCCGTGGATCTCCAAGCAAAGAAGCAACCGAAGATTGAGCTCCACCGTGGGTGGAGTTTCGCCATCCCGTGTTGGAATAGTCGGAATAGTACCCGAACGTACCCTATACACCAGGTAGCACATATGCCTGTGTGTTCACACAAATGAAAACATGCAGATGTATAATGTATACAAATGGTAATATACTTTTCACATACATACATCACATTGCATTACAGCACATCACATCACATCACATCACATCACATCACATCACATCACATGACATGACATGACATGACATGACATTACACTACATATACACTCACACACACACATGTTTGCGTGTATTACCACACACGGCATCTACAATGTTCAGATATCACTGGTTTCCCGCCCCCATCATTTGCATTTTGCTGGTGGAGTATGAATCATGCATCAGTTGGGTTTTCTGCCATGGCATCGGAAACGCCTGACATCATCTGCCATGGCACATCAAGATAGGGTGTGCAGTGACGGATCATCTCCCTTACACCTGCCAGCACAGGCAAGTGCCAAATCCATGGGACATTGAGATTTCTGTGACATCGCCCGTAGTCCTTTGTTTTCAGTAGTTGTTTATAGTTGTTTGATGGTTTGAGACAAGTTGTTGGTTGATCAATGGTTGGTAAACAGCAGGGATTCACAGTTCGTTGCCTGTAATGAACAGCGAGTGGCCAATGATCTAAGACCAACACGCTTTTTCACATGCTCATTTGCGGCTGGTACTGGCAGATCTGTTTGAAGTGGTTCACAGTTTCTGATACTGGTTTGGAATACTTGATGCTTAAAAACACCTCAAACACGGATGACAGTGGTTGATAGTGTCCGGATCTAATTTGTCGATGGTCAAACAAGTGGTTAGAAAAGATTGAAAAGGGTTGACAGCTGTCGAGAATTTCTGATAGGATTTCACAAGGCTTCAGAGTATTTGGTACTGTGGGTTCCAATGTGCTTGGAAATGATTAACATGGTCATTCACTTTATCGTGATTGACACCGGAGAATGATAGCCAACAGAGAGAAAAATACCGACACATGCCAACTGTATGGGGATGATTCTCAATTGTGCTTCTCTTGCTTCTACATTTCATAAGAAAAGGATTCAGAATGACATAAGCAACAAAACCACGGAAAACAACGGGTAGTAATGCCAGAACGCAAAGGCCAGCAACAAGGAACAACACTAGGAATGGATTGGCTGAACTGAACGACAAGGAACATGAGCCTGGTAGACCCTTCGACCCTGAAATGGCTTGCCACGCTCTTTTTTTGGCTCATGTTACACTCTCAGCTCCCACTAGCCTTCCTCAGTTCAAATGATTTGGCGATTTGGCTCTTGAAATTGCGGTATCTTCATTGCCCTTGATCTCTGTAGGGCACAAGTTCATCAGAAATCGACATTCTGTTGGTCACATCCGATGTTTCGGCCTTTCCGAAATGTATCGGTTTGACTTAGGAGTCTCATTCCACTCGTCATGGGTATCCCCGGGGCGCCATCAGCACCGCCCAACCGACCCTCCACAGCCTTTGCGATTTCCTTCAAAACCGAATAAGGGAAGCACGTCCTGGCAACGAGGTTCTTCTATCTGCTCAGCTGGTTAACCAATCGCTCGTAGGGACTTACAATAAACAGAAGTGAAGTTTACTCCACAGAAACTGAGCAAAGCATCGAATACAGGGAGGACAAGAGGGGCTCCGCATCTGAATTTCCCAAATCTGCACAAAGGTTGCATTCTATTCCCCATGTCTTCAACTTCAATCTCGGGGGCCAGTCATCCCAAGTTCAACAGACCAAAACCCTGAAACACGTCACTGATCTCATGTCATTCTGGGCCACGGTTCTCTGATGAGTACGTCATCTCAAGGTTCCTAGTCAAACCTCAAAGCATCAGATCTTGTTCCGTCCAAGATGGTGGTTGGTAAAATGGTGTGGGGAATCCATGGCTACCCGCCAAGTTGGTGGTTCTCTAGTGAAACCAATCATCGGGATGGTCAATGGTTGGACTCCCGACATGATGGTCAATGGTTGGACTCCCGTCAATTGCAGTCACTCATCTATGGTTGAGAAGCTTCAAACATGCTGTGACGCACCCTTCTATTCTCTGTTGGTGGTGATCTTCTATGAGCTAGTACCGTGCGAATCTGCCACCAACCAAGAATTGACCGCGACCATCCGTCATTTTTCAACCACCCACCAGTTGGATTTCACCAAGCCATTGCTAAGTAGCCAATGGTTTTGAGTGTTGCCAAGCCAAGCTGGGTTGATCCTGTTGGGCATTTCCCACCAAGTAGTTGTTGGTCACTGATAAGAGATCTTTATCAACCCATCCAGTTTTTCCAGAAGTAGTTGGTGTCCAGAAATGACCAGACTAGTGGAACTGTTGGGTTGTGAACTTCCACATGTTCCACAGATTTCTGGATGCTTGGTGACCCAACCGGCTATCTCGTTCCGCTTGGTGCTTCAACGTTCAACAGGGCGCAGGGCGGATGGTGGACTCGCCTGTTGGACCTCCAGCGCCAGTTCTTGACGTCCAGGCCTGGACAAGCTGATGGAGCTGTGAGGACCAGCTGTGAGGAGCAGCTGTGAGGCAGTTGGTTCTCGTCTTCTGTGCAGATCCCTCTCTCTCTCTGGACAAGTTGTGTACAGATCCCTCTCTCTGCTGAGGCTTGATGTGGTTGATGTATAGTTAATGTATGATGTGGTCGGGTGTCCTACCTTAGAAAAAAAGTCCCAGCTGGTGTGATCTACCAAGTAATCTGGCGGATCAGGTATCAGCAGGGCATGGATTGATCAGTAGCGGCACCTACGAGTCACAGCTGGTGATACATTTGATCCAACCCTCGGTTAGCGGAGTTTCTTCAGGTCTTGGGATTAATTCGATTCTCACCTGGAAAATCATGGGACGATGGTTGGCTTTGCGCATAAAGTACGGTGATTTTCGAGCAGAAATGAGCAACCGCTGAAGCATATCGTAAGCTCCCAGTTATGCAGGTTCCCACTTTACAGGATCCTCCCAGGTCAGGTGACTAGGCAAGTTCATAAAGCAAAGTCACAGTGGAAAGGAATGGAAATGGGTAACACCCAGTGCAGCAACAACAACAACAAAAACACCAAGAATGACAACGACAGAATGGCGTGAGAAGAGTGGAATTCTGCCCACCACCCCTCCCAAATACCCTCTTTATCGCGACACTATGCGTGCAGGCACCCTAAAGCCTTCGAAACCAAAAGTGATGTTAAAACTGAATTGAAATGAACAGCGTTGTTTGAAGTACTCAACGAGCGGCAGGAAGAAGATACACTTTCATTCTTGCAGGGCAACCTTTCCGTGCTTTCTTGTGCTTACACAAGATGTACGAGTATCGCCATTCAATCATGTTTTACCCCAACCA
The DNA here is from genome assembly GCA_009767595.1 of Symbiodinium kawagutii. Classification (NCBI taxonomy): domain Eukaryota; class Dinophyceae; order Suessiales; family Symbiodiniaceae; genus Symbiodinium; species Symbiodinium kawagutii. Next base: position 563,093 of record VSDK01007041.1, on the reverse strand, counting down.
CTCTGGCTTGCATGGAAAGTGCATTTCTGGCTTCTTGAGGAAAGCAACTGCATGAAATTCATCATCAGCATAATCATCAACGCCAAGGGGCAGATGATAATATCCGTCGGGATCCTCAGTCGCAACTGGTTCCAGGAAGCCTCAGCGGGTCCGGCAGAACTGTCATGTCCGCGTCTCAGTCGCGCTCAACAACCATTGGCCGTCGAAGCTGTTGCTAAATACGAGGATCAGGCATGACTTACCGAACTATACTATGAGCTCATAGTATATAAATACGACCATTGATAAACAACAAGCACTTTTCTGGATACGGTTTCTCGAATTTAGTACCAGTTTGAGGATAGTTTTCGTGTCTCCCAGAGTGTGGAGCCGCGGGCAAAGGCCATATCTCAACCGGATCAAAACCATGAAACTATTTCAGGTATGGAACTCATGAGATCTCACAATGAACATATCGGCGGATCTATTTCACAAGTCTCTCTCAACCCTCCACACTACACTATTAGATGATAACAATTTCCATACATAGATGTATACATTGTAAACATATGTGCATATATAATGACATACAGCAACCTTGGCATAGATCTGTACCAGGCAGTAGAGACCCAGATGTACTCAACAGCGAGACCTGCTTTTGAATGGTTTCTCAAAGCCAAGGTCAAGGTTCATTGCGTATGGTTACCCAAAGAAGGATACGTCATCTCTTGATGCTCCACAATTAAAAATATTGATCCAGTCCAATTGCATCACAATGGTTTTTTCTGTTCTCAAGCACTTGTTGCATCCAATTGTTGGGTCATGTTGGGTCCAAGTGTTGGCTATCCAAGAACAGCGGCCTAGAAGGTCCCCAGAATCGTTGTTGGCGACCTCAAACCATCAACCAGGGAGCTGTTTCTTTAAGGCAAAACTTGCCAGCGAGTTGCCACGGACCAAGACTCGACCAGCCCGTTTGTCAGCCTGAGCCCAGGATGTGGGCGGCTAAGGTGACCATGTGGATGACATGGTGACCATGTGGTGGGGTCCCATTGAGATGATAAACCCGCAGAAGCATGGAAGAACACTTTGAGGCAAAGGATTCCTGACCAATTCAGCATCATGGATACGACAAAGGGACTTCAGGAAGCCACTTGAGATTGATGGTTTTTTCCAATCTACGATCAACCCTCAAAAGCCTTCACCAGAGCCCTCATTCACCATCCACGCACTCGGCGCCATCCCCCCAAACAGTTTTGAACACATATGTTTGAGTTTTAATATACATGTACATGTTAAGATACATCTATATATACATATGATATACTATGATATATGTGTGCCTGTGTGTTCAAAAATGGTTGTACCCCAAAACGAGTGGTTTTCCCTGTACAGTTTTCTTTTTGGTTGGGTATCGCACTTTGCGTAAACACCCACTCTCAGAATCCGTTCTATGCGTTCATCCATGGATATTCTCCAGATGGATTGCGATGATCCTTGATAGACCAGGTAGCACCCGAAACAACCCACCAAAGGACATTATCTGGTGCGATGGGCTAAGGACAAGAGGGGCTCAGGAACACCCCAACAAAGGTCTGTTGAGCCCTTCGGTTGTTTTGTTTTGTGGGATGTGAACAGAAGGGTTCAAGGCTGGCTTCATCCCCAAAGATTCAGCCAACGATCCTGCTTATATGTCAACTTACCTGGCAGCTGTGGATACCATGGCCTTTGGTAATTGTAAAACACTTACTATCAAATGGGAACACATATTTGATCCTTAGAAACTTGTGTGCTCTTGAGCAAGAAAAGGCATCACTCGTCACACCCAAGAGAGATGATATGAATCTTCCACAATGAGTGAACTGGGAAATCCCCCAAACTCCAAGAGGGATCATTTTTAGAAAGACAACCGACAAATCTTAGGATGTTCATAGCCATTCGCGGGGCTACCTCCACATATACCCAGAAAATGATCATAAAGATGAATAGCCAACTTTCGGGGTACCCTCATCTACCCCCAGTTGGCTTCTGCTGCCTTACAATTCGCCAGTATCATGAAGCGTTTACGGGTGACGGCTTGGCGCCTCCATCTTCAAGTGCTCAATCTCGTCCTTGCGCTCCCAAGGGTAGCACGGTGGATTTTAGAAAGTTCTCATTGCCATGGCTGCTTTTGTATGCACAAAGACATATAAACAAATGATCTTAGCTGTAACGAAAATAGAAAGGAGGTGAAACTGGGAGCAGTGCATGCAGTGCTTATTGCAGTGCTTATCATGTTGTGATCAAACCGCACTGAGCTTACAGTCAATACAGGAGCGACCTGACACTGCGCGTCCTGGAACACTGGATCTGAATAGCGGACAAGCAAAGCATGGAGGAACTCCATAATGCCAACCCTCGGCCGTCAAAGGAGTGAAACTCAAATTTCAAAGTGCACATAGTGAAGTGACAGGCAGGTTTCACACAGAACAAGCGGCTACATTGCCTTGGGAATGTCTGTTTGCAGGTTCATTGTTGGTGAAACAAATGTCGCAGCGGATTCAACCGTAGAAGGAATACATGCAGTACAGTCACATGGAAACAACAAATGAGGAAGTTGTCTCCAGCAAACAATGGAGTCAAAAATCAAGAACAGGTCCACACTCTTGCACATTACCTATCTTCAATACCTACATGAACATCCAAGCATCTCTGTATTAAAATGTAAATACGTGCTTATTTATGGTATAAATCTGTGTATGTAGAAATCGGCAAGAACGACCGGCAGTATTTCTCAATGGCAAAGTGCATGTTGACATCGCCAACCAATATCTTTAATCGAACATCATCGTCTTTTTTTCAGCCAAGAGGAAATCAACGCTCACCCCACAGCATCTTTCAAGAACAACTCTCCGATTGGTATGACAAAGGATTAACCACCATGCAATGAGATGGCGCCCTTTGAACCAGTTCAGCTTGTTGGATCAGGCACTGCTCGAGAAAGCAAACATTTGTACAGAACCCAGCTCCAAATGCCATCATTTTTGCCACTTTCTCCCCCAGTGGAGGGACCATTTTTGCAGCATTGAGAATCATTGGGACGGTGCAGCTGTCCACAGTTCACATCATCCAACTCCTCTCTCTGCATAATTGCCACGACATTCTCCACCAAACGACTTTGTTCATAAAAAGGTCGCTAGCAGAGGGGGGAGCCCTCAGGGGGTTTTCGCCACCCAAGCTAAGGTATCGGCTTCACTTCCAGCCAGGGCTCTTGGTTTGAGGCTTGTCCGTGACAACACCTAGTCCACCCAGCGTATTGAATTCATCGTCCTGAACGCGAGAGGCTTCCATGGGAAGAGGTTCTGAGATGCGAGCAACCCAGCTGAATTGTCGGAATACTATGAAACAAGCAATCACCATGAGCACAACGAACAATCAGATATACTATTAAGCTCATGGTGGTATACTATTAATAAGTCTGAGGAGCTTCAGATATACTATTAAGCACGGCCATCAAGCATTAAGTATCAAGTCAACCATCATTAAGCAGCATCAGAAACTGACCAGCAGAAAAGCACCAACCATCCAGTGACTAGCCATTAACCATCAAACCAACCACCATCAATTTGTTGATTAGTGTTGATTCATAGATCTCTTGCTAACACTTCAATGGCTTTAGCGGGTAGATGGTGTCCACCCATCTAATCCCAAAGTCACTACGGTAACAATCTAAAAAACCGCGGCTGCAAGCCACCCAGTCAACCAACCATTGACCATCAATGGATGTCATGAACGCTATTCAGGTTGGTGGCAACTGCACTGCTAGCAGCCCTGCCTGCACAATATCAGGATATTGTTTAGCCTCGCTGAACCTGGGAGCAGTGGAGCCTGATGAAAAACATGATGAACCCATGAATTATCGATGTTGATCATTTATCATGATCAATAATGCTGCTGACGATCATGGTCACTGACGATGATTCTGAGCCATTGATACTTGAATGAAGATAGTTGATCCTATTTGATCGCTCATGATAGATGATGATGATGATGATGATGATGATGATGATGATGATGATGATGATGATGATCGATGATCGATGATTGAAGCGACATTAGTTTTGGATTGACCATTGCTGGTGGTTGAACACCTTTCTTCATCATCAATTGTTGCTAAGCCAGCTCTGTGAACATTGCAGAAGTTTCTGCCTATGGCGAGCTAGGTAGTAGAAACAAATTGAAACACCATGCATCATGATCGGTTTAATCTGATCTTATGAGCGTTGGAAGTCAACCTGCCTTGCACAATGACATCCAACGCAGGGAGAACCGTTCACTATGTTCCGTTGCTGAAGCGCTGATGGTGGCGCTTGTTTTCGGCTGTGTTACGATGGTCGACTCCGCATTCGGTGTCCCTCGGCGACAGGTTACGGGAAAGTCTGTGCCCTGATTGCTGGATTCCCATGATCAACCAGGAATGGCGGAACTGGAACTTGGGGATTCAGCGAGAAGCCTGTCCCAACCAACGGTTTTGTACAAGCAGGCTTCACATGGGAAACTTTGCTGCGGGAGTAGCCTGCCACCGAGGAAGCACCACTTCCAAGATTCATCCACTGCTCAATCCCGATCTACTCGTTACTAAGCCAATCTTTCTGGTGGGGGTTTCGATTGAAGGCAACTATGTTCTGTCTTGCTCCCGCTCAACTTGTTCAACCACTGTCAGCGATTGGACTCTGCCAAAGGACAAGGCTTCATTGATGCTGGTGGAGTTCACATAGATGTCGCTATCCTCTTCAAGTTCTTCAAATGCCTGCGCATCTGCGCCCCTCGCCTGCTATTGTGATCCTCTGATCCCTCTCCGAACTTCTGGAGAGTGGGACAACTACCAGTTGATGGTGAGAAATTTCATGAGATAGATAAACAAAAACATGGATGGGGAGTTGAGGAAACACCACTAGTATAACTAAAGACCGGTTTGGCAGAAGCAAAAAATCCTGCACTCTTCATGGCTACATCTGCTAGAAAACGTCTCTCTTTGCTGAGGCTAGGCTCCTGCCGGCGATGTTAAGTATCACTGTGAGGTTGAGGATTCTTCGCCCGCAAGTTACAAGTTGCATGAAAGAGCCTTAGCAAATGATTGAAAATGTAATGTGCCCATAGATCCAATGCCAAGTGGCTTGTAGATCGATTAGGAAAACCACCAAACTCCCTGGCACACCTGATGAAACATTGATTCTCCACATGGCTCAATCGACTAAATCAAATTCGGTAAGGAACTGCTGAGGTTGAACAAGTTGCACCAGGTTTAAAGCCCGAGATTGGAAAACCTAGGAAAACCTGGTTTGCAGAGTTTGGAAAAATGCGACACCTATGAATTTCTTGGTGCAACCCATGGCTTTCCCAAAAGTTACAGGGAAGGGGCAAGGGCTGCTCCCGCCCTCAACATCTGCTGGACGCCATCTTCCGAGCACTGAAAGCCGTACTCAGGAATGACCTGCACGACGCTGGCGCAAGACAGGCTGTTTCCACAGCTTTTCTTTAAACATGATAGCTACAACAAACCACCCTGGGGATACATCAAGTATAAGAAAGCCCTAATACAAGCATATGACAAACGAGCATCCAAGGCAAGTTGGTTGAAACAATCGGGGCGTTCATAATCTGATTTGTGGGTTGGCGGTGGTATCCTCATCATGAGCATCCATGATAGGCCAATGCCGTACATGATATCACCAATGATACTGGAGGGGTAATACAATTCTTGCACGAAGACCAGGATACAGCTGTTGATGTGATCAATGTGATCTCCAGTTGGCATATCATCTGATTGTTAAACCTGTAAACTGACCATATAGTAGATGTGAATATGCACTGATGGAGATCCACGCTATGAAACCAGTTCTTCCTTTCCCAAATTTACAGTAAGATAACCGGTGCTTTCCGGCACTGTGCGCTGGCGACACACTCAGCTGATCAATTCAAGAATTGGAGTTGGAGTGCAGCATGGTAACTGCAATGGATCCAATGCACATCATTGAGATCGATCGTACTTTCGGGTAGATGGAGTGACTTTAGTTATCTATATTGATCCAGGCGCTCATATTGCACTTACCTTTCTCTGGTTGTATCCAACCTTTGCTACTGATTTCTTGGCGCTCACATGACTGTTTGGTACTTGTCAGTTTGGTGATCCGCGCCATCCACGAGTTGCGGGTACACCATGTTCAATGCTGACACCACTACTTGTATGGGGTGACCCATATCAACAGCTGGGTATGGCCCATCATCGATGTCCTTAGGCCTAACCACTATTGCAATGTACATGCATTCATGAGTAGGTTCACGGCACTTTGTATAATTACCCATCATGACAATGGATCTTCTTTGAAGTAGTGATTAGCCATATTTCCGTAACGATTCTTTGTTTCTAATGGCGCGGAACTACTTTTGTTGTTTGCAGCAACGGCGTCATCGAAATTCAGATGGAACCGGACCAGTTTTTTGGGGCACCCTTTTAGTTTCATTCGATGTTTCACCTATTCATACCCTTCATTCTCCACGCCCCGGTCTACCTTGATGCTCCATGGTCATTCTTCACCCTTCTCACCATTTTCATTCCAATTTGATGTTCCATGTTTAGCTTGATGTCCCATGTTTAGGTGGTGAAACGCTATGGACAACCTATGGATTTTCACCAATGGATCACCTTGACCACGGAACACCCAAGCTGTTCCTGGCTGATCAACCCAGGCATCACACCCGCAGCGCGCCTTGAACTGAGCGCTGCGCACCAGTTGCTTAAAACCGGCACGAGCAACGCGGTCAGTGCCTGCAAGGCGCCGGCGCCAATGCAAGGGTCTGTGGCTGGCCTTGGCCCGCATCCCAAATCCATAATAAATGTATCTGAGTATAATATACTTTTTGGAATTATGCAATATAAAGACACGCGCATACATACAAATATGTCATGAGGCTTTCCAAAATACATTTGTGTGTTAGGGAATCAGGGACGGACTATGAAATACAAGTCGATTGACTCTTGCTTATTCATCCCTTCGCGGGTTTTGGGGATATGCCTCATGAAGCAATTGTTTCGATCATTGGGCATAACAACGCTACAGCTGCTAATGATTCACTTGCTGTGGTTGGCTGCAGCCCCAGTGTTGGTGGCCCATTCTTAGCGGGCACATACCCGGCAGGATCATCATCGCTATGATTGAGGAATGTTGATGATGAAGGATTGCGATCATCAAAAGTATCTGCTTTCTCAACTGCTCAGGTAGAGATGAACCGCCAAATCTTTGTTGCTGAAATAGTTCATTGTTATCAGGCAGCAATGCAACCGCAAGTTGATGATTCTCCAACACTTAAGCATCATCAACGATTCATAATTACTATCCAATGGCGAAATGCGAGTAATCATGGTTGACCGTTGCATAAGCTGGCTTATGTTGCCACTCTGCGATTTTTTGGGTTGCACTCAACGTAGACACCCTACTATTTGAGACCAGTAATGCGATGCCAGGACGGCAACTGTCCCTGACCAAGAGCTGTCATCATGTCTATATCTGCATTTCTATACAGTCTATACGTCCATATCTAGACAGTACACATGTATCTATCCTTATTCACTTGAATGTACCTACACGTGACATACCATTATTTATGGACGAAACAGGATGAAACACCTATCCACCGGTGCGAAAACTTTCCACCAACACTCAGGGATGATTGTACCCTTGCCAGCTCGCAACTGGCCCAGTAATAGAAACCGGATCGGAGAAAATCAACCATTGGAAATGTAGATTTCACAGAACGGATTGCAATTCTACTGGTGAAAAATAGTTTGATCTTTTTTGCTCTATAAGACACAAACAAGCAACTGTTTCTGATCTCTGAATTTGACGAAATCTCCGTCCGTCTGCTAAAAAGAAAACACTATCGCTATCATTGTTGGTTGCTAGCTTGGTGGATGTATCCCTTTCATTCTTGAGGATGATGATTACCCATTGCCAACCGCCCCACATTGTCATTCAGCATTATCTTTACCATTCACCAACGATTAGGAATGACCATCGACCCTTTCTTGACCGTAGTTCATTCCCATGAAATATAATTGACCATCATCTTGCCAGAGTCTAACCATCACCAGCACCAGCTTATTGCTGGGTATTATCCTCGCTAGTGAACCATCCTCAACAAACATGAAGCATCAGCAACAACCATTACCGTAACCAGCATGAGTACCGTTAACAATCATCAACAATCATTGATCTATGGGAATGGTGGTCAACAACGGTTCATACTGATGATTGCCAACCGGTTCGAACCATCATCAACCAGCAACTAAACCACCATTAACTATCACCAACTAACATCAACCACCATTAAGCGTCATGACCCATCAAACATCATCAACTATCCATTATGAACCACCACCAGTAAGCATCCTGAGCACTAAGCATCTCCCAAGTCCGGCGGCCTTTACTGGCGCGGTACTTTCGCCCAAGTTCCTGACTTCCCCCATCGGTGTGCGAGGTGATGACCTTTGTGATGAAATTAACCATGGTGACCGCCCTTGGTAAACCGTTTAATCAGCAATTAGCCATGGCACATAATAGTAATTTAACAATAGTTGTGTGACAAGTTTAGCCATGGCATTTTATCAGCAATAGTTAATTGTACAATATAACATGTAATAATGACTATTGGTTATTACAATCATTATCGATTTGGGTATTGACCATTTATAATTGCTGAACATGTTGCCGTTAATTCACTACTAGCTAGACATCCATAAATTCACTAAGCCAATTTCTGCAATGATTCCGTTTCACCAAGGAATCGCGTGGTAAATAGCGTTGCCGGGTTCACAAGGGAATTTAGTAGTTCATTCACCGAGCCTAGGTAAGGTTTGTTGGTTCCAATGTTGGAGTGTCCAAATCATAGGACTTCCATTGTTGCTTGATTACGCGCAGCGTTTTTTGGGGTGTAAGCCAACCAAGCATCTGTGTGAAAGACTGATACGTGACTTGAACAGCGGTGATTTGTTCGAGCTTTGTTGGCCAAGGTTTGTGGTAACAACCTGGGCACACCATGGCCGTGGATACTCTCTACAGCGCAGCCAAGAGTCGTGCAATCTCAACTGAAAGCTCGGGGCAGTAAATGACTCCAAGAGTTTCCTGCAGGGTGGCGGATGCTTATGATGAAGCTCACTATTGGTCCTATACAAAAAGGTGTTTTCTTCATCCAGGTGGATCAATTCAACATTCAACAAAATGATCCCAAAGATATTTGCGCTTGGTTAGCCCCATGCAAACGTTGACTAGTCCGTTAGCTACATTTCTTGGTTGGTATACCTAGCTGGCCAATGGCTTGTGGCGGCCTCCTAAATGCCTGTGGGTTGGCTCCCAGCCACAAGGATAAACATCAGTGCTCAAGAGCACAAACCTTCGATGCATTGGTATCATGAATACACCATTTTTGTAGGTGTAGGCCAATGAAAAACAATTATAATCGTTGTGAAGCATTATTACGAAGCAGCGTCACAGCCGCACCGACTCATCCGAGCTGTGTCAAAGCCAGCTGTGAGTGGATAAAATGGAATCATTGGCAATGAGTGATAGAAATTCCCATTATACAAGGTAGCATAAATCGTAGAAAAAGGGCCTTTGTGAGTGGTTATACAGCCCCTAAAACACCAAGAGCCACAAATCACAGTCAATCCTGCATTATATGATTGACCCAGTGCTGTTGATTGTCAACTCCCATTGTAAATCATCATTGCAGGTCGGAAATAAACCTGAGTTGGTTAATAAACCATCATATCGTATGGTCAATCAACGTTGGTTTAAAACTAGCAACGGTTGATCAGTACGAATTTACCATTTGTAGGGCTATGGATCAACACCCTGTAGCCCTAGCAAGCATCCAATAAATGAACAAGGCTGTCTTTTATATGTTTACCTACCAATTCTTTGGTTGGTTGGTATTAACCCATCTCCCGTGTTATTGGTGGTTCTCATTCCTTATTATCCATCATTAATCAGCTAACCAATAGGTATAACCGTATTAACAACCCCTATGATCAATCATTGATGATGAAATCGTGGTTATCAAGCATTATAATCATTAATGATAATCATTGGGTATAAATGATGGATCAGCTACTCACAAGTGATTGACCGTTGGTCACGGCTGGGTTCTGCAGCATGTTCTGCTACTCGCCAGGTCACTGCTGCAATTCCAGCGCAGTCCTTAGAGTAGCGAAGGCCGTGTGATACAGTTCAGTCTCTGCTATTTCTCCAGCGTCAATTTTCAGATGAAGAAGATGACGACGACGACGACGACGACGATGATGATGATGATGATGATGGTTGGTGATTGATGATGCTGGTTGGTGATTGATGATTGATGATGTGCAACGCGATCATTATTGGGTATCAATCATTGTTGTAGCTCGTGGAAGTCACAGGAGCCATTCACTCGTTCCGTACCACTCGTTGGATGGGAATCCTGAATCCGTAGACACCAGGTAGCTCAAAAAATTAGGAAGCAAGCAAGCAAGCATGCAAGCATGCAAGCAAGCAAGCAACAACCGACTGCATTACAAGGGCCGTTCTCGCCCTTTGCTGAGACATGTACCCTCCAAAATTCGATGACTTGCGTTGGGAATAGCCCTGCATAGTTGGGCATGCACACGTAGCATGCTATCTTATGACATGCTGTGCATTGCACTGTAACCCAGTGCAGTGTAGTCTAGTGTATGTACGTATGTGCTCATAAGCATCTCAGCAGCAGTGTTTGCAGTTGGCACAAACAAACAAAATCGCACTACATGAGAGAATATGATACAAAGTATAGTATGAACTACGCCTAGGCATTGATGATTCATATGCCATGAATACTTATGGTGGTACATATGCCAGTTCTTTATTAAACAATACCACGTTGTATGAGTATTTTTTCCATCGCGGCGAGAACCACAAAAACATGTGGCAATGCCCAAACAATATATTCATGGATGTGTATGTTTGCAAGTCTATCTGGATATATAATACATATGTGTGCATATTTATGTGTAAATTTGTATAGCTACCAAAATCGACGTTGCAGTCCACCTGTTTCATTGCCGAGGATCTCTTTCGTCAAGCTGAACTCGCTGTTCCAATCGTCATCTAATTCGCTACTGCTGCTGTGCCGACTCTCTTGAAGGCCTGCGCAGGTATCAGCAACATGATCAGAACAACAAATGACACAACTAGATATGGTGGTTTCTCAAAATAGGGACCCCCAAAAATGGTTGGTTTATTGCTATAAATGACTATCATTGGATGATTTAGGGGTACCCCTATTTTGAGAAACCACCATATCACTGGTTTGCTGACTATGAGTAACATAATCGTGAAGAGCAACAATGGATACACCGAAAGTAACTACTGGTTGCAGAATATCGCTTTAGCAGTGGAAGCATGTTGAATCCCTACCAATAGGTTGGCAGCAGCAATCCATGTTACAGTTAGTTTGTTAGGGTCATTGTTGGATATAAGTGAGCAACAAAAATTGACGTGTAAACGCAACATAACCAACAGTTGGGTGTATCTGAGCAAGAGTGATGGGAGATTGTTTGTAAAACGATAAGCCCTATTAATTCTGTGAACCACTAACCTCAAGTGGCTGGCAAACTGTTGTCTGCTTGTTGTTTTCATTTCATTTGATTTTCAACTGATGTATATGACATAACTTGCCATTGGCAATAAGAATTGCAGGCGCAACTAAGGGTACAACTCCCTGATTTCCAGGCGTTGAATCCATCAAGGAAACCAGCCAGTCATAGCGATTGAATTCAAAGGGTCTGCTTGCCATTGATTATTCAGAAAACTGGTTGGAAGACCAACAGAACCTTGGATTGGCCAACACAACAAAGAGACTCGGGGATGAGTCAACAGTGTTGGAATACTTCAAGTTCCACTAGATGCGTGATCGACTAGACTCTTGCTGCAATAACGAGGACAATGAACATGATCAAAACGATGAAGAAGGCAACGATATGTAATGATCAACAATATATCAGATAGTTCTGATGAAGCATATGAAGAAAATCAGCACGATCAAACAAAAAGACAATCTGATAATGACAATGACGACGATTGCAATACTGGTTGATTCATCTTGGAATTTCGGTTTTATCAGATGACCCAGTGGACCAAGTGATGCCCAGTCCACTTCGGTTCGCTAGGGTACCAGCTATGGTAGATATAACTTATAACCGTAGCAAGCCATGACTTAGAAACCCATAACTGAGGAGCATCACCTCGCTTGGGGAGCATGTCTTTGTGCCTGATGATTTTCCATCCCACTGGGTGCTCCGACAGCCATGTGAGGGTGTTTCCTGATCAGTAACCTGCAGCGTTGGCACCAAAGGGGACTTAACCAATGATTGCTTCATGATGGTAAGTCAATGATTGGCAATATGGATGACGACGGTTGATGATGGTTGATGATGCTTAAGTAGCAACTGATAATCAACTAGTGGTGGATAAAAGCAAGTTACATGATGAGTGCTTATCAAAGCGGCAAATCATGACTGATTAATCAACTAATGATACTTACATCCGCTGCTTCGATGATCCGATGATTGGATGACTCATTGGGCAAATGATTGGAGTTGCAAAGATCAGAGAATCGGCATTCAATAGTTGCAGGCTCCATTTCTGATAGTTTATGCAATGGGGGACGTAGCCGGGGGCTAGCCTTCAGCTGCAAGATGATATCCTTCTCAGGACTCGGAACGCACTACATAATGATTGGGATGCACTCATCGGATCTCATCGGTAGTTTTCTAGGAAGAACTTCTTACCCAGTCCCAAGGTTCCGAGTCATCATCTTTTACGTATTCTATTTTGCGCTTGTTACTCGATACATTTTGGTAACCATGATGCTCAATCGCATCCTCTCGCTGTTTGGTTCCAGCTCTAGAAGATGCCCTTCGCGATTTGTCACCAAATGTCTTAGCTTGTGGATGTGATCCATATCTTCTCCAGATGGCATCATCTTTCGTATGCCATTGCACATCACATAGCCTGCAATTTCTATTGCAAAAGGACTTACTAAATCATGAATCAATATGATCTTTGTCCAGGCAGGTTGGGCTTGCATCCATGATGCCGTCCAACCTATACGTATTCATATGCACAGGCGCAAAATACGCGCGTGCACAGTGCGAATGCATGTTTGGGCACCTCAACAAATGGGCACCTCCAAAATCACTTCGACTTTCAAGACAAAGGGCACCTCCATTTCACAGGTGACAATCCTCTCGCGGTGGTTCTACCGGTATCATGCGAGCACCGTTCAGCACTGACTGGCTCCTTGATAGGGATGCCAATGGATGCTGACTGAGGGAACCCAATCATGGCTCAGTAAACAGTTTCCCAGCTACCTCTTAAGGATCTGCTCTAGGAATTGGTTGATAGCTACTCAAGAATTCGGCTGGTAAATTGGCCGGCTGCAATGATCAAGCGGAATTGTAGGCGGTGTTATTTGGTTCTCATCCCGTGCAAACAAGCATCTCGAATCGTCACAAACCATCATTAGCCATTACTTAAGCATCCTTTAAGCATCCTTTAGCCATCATCAGGCATGATTATCAACCATCATTTCACCATGACCCCGGATCGGCCATCGATACTGGTTGCTGGTCGACCCTTAGCCCAGGCACAGTCGAACACTTCGGGGACGAAGCTGCACTGGTGACTCCTTGGCAACGGGGACAGGGACACGAAACCAGTTTGGGTCATCAGTTGCCTTCATGGCTGATGCTTTGCCACGGTCATCCACCAATCATCACTCTATCTTCATGGTTTGTTGCATGGCGAAGGTTGAAGATGGTTTAGCAGTGTTTAGGGCTGAACACTGGTTGATGAACTCTGACTTGGCCATGGCTTGTTGAATGGCTGATCAACTAATTGTTATCTATGGTTGTGATCGTGTTCTTGAACATCATCAATCGCCTCTTACAAAGGCTATACTTGTTACTGATAATGTATTAACATCAGTTATACTTGCAGTGGCCTGTTGTGCATGGTTTTGTGGTTGATGGTCATGTGAACTCAAGAATGACCATGGCCATAATGGTTCAGCAATGAACTCATCGTCAACCAATCGCAATATCTTCAGTTTACCTCTTTGTTCGCGGAAGTCAGGAGCCAACGCCGAGCAGTGTTTAATGTCATGGGGATATCCATTAAGACCTCCGGATGGCAAGCATTATGCGAGACAATTTTGGACACCTCATCCTTATTGAAAGGAAACAGCTCGACAAATCAGGTGTACCAAATGGTACTGATAATTCTCACAGCTCACAAGTAAATGTATCCAAATGCATGTAACGAACCACTCAAGTGGCTGTGTTCAGCTCAACTGTTTGACGCTTTGCCATGGTTTCCCGCTTCAAACTGATCAGCCCATTCTGATGTATCTGAAGCCAGAAAAGGCCATGAGCTCCCAATGGATGCGAGGATCTCGAAATCCACAACATCATTTTGACCCTAGAAAGCTGCTCTTTTTTTTTTTGTTTTGGGGGGTCTTTTTCTTTCCTCCACTTTCGTCTCTGCACACCATCAGTATTGTCCCACACAGCAGCATGGCCAGGTGACGAGAAAACACGCGGCTGTCTTCATCAGAAAAAAGCGGTCCCTTCTTCCCCTGGTTCCAGGACCGCTAGTCGCCAGTTGGTGCATGTGGATAGTTTCCAAATGTTGAAAGTTGGTTGTGCTGGTTGGTTCATATCTTTTCTCAGTTCATGCACCCATGCCCCCAATTTGATTCAAGCAAAGTTCTGGTCTCATTTTCTCGAAAAGCTGTTACTCTTTAACCCTCCAAAATAGGATGGACCAGCTAGGTGAAGATGTGCAGCCAATTAATCTTGTTTGTCCCATGCCACTATTCTCGATTAATCAACAGTATCATCCACATACTCAGAATAAAACTTGCTACACAACCAGTCCGTGACTGGGAATAAGCGACATTGTTGGCGAGTCGGTGGTCAATAGTTACCAACACATGTTATTCTTACAACCACCGAGAACATGATTTTTCAAACCATTTCTTTGGGTGAGCGTCAGGTCAGAGCATGTTGCGAGCAGAGTTTCAGAACTGGGTGCCATGGTGCTACCCTCAACTTTGTTGCGAGAACGCTCGGTTGCCAACCAGTTGGTTAGTTGGTTTGAGAAATGCATTTCTTGGTGGCTTATAGATCCCCCTCGAAAACTTGAAATTTTCGCATGATATATGACAAATCAACCCCGAAGGCACTATGTAAACATCTAAGAAACTGTGGCTATAACCTGCTTGCATCACCACCAGTGATTTCACCAATGGCAAGGCTTCTAGGAGGTAGAGACCTTGGGAGCGTCCCTTCAGCAGAACTTCATATGCCAATCTTCAGCTTGTTGTGCTTTGAACACTTTGCCGCATCTCCAAAACATTGCTAGCCGACTGTTCAGCCAACGAATCCCAACCGAACCAACCCTCCAACACAGTCTTTACCCATTCCTTTTGTTTCCCCTCTTCCTGCTTATCCACAGAACCCTTTTCTTCTTACTTGCTTTTTCCTCTTTTCAAACCAACTTTCCAACTTTCCTCTTTCC
>VSDK01007041.1:533591-547328 GCA_009767595.1 Symbiodinium kawagutii | reverse complement strand
CTTTCCCTCTTCTTTTTTACTCTTTTCATGTTCTTTCTATCTCTCTCCTATTGAGCCCTTTCCTATTCAACCAACCAATCAGTCACAAAACACCTGGACCACTGCAGGGCCCCGCCGGTGACGTGGCATCGTGCTCACCTCAGTCACTGTCCCCTGGTGCACCATGGAGCTCCATGGAGCAACAGGTGAGTTTATGGCATGGCAATGTCAGCATAGATAGTAGATACATAGATACACAATATATTTACATGATTTTATACAACTATATAACTAAAAAACATATTCATTGTAGATGATTTCAGTTTGTATCTTGTATTATCTATGGATTCTTCCAACCTCTGACTTCATCTCGGCTTGTGAACATTGCTTCCCAGTTCATGGACGATGATGCATTGCCTGTGAACCACGTGGTATCTCTTCAAACAAATATCAGCTAAACTGATCGTGGATCCTATTTGAACTCTTGGACTCGTTATACATTCTGATCATTTTGCTGTTGCTAGGCTAATCCACAACATCATGATTAATCAACACGTAAATACAGGCCGGTTGCTGATAGCCGGTTGCTGATAGATCATCTTTTGTCCTCTGCTTCTGGTGATCTTCGGTGTTTGTGATGAGCTTTGAGTTTTTGTCAGCGGCCATGGTGAACTGAAGCGGATTTAAGTGCTTGGTCATGCTAATCATTTGCTTAAACATTGTTGGTTATGTTTACACGGGCATCATTTTCATCATTGTTGGCGTGATTTGTTATAGCTCACAATCTTTTTCGTCATTGTTTCCAGAAGTACTGATGAACAGACCGTGGATGATTGAAGGACGTTCGCAATGACCCGTTGGCTATGCATCTCACTGCTACACAACAAGAACTATACCACTATTGCTTCACACCAAGGTGTACCTCTTGGTTGGTGTGAGTAGCTCATCACCTGGGTTCATCATTGGCTGGTTCGATGGTTGGGTCCGCTGTCCTGAGCCAGTGGTGAGTTCTCCCGCGTTTGTCAAAACGGATTTCAGTCATCAAATGTGATCAGCGACAAATGCTTGATGAATGATAGTTAGTTTGAGATCATCTTCACTGCAGGTCGCCCTGTTGGTCAAAACTCGTTTGGTGTGTATACCCCGATGATGGTTGACAAGATACAGAATGTTCTGTGGGGTGCATCCTGCTGTTTATTATTGTTGTTGGTTCATGTCTACGCCACTGTTTATCATTGGTCATATTCCAACCTAGCTGCTATCAAAAGCTACTAAAATAGTTTCCACACCACCATGTGCCATTGTCCAGCGATGATCAACTAGAGAAGTTTGAAAATGCTCGATTGTTGCTACTGGTGGTTGTTAATATTCATCTACTGAATAGTTGCAGGCACTTGACCATGATTGACCATGACATTATATCCCGATCATTGTTGTTCTGATATACTTTCCATGACCATCACCATCCAAGACATTCACAAAACCGCTACTAACCATCATGACCAACGGCTACGAACCACTACCAGCTTTAAGACCCAGGTATTGCTTATTGTCAACCATTTTGTTAGCCAACAATCTAGCAATACCAATCCTCAAACAACTATAGTAAACATCATTCACCACCTGCAGTAGGATAGTTGAACCATTTGCTTGAACAATCAGCATATTGGAAATGAACATCCTTCATCATGAGATGAATATTTTGAAGCTGTCAACTGATACCATCCACCAGCAGTCCTTCCTTGTGGATGCCAAGTGGCGGTCTTCGCCGACTTCTTTTGACCAAACCAAGGTCTCTACAACCATGGCAAACAGTCCTTGTCAACAAATCAAACTTTTAGGGCTCAGAGTTGACTCATGAAACAGTGAATGCTGGCTACTGATACTGGCTTAGAGTTGATTAGTAATGAAAACTGTTACTGATTCTCATCCAATGAATCATGGTTTCTAAAATGGTTTGTAACTGGTGATATTTGGTGAGTAGTTGGCTAGCCATGGCTGATAATGGCTAATAGTTGGCCACGGGTACCACCAAGCAAACATCATCGTAGAGAAGTCAACCATGGACACACCTGTTTTTATGATATACTCATCTGATACTTAACAGTGAAGAATCGATTATACACAGACTCAAGTCTTTGTTGCTTCCCCCGTGGTGCAACTGCTGCCACTTCCTCTGGCGGTCAGTCCTGCAGTCGGTGGCGCTTGCCACGGAGAAGAAAGCCGTCGCCAAAATAGCGTTGCCAAAAATGGCTGCAGGACGCGCATCCAAGCCATATAGCCATGGTGTATTGCCGTGACCCCTGAAATGCATCGACAGAACTTCTCAGAAATTCAACCATTTGCAGAGACCCCAATGGCTAGGCTCATATCGTGTCGAGCTTATGGAAAGTTCCTTCCAGTTGTGTAGACAAGTAATGCCAATTCATATCATCAAAGCTCTTCTACAAAAAGCCCTTTTGTTTACATGGAGTGGAACCTCAATTCTGCACTGGAAACGCTTCAATTGTTGTCTGTTTGGTTGTCATGCCGATACGGTGCAGCACGGGTGATGCAACAACACGGTCACGGAAGAGATGGGCACATGCAAACTTCAGAATCCTACTGCCGAGAAACAAAACAATGCAAATGGGTTCGAACAATCTACTGTCTTCATACCGATAGGATGGATATCATCCAAAAAGGGCTCTACTCCAATTCCAGGAAACACACAGATTGCCAGAATGATCGAACTCATCACTTGTTTCCATGCCAACTGTTGTCCAATTTCCTGGACATTCCGTCCCAATCGAGTTTCGTCATAAAAGGGCTTGATCTTTGATGACTTCAAGCAAGAGCACAACACATCCAAAACCAGAGTCTTGAGCACACCTGTGGGTCAACATCCCGCACCAGCGAAAAACTCCACAATGAACAAAGCCTAACGGTTGTCCACCTTGGGATCAATTCTTGGTACCTCAGTGTATCACTCATTGGGAGGCTTCAGCCTTCTAAGGTGGTCGAGTTTGGCCTCTTCAGCCTCAAAAATGGAGTCTTAGGTCTGGTGGCCATCGTTTCCCCAGAGTGGATTGATTGCTGGAGTGGCATTAAGGCATCCCTTTCGAGATCCGTGTCCAGGATGTCTTTCATCCTTTCTCGGACAGCATCAATTAGTGATCAAACAGCAAATCAGAAAAAGTCAATTGACCAACATTGCACTATCAATGAATCAACCTTTTGTTTGTTAATTGATCATGATTGGCTTCGGTTTGTTACCCAGCTAGGAACAGTCCAGGGAGTGCCGCCAATCTGAGGCCAATGCTGGGAGCAAAAAGGGCCTGATGCCAAGCAGTTCAACCGGTCCCTTTGAAGGAATCAATTGGTAATTAGTTGGGACTGGTGACTGGAGGTTGTTCATGCGAGCATGGTAATTTTTGGGCTGTTGAATTTCAGTTCCATGGTTTGATGCCTTGGCCATTTTATCGTTATTGACCGCTGGTGCTGGTGATTTTGTTCATTCCAGTTCTGATAGGCAGTGCTTGTCAAAGAGCAAATGACCAAACATATCTCAGGAACCCACATACATCTCCGGAGTAGCCATGCAAATGGCAAAATATCCCTTTCCTCTTAAAAGCAGCCCCTCATAGACATCTTGCATCACCTGGCATCACCTTGGTGGGGAACAACTCAAACCCGTGAGGAATCTTCTGGTGGTTTGTGGGAAGATGAAAGGATTTCGACGGCAAACTCTGCTGTGTCTCCCAATAAAAATGACCACATATCAGCCACCGCGGGAACTCAGACTTTCCCTGGAACCAGTTTATGAATGGCGAACAATGGCGAAATTCGTCATGTTCTCATGGTGAACCTGTCATTCCCAATGAGCGAACAGACCGGTACTTCAACCACTCCTCCAGCTCACCGGTGGGCTTCCCTTCAGCAACGTTTGTCAACCACCAGCACTATAAAGGTGTATATAAGCCATTATCAACCATCCTGAACCAGCATCAACCACCATTGAGCATCAAATTGTCAACCACTATTGACCATCATGAATCATCAGTATCAACCAGCATTAAGTGTCAATTTTTCAAGATTAACCATTATATACCATTGTTAACCATGATCAACCACCGTTAGCCATTATCAACCATGATCAGCTGTTAACCATCATGATTAACCATCAGCTGTTAGCCACTTCTCAATTTGCGGATTATAACAGTATTGAAGTCAAGATGATGCCCAAATCTTATCGAGCCGTTTCCAAGCAGATCTTCACTTTTCAGGCGGTCATTCGTTGCCTTGTTTCGATTCTTGGGGAGAAAGTCCTCTTTTGTACAGAACACATCCTGCTCACTGGCTAAGTTGGGGTACAATGGACACATGACTGGGTTACATCCCCGTCCTATCCTGTGCTGCCAGAATCAAACAATTCATGCCCTTCAACAATACATTGCTGGTTTGAGTGGTTCCCGTTCACTCTTCTTGCCTTTGGATTCGATTTTGCCCTGTCGTTCGATTGTGATCCCTCCTGAATATGTCGAGATATCCCCTCAGCAACGCTTCACCAACTATCAGCGTCGAAAGAAACTGCAGATGCGAGATCAAGCTCAACTTCCATAATTAGGGTCGTGCACGAGTTTAGTGAAGTTTCATTGACCCCGCCACCTGAGCCTGGGGCTATGAACATAGGCGAACTTTCATGTCCGCTTAGCAGCCGAGGATCATGATTAACCATTGTTAACCTTCATGGCTGATCATGGTTGAAGGTAACCAATGATGGTTAACTGGTTACAATGATCAACCTTCAACCACTGTGAACCATCATGATCCCATAGCCCCTCCCCCCATCCCACCTCCGCCGGGACGGCGGGTGCAGTCGGCACCGGGGCGCCGCGGCGCCAGCGGGTGCTGCCATAGTCACCGCCTGCGGGTGCTGCGATCTCGATTACGTGCCTCAAATGTTTGGTGTCTCGGGGTATGCCATGGGAAAAATGGCGATCATGTTATAGCACGCCGGGAAAATCATTATGAATAAATTATGAATCATGAACAATTAAGCAGCATATAATCAGAATTCACGCGAACGAACCATTGTAAGCCGTGAGCAACCTCGTATTTTTGTAGCCTGCCCAGAATGGCTGGGGTGCGTTGCCACCACGTTGGCTGGCCTCCGATCGCCGTCACCGGCTCGGTGAAAACCACGGGCTCCTGATGCAGACCACAGCCAATCAGGGGCTAAGGATGGGGATTGATGCGGGTTAGTGATGATGGTTGGTTGATGATGGATGGTGGTGATGGTTCATGGTGATGCTTGATGATGACGGGTAATGATGCTGGTTGATAATTGTTGAACGAAAACAACAACACCAGCGACACGGAAGAACCACAAGAAAACGAGAAGAGAACACAGAAAATGAAGAACAACAGCAAGTAACTAGCCCAAACTCAGAACAAGCCCATCATAGCTGAGGTGTCACGAGCATGTAGCTGCAGTGGTTGACAGCACCAATCACCTCAAGCAACCGACAATGTACGTATAACATATACACATGCATATCACAATAACAAAGAGGACCAACAAAAACAGCAGCAACAGCAAGAACGACAACAAGAAGTCAAGAGGAATCACTGCCTAAGTTGGGTAATTAATAACAATTCCCATCGCGAATGATGACGATCCTCCTATGCACCAACGAGTAAAACACTGATACTTCACTCCTTTGTACAATCATGAACCACCAGTGACACAAAATGCAACTGGTATAAAGCTGACATAAGACCGACCTGGTCCATACAGTTCATACCCTCATAGAGACAATTGGTATTCTCATGACATGTAACATTGAACTCTGAGTACATTCATCATAGCCAATGTAACCAGCATTGTCCACTGTTGTGAATGACAATGGAATCACAGGCCACCTGTCAGAAACTGAGGGACACATCGATCCCAGAATCATCACATGATAATTACATGTAACCGTCAACTTGACACAACTCAAACAAGTTAGGGGTCTCAGACACAGCCACGCGATCAGCTTCCAAGACAGTCTAAGGCTTGGTCCATGGGTGTTCCCATGCCATCTTTGAATCCCCAAGAACCTTCCAAAAATCATCGTAGCTATAGAAGCCCTCTTAAACCATGTTAAATCCTTTGGGCTGTGGAAGGGGTGTCGTGTTTCAACCGAGAAAAATCTGACAATTTCCAGGCGGAAATGAAGCCACCAAGTGACCAAGGCGTTGGCTCCCCACGGTGTGCTCCCAGCCATCCTACGTCAAGCAAGGTCACCCAAAGTAGTGTGGAAATGCGTTGCGCCCCTGGTGACTATTCCGAAAATGAACAGCTAACATGGGTGAGATATCCACCCACTTACTTTGGCGAAGATGTTTTTCACGGTGACACATCTCGGTGCAACAACTTATTCAAGAGCCAAATCTTGGTAGAACCAACCTTGACACTCCACGTATCCCAACCAGTACTCACAACTATCGAGTAGAAATACGGCTGAAACCGATGTCATACAACCAACAGGTCTTAACCACAATTCTCAATTGTCCACACACATTGTTGGCCTTGTTACAGAGACTGTTGCTATTTATACCACAAACATGTGACCAATCTTGGCCTCATCATGTTTTTGGTAAGGGTAGAAACGTGAGTAAGTTCACCAATATCTGTACTGTGACGACTTTTGTCCATATTTTCGGAGGCCTCAATCACTCCAGCCGCTCGCCCCTCCTCTCGAAAGATTGGCGCCTGCAGTCTCGGCGATCCAAGGGATCCAGGGGCCACCTGTGAATCTATTGGTTTCCCGATGGCTCGCAACCAATGACCACTGTCCAGCATCCTTGGGAAAGTCATGGGATGAGCCATGGATTCTTCAGAGGTCCATCCCTTGAATACTCCCTTCCACTCTTGAGGGAAACCAGGACCCCTGTGGCTGGAAACAGTCGCGCCGCTGCGCCTGTGGTTCCCACCGTGCACGGGCATCGTAATGAGCGTCCTGGGAAGCAAAACAATGTGAGAAACATAAAGTGAGGATTTCTATGAGCAGCTGCCATAGAATACCCTCAAAATGTTTGGTTTCATTTGGTTTGTTGCATGGGGTGCTCAACGTATATGGAAAACTCAATGGCATATCAGTTGTTGGTGATATTCACAGCTTCACGGTCAGTTGAGCGGTGAAATCATTCCAGCTCTTGTCTCAATGGCTGGCGGTGCCCAGTTGGCTAATCGGGGTTGTCCTGAAGCTTTCCAGCGGCAAAGCTAGCGATTTCGGGCGCTGACAATTTGCATAGCTGGTATCAAATAATCGCACCAAAGCACTAATCACTAAACCAATCCCTGGGACTGGTGGCTCACATCAGTGGCAGGCGGATGGTTTCACGGGAGCTACATTGGTCTTTTTCCCAAGTGATGAAGCCATAAACACCAGGCTCCAAATGCTCCAAACCTGTTTCCCACGAAGCTGTTTTATCCAAGGAACTGGGTACTGGCCACTGCTGTCAGAAGCGAGCCTGGAGCCATGGCTTGGAGCTGAAGCGAAGGAATTCGCCCAACTTCTGCGTTCCGCTGGAGCTTCCTAATTTTCTGTCACAAATCACAAGCAGTGCGCGAGCAACATGCCAATAATTCGCCAATAGACAGGTTGGTGAATTCTGCATGTGAAATCTCTTTCTCCACAGGGCCTACAAGCCAAGAACATTCTGTGATCAAGGGCAGTATGACAAATCATCGATATTGAAGCCTATCATTCATTTGTCTGCAGCATGGGGGTGAGTTGATGTATGCATATCCAGTCATATTCATGTGTATGTATATACTGTACACATGTAAATGAACAGCATAGACATAGGGCTCCGTAGGCATACATGCGCAAAATGAACAATCGTGATATATGCATATATGGCATTTGCAATGCACTATTCTGGTCAAACGTCCAGTAGCCAAGTTCAGAATTTGGAGAGGACTACTGTTTGGACCTGTCACTGCGTTGCCATTTCCACAAAAGGCAACGCCCCTCGTGGGCTTCTCCTTAACATTATGACGGTTCCGACAGAGCGGCATCCCCAATTCACAAGTTGCTTCATTCAAGTCAGCGACCGGCATGAGTTTGACTTGTTGCTGACTTCCGATATTCTTTGAGTCAATTCTATCGAATATATTTGCAATATCCTGCCTTCCAATTTAGGATATTGACTTCACTGACTTCTTATTGCCTAACTGGCAAGCACCACACTGGACCAGTCCCCAGCTGAGCATGCGAACAGACCCATGTTGTATTGACTGTCGAAGGAACTTCCCATCACGCCATCCTGTCAAGCAGAAACATGCAACAGCAATTCGGTTCGTAAATATTGAACGGCAGTTTACTCAGATGTAAAGCTACCAGAGCCGGGTGGTTGGCAATCCCTGGCGGTTGTGATGATCGTTCGTGACAACTAAGCAACTAGTAAAAACTAGTTGGGTGGTTCATACCTTGGCCAATTCACCCAGGTCTAATGGGAAATCCTTCCCAATAATCTGAGGTTGACTCCTGCTCAATAAAATAGCACAGCCAATACCGAGTAGCCAACAGAGGTGATATCAGTCATTTTGTTATTCCAGTGAATACCTTAGTTTCATCAGCGTCAAAGTGACATATGCTGCTTCACACCATTGTGATAGCAGCCATATGAGCATCTGAACTATGGCAACATGAGACCTGGCTTCCTGGTTGGGATTCAAAATGACTTGAGAGTGGAATCATCTGGGTGAGCCAACGATGCGATTAGAAACAAAGCGGCAACGGGTCATTGTGCATTACCTAGGAAGGGAATAGGTGGCTCTATGTTTTGACTCCAAAGAAATGCGGTTCTAAATGCGTGACAAACCACTTCGTCAATAGGATGAACCATCAAGTATGGATGAGGCAAATGCTAGGTTGGTGACAACATGAATCGTGACTTTTGCAAAGCGGCAATCCGAATGACCCAAATTGATGAAACACACACATATCTCTATTTGTAAGACGGAATGCTTGGATGATCGGATGTCTGGATACTTCTGGTGGATATCACTGAGTACATGTGAGTTATGGGATTTTACAAGCAAACACTTTAGTTTAAGCTTAAAACAAGACACTTAAAACCATTTTATTGATGAAAACTATTTAATGAGTGTATTATCTTACTAAGAATTTGTAAATCAATGAATTTCGAACGCTAATAATCAGATTTCAAACTTCATCTCAAGGGTGCGACTCTGAGGAGCCACCTCCGAACCTTGCCTTGGGCACAGCGTTTTGTGCTCGGCCCCACCTGACGGATGCTGTCCCAAAGCACTCTGGGGCGGGCGCTGATGGGAGGCAGTTTCCTAAGCCACGGGTATAGCGAGCATCACAAGCGATGATTGTGGCGTGTTTTCTCGAGGTAGAGTGCATGCCCCCTACCAGGTAGGGAAACATGACAATTGTTGGAAACACTAATCAATTGTTGGGTGTATTGCACTTGTTGCCTTGTTGTGCTCACTTTTTGGGTTGGAAACATGAGAATGCGAGGGCCTCGCCTCCAGCGCAACAGTTTCCCCACGTGAAGCTATGCTGAAACTATGGAGCAACGTGGTCGGTTTGTCAACTGGTTAGCATCTTCTTTCTTCCACTGCATTCTACTACCATTGCCAAGCATTGAAAGCATTGAACGCCCTTAACGATTGATTATCCTTTGCCATTTCATCTGAGTTGATGACTAAACAAAACTAATGATAGACAATGATTGAAATCAAGATAGCTTACAATCCTTCAGAATTTATCATAACTTGCCATTGACTTACCACCTTTGGTCCCGTTGGTTCACTGACGCTTGGGAATCACCACCATCCGGCGAACCTCTCCGTCCAGGGAGCATCATCGCTCCAATCCTCCTCCGCTTGGGCCTGAATCACCAGCTGGCAGCGGCACGGCCAACAACCATGGGCTGAACGGCAACAGCTACATGCAATCGATGAGTCATTTTTGTTGGAAGTACATTTTTCAGGCGCCATATTTGATTTATTTTTTCTGGTGTACATGAACACTTGGCATCAAACCCGCTCAGGCGGTCGAAGTTCTATTGCTTGGGTAGTTCACGACATCGTTTTCCATGTGACATCGCTGGCACAGAACGATGCCGAGGGTTGCCGATACAAGACCAACCAAGATGGGTTCTGTATCCCTCTCGTTGCCAGTTGTGTCCGCCTCTTTGATGCCATGGGTTGGTAACTGCGATCATCTTGAACCTTCATTGTTAGCCAACAATTAACCACTCTTAACCATCATGAACCTCAATTATTCTCAGCCACCAACAAAAATCATTATCACCAGCATTCTCAACTACTATTAGCCACTATCAATAACGAATCATGAGCCAACATCAATCACTATATTCATCACTTAACCATCTTTGACCGCTAGGGAACCTGCCCTACAGACCTTAAAAACCTCCAACCTGCCGGGAAGCTCATCCCAGCGGTTTCCGGGTCCCCCTGCGAGTTGCGGGCGCTTCCAAGTTCCCGGGCCATCGATGTCCTTGGGTACTTAGTGAAGGGGCAAAGAGGAAGAAGTTAGTGAAGTAAACTTACTGAAGTCAAACTAGCTGCAATTGCTAGTTTATTGAAGTAGACTTAGCAGGTTTTAGCGAGAGAAGATAACCATGATTTACCCTACTAGCTGCTTACCAAGAGTAACGTTTCTTTTTTCCTTCATGCTTCAAGATTTGAAGTACGTGAAGCTATTTGATATGAGCAAATGTCGTAAACGAATATGTTTTCTGGTGAGGTAGATGGTTAGCTCTGTGGTTCTATGGGGGGTATGAACCAGAGCGGTAGTGATGGTCAAAAGCCATCATGGCTACTTGCGGTTAGTAGTGATCAATCATGATGGTGGCGGTTGATGATTGGTGATGATTTATGATGGTCAGCCAATGGGTGATAATTGGTAGCTTGTGGTGCTTGACTATGATCGATGAATAGTAATAGTGGTTGATGATGGCTGGTGATCATATGGTCCATGACACCTGGTGGTGCTTAGTGGTTAGAACTTTAGGAGAACCATGTCGATCAACATGGGGTGAGGTCTGATCAACAACCAACCTTCCTTGGCTGATGATGAACTGACTAAGGCTGGCCAATACTCATTGATGTTGGGTAATCATGAATGATAAAAAGCTCAAAACAGCTCAAAATAATGACATCAAAAGCAGGTCGAAAGGCTTTGAAGACCAATGAGTCTAGCTATTGCCATTGGACTTAATGATAAGGGAAATGACATTTACAACGATACTGATGGTGATAACGAACATTGTGACACTGATGAAAATCACAACCATAAAGATATCTGACCTGATTGACCCTTGCGCTCGGAATGAATCATTGGATTCTTCTGGACCGGTTCACTTCGGGCATCTTGGAATCCTGGTGATATCCCTGCTGTCGCTGATCTACCGCATCCATGAACCAATCCAACTGGATAGTTGAGTTCATCCACAGAACCACCAACGCTGCGTTTGAATCCTGGCAACGCATCCAGAGACCCAATGAGGATTTTCCAAAGATCAGCAATATTTTTTTTGCCGAGGGGTCTACCCAAGCAGGAGGAAACATGGGAATATCTCGGACTGCATTTGGCGAGGTAACAAGGATAGCTGGTCTGTGTGGCATTCCCTTCTCATCGACTCTGATAATTTGGACCTAGAAATCGAGTTGTTTTTGGATGTAGAGATCGAGTTGTTTGTGTTTCTGATTGAACGTTTTGAATCTCCGCAGTAGTTGCCCAAGACAAATGATCAAAAAGAGTTATGAACCATGATCAATCGATATCAACCGCTACTAAACTCTTGCATTTACCATGGTTTCTTGATCCATCACCATCACTATCCAAGAACCTTTCAGCATGATGGTGCTTCCCATGAAAGGTTGGTGCTTCCCAAGGTTTCAAATTCTTGGGGACACCATGGGGGCTGAGGTTCCAAGGGATCTGATCCCAGTGGAACTCGGTCTCTGCGGAGACTCTTGGGCTCCAGGTCTCTCCTGGGCTCAGTCGGGAATGGAGAAGATTTAAATCAACCTACATTTACATATATAACATCATATAACATATATATATATATACATAAATATAAACACATGCATGTGTGAGATTTATATATGTTATAGATTTGTGTATAGATCTAAATTGAGATTTACAACAAACTTTTGTGTGTTTATACTTAGATATATGTAGATATATCAAAAAATAAGAGATGTCATCATTCCAAATGGATCTGAGTAGAGGATCTAAAGGATCTACAAATCGCTGATGCAGATTCAATGTGAGGATCAAGTCTTGTCGTTGATGAGTTGATAGTTGTTGAAAAGATTGGAAAGATGCAAGTTGTGGAGCAACCTGATAGTGGCGGCAAGCTACAACCGAAGGGCCACAAGTCAAAAACAAGGATCTAAATACATTTGGCTACAACTTCTGTAGTGATACTCAAGATGGCCTCAGTTGCACCGAGTAGACCTATCATTCAGAGCCCTGCATCAATCATCGCCAAACCATACGGAGTGATAGTGGTATTCTCAATGGTTGTCAAACAACACTTGTTGCCTTCAAATGGCGAGGGCAAAAGGTATATGCTCCTTATCACTCTAGTCATTTTTATCTTGCCACTCCTGTCAATCATTCACCAGTAGCACCGTAGATTAGCCATGAATTCACCATGATCAACCAGCATTAGGTGAATGATTGACAGGCATGGACATTAATACATTGGAAGACCGAGCACAAGTTAACTATGGCAATTCACCACCAAATGATGAATCAACTCTCATCCTTAGCCATCTGATTGACACCATTTGATTAGCCATGGAGGAAGATTGACCATGAATAAACTAGATAAATCATGGTAAGTCTGTCTCTTCACCCATTGGAAGGTCATCTACATATCTAAAAAACACCTTCCCGCGGAAGCCACGGCGGTGCTGAGGTCAGTGCCGGTAGTGCCATCCGTTGGTGCCAGCGCCTGGCAGGTGCTGGCGAAGCTTTTCACTGCTGTGGGTGCTCAGTGCCACATGGTACTGTGGTCAGCTCAGTGTTGTTCACATGAAATGGCCCATACGGTAGCACACTGAGTTACCTTTGATCCTATATGGTTCTGTTATCACATGATGATTGGATGATGACTGGATGATGTTGATGGTCACTGCCAATTCCTAATGGCTTCTAATGATACTAGATTGTGGCCGATTAATCACAATGGTTGTCTACTAGCAATAGCCATGAGGGAAATGATGGTGCAGATACTACAGGCAATTTCTTGCTGATAGGTATCCATTGCAGATACAAAACTGTTTGACACTACCAATGATGATCCGGGATATTGGAGGCAATTTCTTGCTGATAGTATCCATTGCAAATACAAAACCATTTCCATTGCTTCCCATAAATGATGCTTCGCATGTTCTTTCTTTTCAAGAGGCAGGGAAATCTTTTAAAATTTGGACTAGTGACACACTCCCCTTGTTTCCGACCCCAGAAGGTGCTGAATAAGTTGTTTGTTTGTGCGAGATGGCCCTGCAGTTCTAAGATAAGTGACGTAGTATGGCGGAGTTGAATACACCAATTTGTAAGATTTGAAATATTTTACCATATTAAGGCATATGTAATAGATTCTTATGACGAGGTGAATCATGAATCATGGTGAATATGGGTCAAATTTTATACACCGACTTGGCTTCAGAGGCACCACCAACTCAGATCAAGGGACGCCAACAGGCTCTTG
>VSDK01007041.1:528591-531091 GCA_009767595.1 Symbiodinium kawagutii | reverse complement strand
TTTTGGCAGGGAATAGGCTTGATTTGATTCTTTTTTTGTTGGCTACAAGCCTTCTTTTTTCATAGGTATGTAGAATTTATAGGAAGTGCTTAGATCGTGGGTAGTTGCTTACAAGTCAGCTCTTACTCCAAAAAACGGCAGATTTTCGGGTCGCATAATGCTAGACAACCTCGTCCCCTCTAGTCAAAGGCCTGCTACTATCGCAGCAGTGAACAACAGCTAATCCGTGTGGTGGTTGTTACCAGTTGTTGTTGCTATGACTTTAGATGAGTTTAGTAGCAGCTATTGTTTATGAGTTTAACACAGCCATCAACACCAGCTGATCTTGGGGCAAATCGATAAAATGACGAACCATCAATATCATCTATAAAATGACGAACCATCAATATCATCTATTGATATCTATTGCCTTATTCCATTTATGGCTGGTTTCCAAGCGTTTCCCTTTGAAACATGCTGATTCTTCATTGCCAGGTGAGCATCTAGCCGTAACCAGCTTCATGCTGTGTATCATTAAAGCTGCCCAGCTGGGCACCAACTTGAAACGGCCCACCTGAGTGAGTGTCAGGCCTCGACAAAGAACTGGTGGTCCTGGCAGAACTGGTGGAACTGGAAACGCGGTGCTTCATTGTACTTTCCGTTGAGTGGTACTGATTGTGAGTGATGGTCTTGGTACATGGGAACTGGTGAGCTACTTCTGGAAACCAAGTGACTAGCAACAAGAATTCGTATGGTATACACAGAAGGGAAGCCGTGGACCATCTGAACAAAGGACCCCTGAAGTTGACGAGCGCACATGAAACCGACGTGACCAAAACGACTCGGACGTTTCTGAAAATTGTGGTAACCTTTTACCCAAATTTAGCCAGTGATAATACTCATTGATATTCTGTACTGCGGGGATGGACAAACATTCTCGGGACAAAGTCCCTGAAGTCGACATCTCCACAGCTAACTGGTGGTTTCAATCTGGTGGTTTTCAATCCCAAAGTAGGGACTCAACCAGATTGAACAAGGTGAACAACCACCAGATTGAGTGGGACTCGACTTAGCTTCGCTCAACTTTTCACAACCGATTTGCGCCGAATCTCGAAGCTACGGGTGCCGTTCATGACAGCGGCAGTGCACGGCATCTCGAGGCGCCGGCGCAGCGTCCATGACAGGTTTCAGTATGTCGCCCTGATCAATCGAGGATGATCTCTTCCCCCGAGCAAACATAGTTCAAACATAGTTAAGACATAGTTTAAGACATTGTTTAAGACATAGTTTCAGCATAGTTCAAGACATAGTGTAAGACATTTCCCAAAGTCCAAAATGACTCGTGTCACGAAATTGTGGCTTCTGGGCAAGGACTGAAACTTTAGGAAGAGATCTATGGCAAGAATCATAGGGCACAGCAGGTGGCCTCTATCTGCCGCAACGCTTCTGAGGCGTCCGCGCTGGCAGCTTGCAAGGCTTCAAGCGCTGGTGCCATCTCCTCTGCTTGCTGCGCGTACGACTTAGCATGGCTATGTGGGTAATCCCTTGCAACTTGTGAGCACCGCGCTGCTGGGATGGCTCTGGATGTCTTCCAAGCTCAGGTCAACACCACGTTTTAGTTGCAGGGAAAACCTTCTTAGAAGGGAAAAAACCCTGCGCAAAAAAGGAAAAGGACAAGTGCCAGGGATGTCGCAGTGGCAGTGGCACAATTGCCCCAAACCTACGACAGAATTAAGATCTGTAAATCCTCATTTTATTGCCCTACTCTGTGAAGCTCAACCCGCTGTGAAGCTGCTGCTGCGCCAGTGGTCGTGCCAGGGTCCCAAGGTTCACAGCATGTTTCGATCTCTTCGTTGGTTCTTGTCCTGGCTTCATTCTTTAACCTGAGACCTGACAGCACAAACCCATGACTCGGAAAAGCCAATTTCTAACTGATGCACCGATTCCTCCTTACCGAACCCCAGATCTTCCTGTAGGGCTCTTCAACCCGGATGGTGCTCAGGTGGAGCTTTGGCGGCAGATTGGTTGAGCTGGTGATGCATCCGTTCTTTGACTGCCAGAATCAGTTGCTACTACAATTTTATTGAAATCAACAAATCCACTAAGACCATTTGTTGACTAGTAATTAGTATATAGATCAACTTGTTGTCAGGCCATTGGTGTTTCTGTTCATGTTGAATACTGTCGGTTGATTAATTTGTAAGCAAATTACCTGATCGATGGACTCAAAAACTCGCGCCCCTTAGCCTTGAGGGACTATCAGGGATTGAACTCTTCCAACGGAGCGAAATCCAAAGAACAAATATCGCCAAGCATCGAAATCCAACGGAGGATAGATAAACTTTAATCCCTGAATATCCTCGTAGTTGATGAATATTGACCATATATAGCAAAATGACATCAATCCGAACTCTAATTACCAATTTGAACAATACATAGGATTTTCCTATTGGCATACCCATAGCAAAACAAGATAGTTAGGACATGCCAATTCCAAATCCTAATTATCATCACCCTACAC
>VSDK01007041.1:509578-528572 GCA_009767595.1 Symbiodinium kawagutii | reverse complement strand
TACACGACACCACCAAGCAGCCCCATTTAACACGACCTTGATGCCAACCGGTCGTCCAACTTGACGCCATTTGAAGTCAAACTGTAGCCGTCTTAATCAACCAATCAACTACAGAAACAGGACCTAGACCTAATTCATCTTAATCAACCAATCATGAGCATAAACGCGACTTGGTTCTCTGTCGTTGTTGCTCATCATCACTCAGTACCGGTATAAAGGGCTATGAGTCATCATTTTCAAGCGATACCATACGGCAATCAGCCAACTTGACAGCTCTTGATTGTCGTCACCTGTGTAACAACCGTTTGACACTGCATTACCAATGTTACCATTGTCGACAGCGAAACACATTGACAACTGAAGAACCACTAGCAATCGCTTTTTTTCGCACGAATCAACCAACCACTGTACCAATCTTCAGCCGACGATTGTGGAATCTAATACTGCGGCCGCAAATGCTTCGCGGCACGCTTTTGCTGCACCAGAACCAAGGCGTTACTCGACTGGGGGGTAACGAAGCAATAGAAAGCTGTGACAACCAGTGGTTCAGAACCAAATAAATCTCAATTTTGCCACCAATAACCAGTTTGTTACCCCCCTGCTGGGCATTCATCGATCAGGGTCAGAGCAAATGTGTGACCCGTTAGGGACTGCAAACAAGACTGACTGCATGCTTGGTGGTTTCAACCCCTGTTGAAAACATGAGTCAACCAACCAGTTGTTAATAAATAATTCGGTAAACAAAACATGTTTGAAACCACCAACCAGATCTAGTATGGTTTTTTGTTTTGTCAGTATTCTGCATGGCACAGTATTGTTTCAGCATTCTGATCAATTAGTATTGCGCCCAAACATGATCTATATAGTTAGGAATCAGAATGTCCTCAAATACTGAAACATGAGGTCAACCCAGTCATTTGCTCTTTTTTTGAAGCATTGCACATATGATTCAACAGATTCAAGCCTGCAAAGACATCATTTTTGTTCTTTTACATTAACAATCTCCACATAAGGGACAACACGATGAACCCAGTGAACACTCCATCGGTGAACCCATGGATTCTTGCTGTGAACAAACCTTGGTCTGCTTTCACCGACAGTCTTCAGGGTGCGCCCTCGCTGTGGTGAAATCATAAATAAAAGAATAGTGAGCTCGGCGACGGTGATCTTTTTTGATGCTTATGGATGATGAGATTGCTGGTGTTTCGGTGAACACATGGTCGTATGGTCACTGTTTAATTTTTCCCGACAGAACTTGTACAGCTAAAAAACAACGGCCGAGTCCCCGTTGGTCATCCAATCATATTCCTAATCCAATGATCATTCCCTGTTGATGGTTCCCAAACACTTTGGCTACAGCTCATGTGTGGCAAACACACCAGTGTGGACCACAAATACTAACATTTTCACTGGTTTTAATCAGGGTTGGGTAGAATCAACTGTCAACAAATAAGATGTCCTGGGTCAGGTAAGCCTGAACCCCAAATAAGGACCTTTACTCGCAGACCTTTCACACATTTCAGCCACTCCCAAGCTATAAGCAGTGCTGTTCACAATCGACTCCTGGAAAACAGCAGCTTGGAATCGTTGCATTGCCATATTGAACACCGGAAAATCTTTGCGGGCATCCTTCCAGCAAAGAAAACAACAATCACGGTTGAAAATGGTCAATGACAATGATAAATCAATCATCAACAAGAAGCGTAAGCGAGTCACACCCATTCAATGAACCCTTCCTAGCTTGACACTCGATATGACAGCACATGCCATTTAGAGCAGTGCTGCTGATGCGACAGTACTCTCCTGTTCAACTCGCTTGACACATCGCTGTGAGGGCTTAAGAAATAGCTATAACTTTCAGACTCCTGGCGGTCCTGCAGTTCAATCTTTGAATGTTGCGCTTCTGTAGGTTATATGTAGGTAGGCGATGACCTGAAACCTTTCCTCTTTACAAGTTCTTCTGATCCAACTATGTAGATAGTGTCCATGCATTACCACAAAGCGCACCCAGGTAGGAGGACAGTCCTTCCAGTGACTCAGTAATAGCTCTGATGTTCGTGTTTGTGAACGTTTTCCAGAACCTCTGGATCCAGCTCACGAATAGGTCATCATTAACACGGAAAAATGTATCTCTCGATATCTAGAGGTCAGCATGCGAGGGTGACCTATGGTCCCCGTAGCTGCTGCAACAGCGCTGGGTCAAGGACAGGAGAGAAATCGTGCTATGCCTGGGTCTGACTTTCATCAAAGCACTGGGTTTGTTTGTACATGATGGTATGCCAATGGGACAGATTTATCGAATAGCAAAATTCACAAATTCATCATCAATTCGCAACATTCTGTTTTGTTTTAAATCTTTAAAATCACAATTCCATCGTTGTGAGCCTTGCGAAGTCATCCCAAGCCATGGGAAAGTTGTGTGGCACAGTGCTGCCTGGCGACTTTGCCTTAAAGGATCGTCTCAACCAGTACAGCCGTTTTAACCTACTACTGTTAGGGGTTCGATTTGCCGCATGATCAATATGCCCGCATGGGTTAGGGGTTGAATGCAGCTCATGTTCAACGATTTTCATTTTCTATAAAAGTTACATCAAACATTGAAGCTTAGAAAACACTATTGATCTACTATCAACCCTCATTTATCAATGTTGACTATGTCGACCATCCTCGACCATGATCAACTGCGGCATAAATCATTTATCGCCATGCGACAAACATGATAATCATTCTGAACCGTTGCAGCTCTGACAATCACATACAACCATCAAAAAACACATGAGGAAAAGGCATGATGAAAAACGTATCCATTAACTTATCAAAAGACGGTCTCCACCATGGGATCATGGCCGCCAGATCCCTCGTGCGAGATCTCAGGCGGACTTTCAAAGCTCCGCACGTGAGAAACTGCTGATCCCGCCTGGCGAGGGCTGGGTGCAGTGGTTGAAGTGGTGGTTGATGGTTAGTTGCCAACCCAAGGTGGTGGTTTGAGTTCAACGGAAATCTTTGATGGCTTCTGAACATCTTAAATGATGAAGAGCTATTGAATGGTTCATGCTGGCTTTTGAATGGTGAATCAATTGTTTATAATGGTGAAGCGTGGTTAATGAACGGTGATTGCAACAATCGCACCAAGGCTTGACGCTACACCAAGCATCCCAGGGACGTAGGGAGAAAGAACTCTTGCAATGATAACAAACAATAAGGAAACACTTTTGGGAATAGCCTGCTCCGGGAGAGGCATGCTAATTACACACATAATTACATAATAATACACGTAATATCTATACCAATGACATAGCATTCCAGCTGAGCGTTCATCCCCTGTGAGCCAAGCTGTGGTTTGCAGCACTATTGTTGTCGCTTATTGCGAGCGAAACGATCGACCGGCCTTGACTTTCCTGGATAGCTCCGTTGGTGCTTTGGTGATGGTGTTCTCTGCTGGTGATGTTTTGGTAGTGGTGTTCTGGCGGTATTTTGGTTGTGGTGTTCTGGTGGAGGTGTTTTTGTTGTAGTCTTACAGTGTTTTAGTGTTCTGGCCTGGTTTTGCTGGTCTTTTGTTTTGGTGCCTTGCTCTTCATTCAGTGCATCATTGTCCCTCTGATTCCACTCGTCTGTTTCTCCCTTGCTAGCTTTCCTTGCACTTCAATCATCCGTTTTATCCACCTTGCAGATACTGTTAGACAAATGTGACCTGTCGGGATCATGTGCGGTTCTCCCATCCCTGTCCTGTAGTTGATTTGATCGCGCTTTTGCGGTAATTTAATGTATCTTCTAAAAAACCACTGCGCTTACACGCCTTCTTCATTCGAACGAAACATTTTCACCGAGGAAAAAACAAAAACAATTGGTTTTAATTCCCAGCAAAGCTTCAGAGCTGAGAGCTAGGCCGACCGGCTTGCCCACGTCTCGCTAAAGGCTATCACAATCACGTATTTGCTAGTTGCAATATGGGTGTATCCGCAAACTATGGTAGATCAAGAACCATTGGTCCCTACTGAGACTGACAGCTTTTAGATGTTTGGTGGGTAATCCCTCATCTATGTATGTATCTATATGTGCACACACTGTATAGATGCGGTACCAAAACGTATGGTTGAACACATTTGGGATTGTCAGTTGCTATCCCAGATCCCTAAATAGCTAAAACCACCAACCAACGACTGTTGGTTGCTATCATGATGGCTGAAGCCATCGAGTATCCTCTATGCAATGTGAAGTGGTTGGCAACATTCAAGCTGATATCATTTGGCTAAGCCATAAGATTCTGCTTGACCACTAAAAGAGCTATATAGTTTGTTTCATCACCCCTCATCCGTTAGAAACGTGATTTACCAGCATTAAGGATTTATCAGTCATCATTGAACATCATTAATTACAGTGTATTCGTATTGACTATTGTTGACATTGATTATTACTGACATTACTATTCATCTACCATTGTCAATTGATTATAAACTATTTAATCATTGATCATTCTTAAACATCTTTAACCATTATGAAGCATGATGTGGCCCTTCCTCCGCATCACTTAGTACAAACACCAGTCCGCTTAGTCCACCATCTGTGCTGCCTCTCCGGATTGTACTTTGGACCTCGGCTGTGACAAGGACCAGCTATTTGATTCACCAAGCTAGACAACCACTGTAGGGATAACCATCATCTTCAATCATATTTAAGCTTTATGAAACACCACTAATGCATGCTAATGCTGTTTAACAAAACAATATTGATGGATATGGTGTGAATATTGTATGGATATTGTTCTTCGTTGCCAGCTGTTGATGATGGCCACTTTCGAATTCTCAGCCTGATTCCACTGCCTGGGATTTCACTGGCTACAGCTCTTCTTTCCAAGCCATTGATGAACTGCCATTG
This sequence comes from Symbiodinium kawagutii, assembly GCA_009767595.1. NCBI lineage: Eukaryota > Dinophyceae > Suessiales > Symbiodiniaceae > Symbiodinium > Symbiodinium kawagutii. Next base: position 523,697 of record VSDK01007041.1, on the reverse strand, counting down.
CGAGCGAGCCATTGACTGGTCGACACAGAATCAAGCGAATATGCAATGGGCTGCAATATACTGCTTAATCACTTGTTTATCTGGAATTTTCCATGGCATTTGACAGAAAGTACTGGTTACAAATGGTTATAGTAGTTTCAAATCATCGGAACTGGATGGGAATTCTTGACCAACCTGGCAGTTCCACCGTGGCAAAACAGGCTGCTATAACTGTTTTTGCTCTATCCACCTGTCCGTGACCAACTCGGAGATGATTTCTCAGCTGGATCCCTTGTCATCCCTTGTTGCCTGTAGCTTTCTTCCCCGTCCAAGAAACATGCTGGGCGACATCAACATGGACGAACTTCTCACGGAGTTTCCCCGGCTCAGCAAACGACTGTTGTTGCGCAGCCATTTACTCTCACTGTCCAAGGGCACCACCTCCATGGACAACCTTGGCTGAGGGTCGATCTCAACATTGGACAAGGGGGGGTGGAACAGAGTCCTCTGCTATGCTGCCATGTTGTCGTTGTGATCAAGGGTATTTCTACCTGAAAAACATGATACCCAAACAAGTGCAAAATATCAGCTTGAAGAAACATACGATAGACATGATGGCTTTCCAATCTAAGTACGATTGGCTGGATGGTTGGAGGATGCTATCATAGACAGCCCTTTGTGGACACCCTGTGAGCTATGTACTTGTCCGACGATGATGCACGGATCACATCATCAACTTGGTTTCTCCGGTGACCTGGCTTGAAATGCCGGCAGTTCAGAAGTGGCGATTTCCCCAACTAAAATGCACCATATGATCATGATATAACAATCCTGGAGTAGAAAGAATATCCCTCATCTTCAATATGTAAACCATTTACCTGTTTGGAATGGTCCAATTCGATATTTCATCTACTCCAGGATCACCATAAACGAATAAATTATCGTAAATGGGGTCTGGCTTGTCATCATGGAAAAACTCTAACCAGCTGCGCTAGCAACTTTGCCAGTTGCCCATGGCGACAAACTGGCACCTATACCCTAGCTATATCCCCCCAAGCCTAGCTATGCCACCCTAGGTCCCACCAGTCATGACCTATGACCCAACCAACCAACAAATCAACCAACCAACCCCAACCACCCTGCCCCACCCACCGCAGCGCCAAGGCGCATGGTGATGCACTTGAGGACCAGGCGACTGTCGAAGGTCGACAGGCCGCTCCTCGAATATCTCCAGGTCCAACTCCGCGACGCCGAGCGAAGTTTGCACCAGTAACGCAGCCAAGTCCTACAGCCCGTACTGGGAGGTGGGAAGAATAGGCCTATACACAATAAAACCATTCAAAAATGAATATAGAATGAAATAGAAGAGAACATGAAAATTGAACAAGAGAATAGACAGACAATCGAATAGAATGATGCTTCATAGAATAAGAATAGGATCATAGAGAGTGGAAGAGATAGAAAGCGAAGAATCATCATGGGTAGTCAATATCAAGTGTCAGTCACCAAACATCATTGACCATCAAAAATCACTGTCCATTCAGTAATCACATCGTGTGTACCATCGTCAACCAGTCACCATCAGCGAGTCATGCGAGGCTTCCAAGCCTTCCAGGCTTCCCGGGCCAAGTTTCAGCGTGAACGGGCAAACGGCCAAGGTCCAACAAGTAGAAGCGCCTGCCGAGCTGATGCTTCAATGATCTTCGCTTACAGCTGTGAGATTACCCTACTGGTTATGCCAACATGAGAAACGGTTAGTGGCTAATGATAGTTCAATGAATGGCCAATGAATGATGACTAAACGGTTCAATGAATGGCCAATGATCGGTGATTGGTCAATGTTCAGCTGTAATGATGGCTTCTTGATTGATCGAAGACTGTGAAATTTTCTGCCCCTCTCCAGTTCTCATCGAATAATGATCGGTAGAGTGCCAGTGCTTGCTTGGGTTGACGTCTGTCATGCGAGGCCTAAAAATTCAATCCCCGCCAGGTACCATCCGAAAAGACTATAATACGATTTGTGGAAGAACTTCAGATGATTTGCAGAACTTCATTGGATTATATGAATCGCAGGCCGCAATGATTGTGATTTGATTTTGAACATTTGAAAGAAGTTTGGACATGAACTTTAATCCAGGACCATTTGAGGGATCCGAGGATCAAACCAAGAACGCTCGAGCATCCAGGTTTTGGAGGTATGAGAAGCATTTCGCAAGGTGGGTCGCAACACACTCAACACTAACACTACTACTGGCTGAATAACATCAACTGAATGTTGTTTGGTGCCTCTCAGACTCTCACCAAACTAAGCTTTGAGAGGATTGTTTCTGGCCAGTTGTTTGGGTCCAGGGAAGTTTACAGGCACCAAACACAGCAGGTAGGTTTCGAATTCATGAGCTGAACCTAGCAACGCTATGCTCCTCATATCTCCTGCAGCTAGGTTGGACGCACCAATTATTCGCTGCAGTGGTTTGTCAACCGGTGTCCTCACAACGTTACCAAAACCGAAGGTAAGATGATATTTCTCATCCCAGCAGTTTAGCATCTGTTGGGTTGGATGTGTTTTCGGTTTTCCGGGAAACCAATAAATGTATAAAGGGAGCAATATTTTGAATAAGTAAGCAATAAATACACAGAGAAAGATAAATATAAATATTTTGCAAATATGCAAATAGAGCGCATCACTGACTTTCCAAATAATCCACATGCCCCAGGCCACCCAGGGCCACCCAAGGCCGTCCAGGGCCTTTCTTTTCTCTTCAAGCAGAAACCGATGGCATGAGCCGTGGCCACAACGAGGGAGGCCCCGATCAAGAAGAATGCAACCACCAGGGCAAGCAGCGTGCCTCAGTTGTCAGAAGTGGTAAGCACCCCACGACACTACAACGTTTAGTGGTTTCAGTATCCAAACAGCAAAACCGGTCAATTCCAGTACAAAATATTAGGGTTTCCTTAAGTATTTCTGGTGCTTCACCCGTTTCAGTATCGAGGATCAGCCATTGTCAACCATGGGGACCCCTTGCGATGTGCTGCTTCTGTTTGATGTCAAAACATGTGGTGTTTTGGTAGCTGCCCCAAGTTGTTTGGCTTGGGACCATCTGTCCACTGATCGAACCATCAGCTTTCTCCACAGGTGGAACACATCCTACAAACCATAGCTTTCCAATAAGAACATGTCTGTTTACTGAGGAAAACTCAGGGTAAATCCGCATGTCTTGAGCATCCACAGGGGTGAACACCCACAAGTATTATCTCCTGACTTCACAGTTGCTTACTTCTCGACTTCTGTCACTTTGCGTTATTTGCAATTTATCATCGGAAAATCAACCAGTAGGTTGATCAACTTCACAAGGCTTTCAGGAACAAAACATCTTTCTTATTATTGCGGCTTTGTTACAGAACAGCTATCCGATCTGTCATCAAATCAATTGCTACAACTTAATCAATGTATAGACAATACTTATTTCATCTTTTTTCATATTGCGTTGGAATTTTGTTTGACAAGCACGAATGATATTGGTAACCATGTTCATCCGAATGATCATTGATTCAGCGCAATGAATCCCAAACATGATGGAAGAAACAATGGTGCTTATATGGGTGCTATCCAAAAACATCATCTGCAACGTGGAATCGTTTTTTGACGTTCTCCTGTTGAACCTTCACTGGCTGTCTCGATATTGTCGACACTATCATTGACAACTGGAACAGGAATCCTTGGATGCGCAGGTTCTTGGTCTCTTTCCCATTCTTGCAACGGGTGCAACCAACTGTTACCACTAGACGTTTGGGTTCATTGCGACAAGTAAATGCAAAAAGGTGCTTGTGTTGCTGTTCCTTACTTTCGCTCACGTTTACAAATCCCTCTCCCTTGCAGCTAGCCTTATCCTTGCTTCCCTTTCAAGGGTTGACATCAGCTTGCGTATTGTTCTCAAATACAGTCTCAATCAACCTCAGAGTTGGTTCATTCCGATCTGCCAAATGCATTAAGATTTCAGCTAACAGACTAACAGAACCGACATCTAAAGTGCTCATTTCAGGTTTACCATGGTCTACTACTCAGCGGCTTCAACCATGGTGAGCCATGTGCATGCTCCCTCTCCAGTGACCCTTGATGACGTCGACGAGGCACTGATGGAGGAAAAGTCTGTGGCTTCCTGAAGCAAAGGAAAGGCTACCAACAGCTCTGTCATAGGAAAACTCGCAGAATTGACAAAGCTCCCACTCTTGGCAGACTACTGGCCGTCAAAGCAACACAAGTGCTTGGATCACTTTGGAACCGTCCAAGTCGAGTGGCGGTTTCGCATCAATAAACAATCAGCTGTTGGGTTTCACTGGGGGTGAAAACAGACTTTGGCTGACTAGGTAGCGGCTCATGGCTTCTCAGGCACTAGCCTTTTATTGCCCGTGATAACCATTAAGCATCGTTCATGAGTATTCACCAGTGCTGATTGGCATCTTGTGACCATTGTCATTCACCATGTACCTCCGCAAGGAGTTGGGTCACAGCCGAGGTCATCATAGTTATAGCTAGGGTGAAGCAGTATGCGCGCATCATCTTCGACAGCTCAAACCCACCATCTTCTAGGAGACTTGGTCTTGGTTACCCAGCCAAATCTTCCGACATTATCATAGAAATCCCGAGTGAAGACTTTTCATCCATGATGACTCTAATCCCCCATATTCCGCCAAACAGGGGTTGACGAGCCCCTCTTCCAGAAATTTGGGGTCAAGAGTTTGCGGTCAACCTAGGGTTTCTTGATGACGCATTTCTGGGGGCCTATTTCTGGAGGTAGTAGGGTTGCCATCACATGAACGCCACATACTTAGCGGCTGTTTATGATAAAGGCTTGTTACCAACAACCAAACTTTGCAGTGTACCATGGCTTTATCAGAATATGCACTAGATTCATCATACATGGGATGTTTCAGTATTTTGACCCACAAACAAATTATGATCATGCTTATTTCGCTGCAAGCCAAAACCCTGTACCACACGCGAAAAATGCATGAACCACATCTTGGTGATGTTTAGCGTTGATGAACCACCATCTGTTGAATAGTCCCCAACAGGGAGCAAATAAATATCAAACAGTCTTGGTATCTTCCAATCAGCAAAATGCAAAAACAAGAGCATGAAGCTAATTGCAAGGGAATATCAGCTCTGGAGAAGCCAATTGACATTGGCAAACCTTTGGCAACGTGTTTCTCTGTGTGGCAACCTCCTTCGGAAACCATCCCCATTCTATGTTTCAGGCCCAAGCATCCGAATCTGAGGCTGGCAAATAGAGAGAACCTCCCAAGACCAGCACGATGATCCTTGGCGCCGTGTTGACAGATATATATATATATATACATATATACAGTGCACTCTACAAAAAAATACCTTACGCCGCTTTCCGGGGATGCTGAACCTGGGAGGGCATTTTAGGAATTCGATCACTTAAGGCAAGTGGGTCTTCAACAAATCCCATTAATTGGCTTTAATTACAAGCTGTGTGCCCATGGATGCCCCTAAGTCACCGGCTGAACAACTTGGCTATTGTGTGCCCCATGACCATCGGAATGTCATTAGCATCGTTGAAATAGGACTGACTCGAAACAGATCCGTAATGGGGATTTGGAGTCCTCCATCTTGGTGCTTTTGATAGCTCTAGGTGGCACGCTTAGCAACGAAGCGTAGTGAGACCACTGTATATATGTATATACATACATATATATATAAATATCCGTATCCACAAGGTACTTCTATATGCATATTTCTACATCTCCACATGGTACGGGGTGTACTGGTACGACTCACGATCCTACATCGCTAGGCTGAAGTTAGTGGTCACTTCCTACGGGGTTTTAGTTCGTACATGGTTTGTGAGAAAGCCCCGTCAAGTGGAGCGCCCAAGTCATTTTTGGTGACTATCCGTTCAATCTAAACAATTTGAGGTCCTGTGGGTTGCACATGCACATATACGTAGACAATTATATGCATTGGCGTTGGAGGTTGTCCTCAAATGGGTTGATGCTGTCTCCATCATTGGTTGGTTAACCCCCCCTACCAACCAACAGTTCATGCGGATCAAGGGACGACCATGAACAGGCAGCTTCCAAAGCATTCAGCAGCGGAATCTTGAAGGGCCAAGCCAGCCTCAGCAAAGCATCACACCGTCAACCCGAAAGCAAGTCCCTTCCCATGCTTGGTATTGGAATGTGGCAGGGAGCACTGATCAGTTGCAGTAAACGAACTACCTACAAATATATTTATATATAGATATATACATATACATATATACATTATCCAAATATACATATATACATTATACAAATATACATATGTACATTCGTAAATGTATCTCTTCATTTTCAATCTACCAGAGTGTACTCCAGTTTCTGCCGCCCGAAGTTCAAAGTCTTTGCGTGTATCATGGAAATGACTGGGAACCCCTGAGCTGTGCCCAAATTCGTGGATGCAGTCTGGTACAGGCTGAGACAAGCACAGGTGAGTTTTCCATTTCACTTCTGCCAATTTTCATTGCCTTGTTTTGTTCTTGCCTTGTGACACACAACACGTCGAAGTTTCTTTATTGCTTAATGAATCAGTGTGCTCAAACACACACACACATACTCACACACTCATATATGTACATATTCAAATATACGAGCAACTATGTAACCATATGTGTATACATGTATTTTCTGCAATTTTTTCTTGCCAAATTTGCAAAACCGACTATGTATATACATACATACATACATATATACATATATATATATATCATATTTACTGTATTCACTTGATTGTATTTTTGTCATCAGCTCTGCCCAGCAACAGCAGCGTCACCAGGTAGGAGATCATGGCCATGGTGATCAACATGATCTGGCTCTTTGGCCTGCAGGCCATGCAGCACGTTGCCCGGGTTGGTGACGTAACTGTCAATTCGGTGAGGCCACAGGGCATAGCCTAACTGGTGGATAACAAGGTGCTTTGCTGTGTTTTCTTGCTGCAGCTGTAGTGGAATGATGTGAATTCGGCTAACAAATCTTATTTGCCGACAGATTTCACTGGGGGTGCACCATCATGCAGTTGCTGAAAGCCTTGCGGGAACAGCTCAGCTATGCCAATGACCCACCATCGCTGAATAGTTGGGCAACTTCGTAGCCAACCCATGCCCACTTAGTTTCACACTGGGCAGTTTCATCCAGCTAGTCTTACTAGCTTAGACATGCCGATGATTCCTATGTTCTAATATGTCCCACGATTATGGAAATTTGAATCTAGTCCCATGACATGATCACTGGCCAAGATGCCAGAATTGTTGGGAGCCTCAACAATTCCTTGCAGATTAGCCAGCAAGATGATGTGCCTTTAAGTTTCTGTTCACCTGTGATCATCCTCCGGAACTGATTACCAAAGGGTGTTGTCACTGGATGGCAAATGTATCGTATCGGAAGCCTCAGTTGGCCATACCTAGTGCAAGGATGAGTGGTCTCGAACGTATTGAGTGAAAACGGTTTCTTCCTTCGTTGCCAATGGGATCCTGACCATAGGCACACCTAAATGGTAGCTTGGTCACGTGCACCAGTGAACCCTACAACTTGATGCCCTGCCATATCGGGTTAGATGTATTCACCATAACTCAGCTCGGTCTCTGCTAGGTGCCTCCTAGTACGGTAAGGTTATGTCAACTGGAACTCTTTATCTTTGCTGCTCCGAGGACTGGGGTGCTGCCCATGGCGCGCCAATCACCCCCAACTGTGTTGCTGACTTGGGTCAATGCTGCCATTTCTGTAGGAAAAGGTTTATTTCTTGGGGCAGTATGCCAAAGGTGGTTGATCATGGCTTGAATCCCTTCCACCGAGTATCTATGCAAAGATTCATCCGTAAACTTGGGGCCTTTCTGGGTTTGGCAATACTGGATCCACCATCCACCATCATTAGTCACCACTATAAAACCACCAGGACCACAAGCATTGAACGACAGCCCATTCTGCTGCTCCTAGCGGCTGATTGGTGAAGACCGTGATCACCAGCGACAGCACCGGACCCCTCAGAAGCGTCAGCAGACCAAACCACCAGGAGCTCAGACGAAACTGGTCCTGAGAGCAGTGTCAAGCTGCGCAGCAAAGAAGCAGTTTGAAGTTGAATTTGGTGTTATCGCACCCTGTCTTTGGCTTAACACTATACATATGTGAACAAAATATAATTAATCAATATAATCAAAACTATGTGCATAGACACATGTGCATCATATACAGAATATGTATGCAGCATCAACCCAAACTCAAGTTGGCTTGGTGACGGCCGTGTGGTCGTAAGAGTGGAAGAACATGTTTGTTGGGGGTCAACGGTGTGGCTGAGCCCTGATCCAAAGCTGACTGTGAACGCATCAACAAAAAGACGTTGTTCCTCTTGACCCAGAATAATATCCGTGCAGAATCGTATCCATATGCCAACTTTCCTTGTTGTTGTCCATTCTTCCCTCTAACCAGCATGCCAAAGATGCACGACAGGGTCACTACATACATGTTATTTCTTTGTCACTTCATAAACAATAGTAAATACGTATAGATCATCTATTGAAAATAATATACATAGTGCAAGTACTAGAACCATAATCTTAATTGCAGCCTTTCCACTACTGCAGCCACGTGAATTGTACTGCGGCGAGGGTTCGGTCAGGAATTGCGAGGCGATGATGGGAAACTCGTTGCCTGCAACGGTGCTTTACAAATCCTACGAGCTGGTGGAAGAAACATGCCGGCCTCTCAACACAATTATTTTCAATTCTCGGCCATTTCACTGTAGCAAAAACCCGGGACCCAAGCAGCCAACTCTCGCCCGGGGCGCGACAACCATTGGACTTGTGAAGCTATGTACAATAAGCCAAAGGAATTACCCACAAAACTCGTTTTGGCTACTTCCCACCGCCTACCGAGAGGTGCTGTCTATCGGGCTTCAATTTTGAAGGGTCACCGTGCCCTGATCTCGGTGGCAAAGAGGTTACATAAGGTTACACAGGGTTCACGTTCATAGTTGTCTTCCAGGGAGAGTCATCCAGGGCCATTTTGAACATCCAGGAAAAATGAAACTATTGAGCAGATTGATGTTATCTGGTATACAATTGAGCAAGGTCAAAATGATTACTTATCACCATTCGTCTGGCACATGATGGTACACGGCATGCGAGTGGACTCCAACAGATGCTTCCCTTGGACCAAAGACCGGTGACGGCTTTTGTTGAACCACCAAGGCAGCTCAGTCGAACAGGGTGCCAGTTCTTCCAGCATCCTGTGTGATCGTTGAGTCGAGACATAATCCCTGATTTCTTGGTGTTTCAAGGATTGCTGGGTGATGACAAGCGATTTGCGCTCTGTTTGAGCTTTGCTGATGCGATGGGACTGCTGGACATCAACCGCACCCAGCGAGCGCCCGATGCACCTTCCATGCTCCAGCGCGGAAGCTTTCGCAAGACCCAGGTGCAAAGGGACAAAAAGGCCACCACAAAGGCGCACAGTACTGAGCCACAAATGCTCCTGACAATGGCACTGGAGCTGAGATCCATCCATCCATGGGACAGGAAACCCCACAATCCAAGCATCTAATTGCCGTGTTGACTACACGAATGGCTTTACTGCATACGATTTGTGGACCTAGTTTACAGTGCGGCATTCACAAACTTCATTGGCAAACTCCCTACGGTTTCAAGCAAGCATGGGCTTTGAAGATACTGAAGGCATTGCATTCAGAAAGTGATTGCTTCATCTGAGTTGTTGTCCATGAGCCGCATGAAGAATACAATGCTGTCACTTTTCCGCTGTTCCGTCATTCGGACACGAACGATGGATCACAAATACGTAGCCAGACTTATATCCTACCCACACACTCTTGGTTGGAGTATTGGCTCATGCGTATATCATGATTTGGAATTTCGAGCATGTATGAGATAGGCCCAATATGAATTTCAGCTTCCAGACCCAACTAGTGATGAATTGTCTTGTTTTTTCCAGGTCCCGCACTTCTGCTTGTGGACACTTTACTCTTTCGACAACAAGTTTGGAGTAATTTTTTCTGATCATTTCTGGCCGGGATGAGCATTTCTTGACAACGAACCAAAGGTGGACATGGGGCAAAGCTATGCATTTGGTCCGGAGTATTTGAGAATAGGTGAACACATGTGAACACCTAGCCGTTGGATCTCCAAAAGGAATAAGCTTTCCCGGAAAACCAAGCTTTAGGTGCGGCATCTTTGGGATGATCCACCTTTCAGTCGCTTGGCGGTGCAACAAATCACCAGTCATTTCCCGGGCCAAACTCAGCAGCGTGCCCAAATCACCAGCGCAAGGCACATGGCAATGTGCTCGTCCGTGCTGCAAAGGATACTGGCGAACTGCAGGTTGCTATGCAATCCTCAACAAGCATGAGATGTCTTGCAGACCTGTTGAATATTGTTGTATGCAATCTTGTATTGCAATCCTCAAAACTGATGGCAATCATGAATGGCTTGAAGATGAAAACAGGGGGAAAAAGGGCAGGTTGCTATCTGAAGATTGTTTTCTAGGGAATCATCATCGCAAGAATGGTAGTATCGCCTAAGTTTGTGGGGCACCATAACGCATGGACATTCACAGAATATTTGCCCACAGGGTTTTCCTTTCTTATCAGGGGAAGGCCTCAGCACATCTCGACATTGTTTTTCTTCAAACACCAGGTACATAGGTCACCATAGGTCCTTCATATCGGTAACAACCTCATTCATATGTCATGTGACTTCAAGTATGCTGGCCGCGGCCTGTTCCATAACCTACGCTCGAGAGAATGCAACATGTAAACAACTCTTCAAATGGTTGATGCCGGAAAGAAAGTTCCTAGTTGAGAGGCTCCACCAGTATGTGGGGGCACTGACCCCTTCTTGGGTACATATAGGATGCCCTCAAAGCTTGACAATGATGCCAGGTTCCTGTCTAGATTTCTAGAGAGATAGAGCCATACCCATGTCATCCTATGTCTGCAGTTGCTGATGGCCACTGGACATGCTGAATTCTTTGCATCTTCCCTTGAACTGATTGCAACTGTTTCCGAGTATCAACCGGATGTCCAGAGCAGGAGCGACGTACTTGATAAATCCCAGAAGCCAAAGTCTTGGCTGGTCACAACTTTTGTGCATGATTTACTCCCAAATTGATAACTTCTCCATGAAATCTTCACTACGGTGCACCATCAGCAAATCACTGATCTGTGGGGTGAATACTCACTTGGTATCCCCTCAACCAGCTGCCATGATGCTGCAGAGTGTCCGTTGGGATGTTTGTAACACATCCACGGCATCAACGACAAGTTACTGAGTGCCTCAAAACACATCATCACCTCACAGCGCACATTGGGCGGATGAGGTGCGGTGAAGCCAGCGGTCGATGGGGTAGAGATAGGTTGTACGTCAAAGGTGCAGTTGCCACTCCGAATCGTGCAAAATATGTCTCATTGACTCAGTGATTTGTCGTGTGTAGTGATTAAAAGGCACGTAGAATGAAATATAGAAATATTTTATAGATACATGCAAATATTGTACATAGATATGTATGAACATCTGTAAATCTGGTAGTGAGTGTATGTATCCGTTCATATCCGTTCTGATTTGTGGTGGTTCATGGTAAGCCCAGGATGAACTGGATGAGGAACATGCTCTGACATGAAAGTCTTCTGGAAAGATGTCTTCTGAACAGCGAGAAATGGAGCTTTGCTAGCGTCGTGCTCATTTTGGAAGATGAGATGAGCACTAGTGCCGGCCCTAGCGCCTAGCTGCTGTTTGCTCCATAGCTAAAGCTCGCCTCAAAAGGAGGTACAGCAAGCAACAACATACTCATTTAGATTCATTTTTAGATTCATTTAGATTCATTTCATTTTGGTCGTTTGTGCAAGTCCTTGACTCGACCCGGACGTTCACACGGCGAGGCTTCGAGTGACAATCTGCCCCAAGACCAGCAACAGGTGCGGTCCCTTCAACGTGATCTTCCCCAGGCGACTCCGAGGCGACACCGTCGCTTTCAGTAGCAGGTGAACACACGTCCTGGGAAGCGCCAGCCAAGGAGTACAAGGAGACGAGTTCAGTTGGATATCTCCAGACCCTGAAGATCCAACAAGTTGAAAACATATGCTGAGAGGATTTTAGTTGAGAAGACTTCGGCTGAGAAGACTTTCCCAACAGTTCCGTTTAATCCCAACTCTTTAGGAAACATCTGATCAGTTTGACAGCCGCGTGTTGAGGATACTGGTGGAGTACTCAAGCCAGGCATCACCCAAATCAAGAGGGAGGGCAGAAAGGCCGCTTGTGCCACATATAGCATCAACGAATTGCCACCAGCAATGCAGGACAAACCTGACAGCGCGGATTGATCCCTACCCAGCTTTAGAATCAGAAGAATCCGATGGAATGCATGCAGTGCTTGCATCGCAAAGGGGAGGCCAGGGAAGGCTTCACAGGGGGAGGATTCAACATCTGACTTATCCCCTTTTCAGCAAGACACTTCCAACAGTGTGGCCAAAACACGTCGAAGAAAGGGTGAAAATCAAACCATGAATCAAAAGGACCAATACCAACAGATGCCTCCAAGATCCTCTAAGTGTCAAGCGGCTTTTGATAATATACTCATTGTCAGCCGTCCATGACCAAGCATCATTGTGCATTATCAATCACACATGCGCAGTATTGATCAAGATTTCTCTTGACTCATATAAACTAATATCTCATATCCCTATGTACAAATGAGAACCATTCTGAAGCAACTTTGCTAGGCCATATGGGTGTTCTCAAGATATGGGATTTGCAAATCATCCCCAGTCATAGTCTTGTTTAGACAAGCAATGGACCGTGATTCAATCGGGGTCCCTCAACTCGAGAAATACCCATATTACAATTCTTAACCATTCATGATCAATTCTTTGGACGGCGAAGAAGTTCACCGCATTTCACCGCGATCTGCCATGATAGCGGGGATGCGATCAACCAGGAAGCAGTAGGTTATCATTACCCAACCTGGTTCCTGATTTTCATTAGAGGCACTTGGCAATGGTCAATATCAGCAATAATGACTACCTGCTTAATGATTCGATCATCATTACTGATGAGGTCATACTTCTCGGCAATGGTCAGGGTCACAACGACAATCAGTGGCAAGAATTGTCTAACAACCAATCACCAGAGCTAGTGTTTGTCAGAACAGCTGATCAATCCACTCCTTGATCACAAATTGACTATCAACAAAATCACCACCAACAACAACCAGCATGGTACGTGCCCCTCTGAAATCAAAGCAATATGAAGGCATATCCTCATGAACCAACATTTGCGTTAAAGTAACAGTTTAATCCTTGCAAATCTAAGCATATGCGTTGTGCTACAGTAGCTGTTTCATCTTTGCAAATCTAAGCAAAAATTAAGGATCCAATGTGAATTCCATTGTCCAACACATCGTCCAACAGTTTCCCACATCGAAACAAACAGACGTCAACGACCGACCGCGGCACCCAACTCGTGAATGTCAAAGGCAAAGACCTCCAGGAAGGTGAAGGACCAGGCCTCGGCGCCGCCGTTTCTCCCCTACCGTTGTTGCGTTGTTGCAGCCGGTTATCCTCCCTAAACCGTGCACATCTGAAACCATGAGCCGCGATGATCAAGTTATCATTCCGCAGCTAAGCTGATCTCCCTTTGAGGCATGACCAGCACAAGCATGACCAGTAATTACCATCAACCATCAACCGTGGCCATTATTGACTCTGAAGAGCAATGCAGAGCATTTAGACTGGTGTAAGCATCTATTGCTAGTGCTCAATCTTGATAAAATAGATATTCAAATCAACTATTTAAGCTCACTCTTCGCAACTGTGGTCGATCCTCCACTTCTGCAACAAGACTTTGAACCATGGTCAGCACCTCCACTGCTCGATGTCATTGATGACACAGGAATCATCCGAAGAGTGATCATATTCCAACTAGCGATCATTAGGAAACATTGTAAACCATCCAGTTGGAGCCAGTTAGATAATTCATCATTCGATGAACATTACACATAACAAGTAATCCTTCTCCTTAAATCATCATCATCATCATCATCATCATCATCATCATCATCATCATCATCATCATCACCA
>VSDK01007041.1:497133-509315 GCA_009767595.1 Symbiodinium kawagutii | reverse complement strand
TCGTTTCGTCTTCGTCGTCGTCGTCGTCGTCGTCGTCGTCGTCGTCGTCGTCGTCATCACCATCATCACCATCATCGTCATCATCACCATCCCCATCGTCATCATCATCATCATCATCATCATCATCATCATCGGCATCATCGGCATCATCGGCATCATCATCATCATCATCATCATCATCATCATCATCATCAACCATTATAATCATAATCTCATAAATACTATAGCAACTATAATCATTACATATCCATTGATTCGCAAACATCCAAATTCTATGATTGACCTTGCGACATGCCAGCGCTGGCCCGAGGCGCCATTGCCACGGGCCATTTCAGGGGGATCTGCCCAACAATTCCCATGGACTGCAGGAGGTTCAGCGCGATCTCAACCTGGGTGAAGCTGCTTTCTGGTTAAGTTTGTGAATTCATGGCTGATTCGAATGATTGGAACAGCAGCCATGAGCTGATCGGATTCCCAGTTGACAATAAAGTTTCATCTGTATCACTCATCTCGTTCACATAATTTTGCATCTTATTTTCGAGCTTGTTCCAGAATTGGACGTTTACCTTCACTCTTCCTAGTATCATTGTGCTAGAGGCTATGTGCTCAGACTGGCTGTAAATGCCTCCATCCAGCGAGTAGTAAAACCTGTTGTTGAGATGACCCGGCTTTTCTGAAAGATCAACCGGTCATTCTGAGTCATTCCTCACACTAAGTCCCCAACATAATCCCGTTTGTTTCAAGTGAGAGCTAGCCATCAAACATCAATACATGATGTTACATAGGCCTATCATCTATTCCCGGAAAACTGGCTGAATGGGGACTAGGTAATGGCCATGAACAGCTAGACGGTCAAGTTGGATCTTGGACCTTCATCGATGGAATCTATCCAAGGATTGAATCCTTGAAGCAGTTGTAAATCATGTGGCTGGTGAGAATTCTGGATATGACTCAGATTGGTTTCAAGAGTTTGGATTTCATGAATGATTACCACGTGTAGCCGGTTATCATCATCACGAACCAACGGCTGGACATCATCAAGCCATCAAGTTGGGCAGCCCCGCTTTTCCATGGCGTATCACCCACCGGGATGGCTTCCACCAATCACCAAAAAGAAAGTTGGGTTCTGATGGATATTGGTTGCTGGGAGTACTGGTTAATCACGTTGGAAGCTTGAAAGACATTTGTAGGTTGCTCAGTAGTCAATGACCTCCATGATGGATGATACTTCCCATCAGCTGATGGGTAGTGGTTGTCAATTGACAAGAGGGTCAAACTAGAGGAATCATTTACGATGGTCTTCGATGGTAGCGTCCCGGGTGATGGTTGGATGTAGTGTCCGAGAGAAACAGATCACTGGTTAGCTGCTGGGACTGCTACACCATGACCCCGCTCTTGCTGGCTTAGGCAGCAAATCAAACCCTGAAGCCTGCTACGTAAACATCTGGGCAGCACCCAGCGTTCAGCCCAGAGTTGCTACTGTCTCGTGACCGTGGAGAGCTTAGGCACCATTAGGACAGTACTTAAATATGACTGAATGCATCTAAAACAATCTAAATACTCATCAACTACGGCTTAAGCAGGTTGAACATCAGTTCCCGTAAGAGTGCGCCACAGCAACGTCCTGTTCACACAGCAGTTTCGTAGTGGAACCCCCGGGCTGCTCAGATCGTTTGTCTCAAGAATCCCTGATGAAATCATATGCCAAAAGGGGAAGGCAGTTTGAAGGTCAACCATGTTTGACCAATTTGAATTCTCCTGTTTGTAGGCACACGAGTAGTGGGCTATCCCTCGCTATCAACGATTTCTGGTTGGTGGTTTCAAGCCCCATTAAAGATATTAGTCAACCAACCAATTGTTAATCATTAACTAAAAAACAATATTAGTCAACCAATTGACCAAACATCTTAAGCACAAATATTAGTCAACCAATTCGGGAAAATAAAAAACCATCAACCAACAACTGGTTGACTAATATTTTCCATTAGGTTTTCCAACTGTTCGAAATAGATTGACTATATAATATAAAACCATTCGAACTAACCATTTGAGACTAATATTTTCCAACTAACATAAAACGATTCCACCACCAAGCAGATTTCAGATTCTCCAACATCGCCATGTGGCGATGCACAGGATTGCGAAGGCCAAGGTGGCCGCCGTGCGTGACTTGATCGTCATCTGCGAGAAGCGACAGAACGGGAGCAGCAGCGCACCCAGCGACAGGACGGAGATCCAAATCGCTCGGATCCTCGAGGTGATCGGATGGCGTTGAGTCATGGGAAGCTTCAATGATTGATGCTTCGCCCAGTCATGGGAACCTTCAAAAAAGATGGTTCACTAAAGATTTCTAAAAACTGAAGGTTCAATAGAACCATGGTTCACTAAAGATTTCCAAAAATCCATTGGTTTTTTTGTGATGATTTTGTGGCAAAGACATATTTTTGCAGTGCTTAAACGTAAATGATGATGTAAGCATGCAAAGTTGGTTCACCACCAACTATCTAAGGGGATATCTGGGATACCCATGAAGTATGAGTGCCATAAACATCCGCAGTGATGATCTGTTGTGAAAATGATCAATGCTAAGGGAGGGCAAAACCTGTCATGTACAACGAGTGAAGTTCTAGATTCTAGCTGAACTGAAGTGGAAAACGAGCAGGATATTCTGCATTCATATCAATGGTGTCAAATGAGATTGTCAAACCCTTTGCAAGCAAGAGATTGTGCCTGTCAAAATGGCACTTGACCCTGATAATTTTTGGTTTTTGGTTGGTTATAATACCTTCATTGAAAAACATCATCAACCATTCTTGTCTGTCTGTTGCTTCCTATTCTTGTGAGTCCCCACGATTTACCGTGGTATGAGTCACCATGAAGCATGATCGACCAATCATTACCAAAGGCTTTGAGCCTGGGTTGCACTCAACAGCGGCCCCGCGATCACACCCAAGCATATCAGAATAGGCGTGGCTGCCATTGCGCCATGGAAGAACGCCCTTTTCATTGGGGCAAATGGTTGCATGACTCCTTTTGAATAGATTGCACTTTATAGTCAAAAAAGAATAGATCATAAATTGAGGGGCTCATGATCAAGTCTGATTACAGTATCTGATGGTTGATGGTCGATCCCAAATGGGAATTCGGGAACGAACGGTGATCTTCCCATTCAACCGTTCCAAAGAACTCGCAAAGTAATCATTGACCGATGAATGGCTGGTCAAACAAGCGATTGCACTGTTGTTACCATGATGATCCCAATTGTCACCATGCTGGATTCTCATCGCCAAGAATACATTTCATCGAAAACCATCATTGACCAAAATCGGCCATTACCATTCATCATTCATCATTTAGCATTTACTATCATTAACCACCATTAAGCATCATGATGATCATCCCTGGGTGAACACCATGCAACCATGGCATGGCTGTTGGCTGCCAGGGATCCATGGAGTGCAAGCCTTGCACTGGTCGTCGTTCCAAAACTCATCCGTCCCACAGGTGGCACAGGCGATGGAATTGCGACCACCTCCGATTGGCAGGGAAGATGCAAATGAAGCGTGACACGAACATATTAGTGGACATAGAAATACATTCTATAATTACATATTACATATTACATATTACATATTACATATATTCTTAACATGCTTATGTTGATACACGTTTTGCATAAGTATGTACATAGTTACGCTATACGATTGCATCTGAATGAACATCTGCAAACAGATCGGAAACGTAGGAATCACACTGCGTACATAGATAATGAACTATGGGCGTTGCTCGAAAAGAACCGGTGAAAAACCAACTGGGTTTTGGCAAACAGTCAAGCCCTGAAAACCACAGCTCATTGATGGCCAAGGATTGGGGGAAAAATAACAAAGTCAAAAATAACAGCCAGTCAACCATAACCAAAATTATGGTTATTAATGAGCTGTGGTTATTAATGAGCCAGTTATTATGGTTATTAATAATGCTTGAAACCACCAGCCAGTCAAAATTGTAAACATCTTAACGCGCCATCACCTGCCTGTGCAGGTTCCTGGAACGCCGCCAGGACATTCTTCGGAACCGCGGCACATGTACACCTAGGGCTGGAAGCATCAGGAAATTCAGGAAGAAATCTGAGGAACACATGGTGTTTATTGAGGTGAAGTATGGATGACGTAAGTTGTTTTGAACCCTGCTTATAGTGAAATATGCAAACAAACAAAACCAGGCTTCAAAACACATCATCGATAACTGTACAAAACTAAAAAAAGAGGTGTGTTGGAGACATAGGCGCACTTCGAATCAATGATTGAATCCCGTTGAATCTGCCTTGCTTTCGTGCTCAGATAAGGCAAGGCAATAAACATGGGGAGCAGCACTCCCTCAGAGTATCAATCATCCTCTTGCAAAAATAAAAGGTACTGCCAAGAAGTGATGGTTCCCCGCAATCAGCAAATCAAGGGATTTCTCAATCCCGCGGTGGACAATACCATTCAAGGGGTATAAATAAATCAACTCAAAAACCATGGTCAGCTTTAACTGACTCTATGCGGAGGAAGAGCTGCATCTCAAAGTCGTATTGCTTCAAGGACTGTTCAACCGGCAATTACCAGCAAAGGGACATGAAAGAATAGGAAAGGACGATGACCAATGATGACGGCGACGACAATGATTGTGACACTGGCTACATTCATGGGCTTGTTGTTGGCGCGAAAATTCGCACTTGCACTTCTCTCTCTGAAACCTTTTTGAGCCTCAATTAAAGAAAGACTGAAACTGCAGAGCGGAGTCATCTCCGGACAGTTCTGAAGGTTTTAGGGCCTCAATTAACCATTACAGTACTCAAGCCCACACAAGAAACGACATGATTCACTGTGAATGGTTCCTGGCTAATCACTTTTGACATTTTTTATCATGTGATATGGTGAATGTATGTGAATGTATCATGCATCTTACTTGGTCTGGTGAACTGCCGATGATGACCACTGAAGTATCATGAATACTTGTCCGTAATAAATGGATAGCGATGACTAACCAGTCATTGTTCATCTACATCAGGATACGATGGTAGTATGTGTTTTAATGATGGTGTCTATATTCAGCAAATGATTATTGTGAGAATAAATGGAGCACTCAGAACATCAAAATGGAACCTTTTTTGAAGGCATTTATCACACATATGTTTATAGATTCTCAATCAATAATGTAATATCTAGATCTGACATCTTTTGATATAGTGCAGTAAACATCCCACCATTCCAACCATTGTCATCCACCACAAGTAGCTGCTGGGATGTTGGTACCCATCCCTCAAAAGGAGCTGGCATCAACCCTGTCACAACTAGTCCCCTGAATTTCAAGTCTGAGACACCTGCAACTTGTCTGGATTCTGAAAACCACATGTTTCAAGATGAATGATTTGGGATTCGGCTTTCTCCCCAATCCCACCATGGTGATGTTAGCCAAGTGACCGACAAAGGCTCTTCTGCCAAAGTCATGAAACCTTCCTGCACTCGAGGAACAAAGTCTTCTCCAAGTTCCGAAGTTCCCGAGGTCAAGCTGCTCGTGGTGGAAAATTTGGGGCAAGACATGCCCGTTTGGCAACTGGTACACTGAGGAACTCCCAAGTCTCGGGCAATCTCGATGTGCCCCTCTTGACAACCACACTCCAACTGTGATTGCGAACCTAAACCCACCGTGGTGCTGTCGGCTGAACAGTTCTGGCACACCTCAATTGAGCGGCTCAGCTGTGATGGAGAACCCGTTCAGATCACAGGCTTTCGATCGGAACAGAGGGGTAAGGACTGTGGATGCATAGCTGGGGCATAACTTCGTGGTTGGTATCGCCAAGTAGCGTTTCGTTTTGTTTGCAGAACAATTAGTGCATCTCCTTTCGTGTGACCGATTCTGGGGCTTGGAAAACATGCAACGCTTGGGATTCCGAAATGTTGAGCTGTCAGCTTGTGGTTCCTGGGATGACATCTAAATTCTTTAAGGTAGATCCCATCACAATTGCAGTCAGCTATCATCTAAGCTAAAATCAATGTTGAATTTGCCGTACCTCACCATAGCCAGCCAGTCACTTGGCTTCCGAAAGTTGAGGAGACCCAGCCAGGTAGTCCACAAGGCCTTCAACAAATACTACCTGTTGCTGGGTACCCGGTAGATCCCCGTAGATGGTCGCTATGAGACCACTGGTGTCATCCACACCAAACTGTTGGGATGTTCATCTGCCAAACAATTTGTGGTTATTGTGCCCTAGGATGAACCATGATCAATCATCATCATCATCATCATCATCATCATCATCATCATCATCATCACCATCACCATCACCATCACCATCACCATCACCATCATCATCATCATCATCATCATCATCATCATCATCATCATCATCATCATCATCATCATCATCATCATCATCATCATCCCATCATCATCATCATCATCATCATCATCATCATCATCATCATCATCATCGTTGTCGTCATCATCATCATCATCATCATCGTCATCATCATCATCATCATCATCCTCCTCCTCCTCATCCGCATTCAACATCATCATCATCATCATCATCATCATCATCATCATCCTCATCATCATCATCATCATCATCCTCATTATCCTCATCATTCTCATCCTCATCCTCATCCTCCTCCTCCTCATCCTCCTCATCACCATCATGTTCATCCTCATCCTCATCCTCATCCTGATCCTCATCATCATCATCATCATCATCACCATCATCATCATCGCGTCATCGTCATCGTCATTGTCGTCATTGTCATCATCGTCATCGTCATCGTCATTGTCGTCATCATCATCATCATCATCGTTATCGTCGTCATCGTTATCGTCGTCCTCATCATCATCATCATCATCGTCATCGTCATCGTTATCGTCGTCATCGTTATCGTCGTCCTCATCATTATCATCATCATCATCATCATCATCATCATCATCATCATCATCATCGTCATCGTCATCGTCGTCATCATCATCATCATCATCCTCTCATCATCATCATCGTCATCGTCATCGTCGTCATCATCATCATCATCATCATCATCGTCATCGTCATCGTTATCGTCGTCATCGTTATCGTCGTCCTCATCATCATCATCATCATCATCATCATCATCATCATCGTCATCGTCATCGTCATCATCGTCATCGTCATCATCATCATCATCATCATCATCGTCATCGTCATCGTCATTGTCGTCGTCGTCGTCATCATCATCATCATCATCATCATCATCACCATCACCATCATCATCATCATCATCATCATCATCAGCATCATCATCATCATCATCATCATCATCATCATCATCATCGTCATCAATAATCATCCACCATCATCATCATCAATAATCATCCACCATCATGAACCATCACTACTCATTCCTGGTTAGTTGGTGAAAAAGAACACTGAATTCTCAACCAACCGCTGCCCAGGATGCCCAGGCACAGTCCGACCCAGCTGGTCTTGATAGAGGCCGATGCTGCAGCGTTTGCAACTTTGACCCCCGGTTCGATCCTGGTACCTCAGCGGTGTTGAATCAACAGCGGTGTTGTCCAATGCACATGGGTTCAACCATTCCTCCGCCTCCCACATGTGCATCACCAGCGAAGGGGACGGAAAATATGTCTTTTCATAATTTCCACCTAGGATCCATGGTCTCAGCGGTGAATGCCCTCAAGCGCTGCGCGCGAAATGAGTCGATTTGCCACACATGATGCTGATCGCAGGTTCCTGTAAATATCGTGCACACATGTCCGTTCACCAAATTTACCTCCGATGATCATCTACACAATGAGCAAATGAAGAGATCAGATAGTAAACATGATGATGGACTGAGAAATTACTGGTTGAACGCTAAGGCCCATTTGGAGAGGTTCAGTATCACCCAGTATCAATTGCGATCTTGACATTGACCTACCAGGTTCTTGGCACTGCCCAATCTGGTTTCCATGTCAATCCTTGACAGCGCTGGGCAGAGACACTGCCCAGATTGGCTTACCAACCTTCGCGAACCATCATTCATTCAGCTGCATTCATTTGCATTTGCATTTATTTGCCCCATTTTATTAGCCACTCTTCACCACTGAATCAATTGTCATCAGGGCTGGACTGGCAGATCGAGGGTATCGCAGCTCTCAACACCACACCGCTTCCCCATTCTGGTTGTTCGAGATGCGCTCAGATTGCGGCCAGCCCTCCTGCATGAACAGCTTCCGAAACCTTTTGAGCATTGGGTTTTACCGGTTGATTGCAGTTCTAAACCTTACATTCCCAGTTGATATCTCCACCTGGGATCGAACGCTGATCTGTCAGGTTGGTAAAATGCCAACTGCTCACAGATTCAAAGAGCCATGATCATCCACTATGTATTCAGGATTGACCACCGTGTTGGTTCACAATGCTATCCACCAGAGAGAAACCGATGTAGGGATCATGTTCAGCGATGTTTATCTAGCCGTGATGTTGATGCCATAAAGAAACAACAAATCAGATCAATCAACCTACAGTATTGTTTAAAAATATGATTTTGACATGAACCAGTGACTATGAACAGTTTCAATCAACTTGTCATTGTTGACGGATGTGTTTTGAAATACATCAAACCATTGTCAAGCATAGAGCCATGTAGAACCACCAGCCGAAGCTTAGAACCAAATGCTTTCTGCGCCCAGGTGCTCTCCCGCAGGACATGGCTGACATCTTAAGGCTGCGCCAGACGCTTGGTAGGTCCCCAAAGGACATTCGGAGCAGATGTAGGTGATCTCAGCAGCGCAACAACGCCAGAGAACTGCAGACCGCACAGCACTGCACAGCACTGCACAGTGCTTGTTGTTTCCATGAAAAATTCCATGAAAGATTCCATAGGAAGGTTCCATAAGAAGCTTCCATGTAGTTGCTTGGCATTTGTGTCTGAGCTGACAAAGGTTTGATTAAGCATACGAGGGACGAGCTTGCCTGGAAAGTTGTTCAACTGAAACAGTGCTACTGGCTAAACATGAACCATGAACAATTACAACATCTGTGAAAGTATGATTGTGGTCTAATTGGCCAATTACGATCTGGCAATCTGCCATCACTACAATCATTAGTATATGTACCTTTACCAGAATTGAAACTACTAAACCATGTTTAACCCCAGAATGTTACAATAATCTTTTGATAATTACAAATGGGACAAACACTCCTCACATTGAAGCCTGGAGACCAGCTTACAAGCGCGAAAATGGTTAAGGGAATCTTGGACTACTAGGTGGTTACATCATATTTGATATTACTGATACTTTCGAAGGTTAATTCGAGTTAGCTTAGACCCCATGTTTTTTCTAGGATATCTAGAAGGAAACTGTGGGATCTGAAGCATGCCATACCATACCCTACCCTAGCCTAGTACCATACCACACCACACCATATCGCACCATATTTACAGCATACCATACCATATCGTACCATGACTACACCATACCGACCCCACACCATACCGTACCATAGTATATCGAACATACTTATTGATTACATGCACATCGAACAAATCTAAATCTATTTCTGTGCCTTGGGCGAAAGATACTTTGACATCGTGTTATCAATCACTGTATCTCCAAACCGCTTGGTGTCACGAATTCTCCGTCCAACCTCTTGGTTTACCATCATGGCATCCCTGATGGCAATAGCGGCTGCAATCACTACCAATGGAAAACTCTGATCCCTCCAGAGACACGTGGTTGAGACACTTTTCTGTCCAACGATCATCCCATATCAGCCAATATCAACGGTTAGCTGTTCGTATCCACTCTCAATCGTTGGGTGACTCTTAGTACCATGAATCATCAACCATCGACTATCAACTGCTCTGAACAGCTATCTTCAACATCTTCAAACACATCAAAGAAAACAATTTCCCGGCCGAGAAACTCCCTTGTCATCAAAGATTTCCGCGGAGAAACGACCCGAGGCACAAGCAATGCATGTGAGCTCCGGCCGGTCCTGCACAGGGCCCGGACAGACTAACAAGACAGATCACCCAAAGTAATCCAATAGGAATGGGGAGAATGAAACATCAAAACAAACATCACAATAGGAATAATTAGGAACAATAGGAACAAGGTCAGGTGATGAGGAATTGCCATTTGTTAAAACATGTAGGGATAAAAATAATCATTGTGTAAGAACAACAAAACCAATCAAATGAACCAACTTAGCAATATTAACAGGAATAACAACATGTCCGACAGGTATAAGCTATTTCAGAACCAAAACGAGCAACATGGTGATGTCCTACAACTGCAAAGTAATCAGGAAAAACACTAGAAATAACATCACCATCATCGCAGCAACATCAATAGGAATTAAGAATATGACAACACTCCAAGTTGCGGTTTTGAATAATTCTGTTCGGATGTTGTGTGATTGCCTGCAACACTATCAACAAGTTGCCTGCATCATCAGCAACAAGTTCACAATCTCAAAACTCCTTGCGTCATCCCAAACACAGGTCGTGAATAGTAATAGATTTTTATCACATCAAATTCGAATCATTTCGAATCCACCATCAATTTCGACGCAGTTCATGTCTTCCAGGGGTCAATTTCTCGAGCTCCATAGCCAGCGGTGACAAAGGATAGCTGGGAGAAGTGCCAATGGCCACCTGTTAAAACAGCTTCAAAAGGCCATAGCCAGGGCGTTTTGGCGCACAGGTTGGCCCATGATGAGCGGCCTTCATGGACAGTGCAAACGTTTGGTGACAGCTACCCTTCGGGTGAGTTTGAACAGTTTTCATGAAAACATGTGGAAACATGTGCATTAAAACCCCGCCCGCCAGCAATCTAAGCTGGGAAGCTGGGAATAACCAAGTTTGGACTGCGGACGTCAAAGCTCGTGAAAAAAGCGGGGAGTCATCCTCTTCTGTGGGAGCTGATAATTCTGAGCCATATCCATGTACCTACGACATCCGAGCTGAAATGCTGATGGAGCTCACATCTTCATAAATCCTACACGCATCTATACGTGTGTTTTGTCTGTATCACCAACTTTTGAAAAAACAACAATGAGTCAATCTAGTTCTATACAGGCTCACTTGGCAGTGGCTGGGTCCAGAAAAGGGTAACCCGCAGTTCAGAACAACAAAGGGCAATGTCTTGGCTATGGCGGGGCAATGGTTCTTTTGGAAAGAAAACGCCTTTGGTTGGAGATACGTTGGTTTAGATATATACGGTCTTGTTGGAAAATAGCTCGGATATTGCATGTTGCACTCCTGGAAACTTACCTAGACCTTCCCAGCTAAGGGTTGGACGAGCAGTTTCCTGTTGGAATACCCTTCTGGTAGGGGCCATGTTATGTGCCAGGAAGATGTAGCTGGTTGGTTTCCACAGCCGGCAGTGTCCTGCGTGCGGCTGTCCACGTACTCCGAGGTGTTAGGGTCGTACAAACCAAATCCAGGGACGCACACCTGGGATCGTTGGATCTGAGTCAGGTCTTGCACTGCGGGGAGGCAGCTCCAGCTCATAAGATACCAACCACTAACCATCAACAAGCCAGCACTTGCAGCTGGAGGTTTGGATCCACATTGTTTCATCAGATTCAGGCATTCTCTGGTGATCTTGGTGGTTAGACCCGTTCCAAAAAAGCATCCCTTAGCTGATGCACAACAAATTCTTAGAACATCCTGCAACCAAGTTTTGGGCTGCTGATTATCTGCTCTTCATCACAATTTTTCATCCGCGGCACCACCTGGATGAACCGCATGACAGGTCACACCGTCCCTGCTGCTGTGCTTGGGTGACCGATGACCCATGGTACCCATGGACCCACATGATGTTGACGCTGCAGCACATGGATGCTGCCATCGATGTGGGTGACATGAATTAATTCCTATGAGTAACTGATTTATCACACCTACTATTAGTAGTGTTCATTTCACACCTGGATAAATGACAGCTACTAATGATTAATGAAGAGTAGTGGATTGTAGTGGCATTGAATGACTATATAAGATTCGTAAATTTCACTTAACCACAAATACTTTTACTGTTGACTCATAGTCCTTAATCACTGTTACGGCCAATGCTACTACTACTACTACTACTACTACCACTACTACTACTACTACTACTACTACTACTACTACTACTACTACTACTACTACGACTACGACTACGAC